>WWET01000743.1:322648-334782 GCA_011038615.1 Limnodynastes dumerilii | reverse complement strand
GCCGATCGCGACCATTAAAACACATGTCTGTATAACAGACATGTGTTTTTTTGTTGAAAAATCCTAAGTTCGGCATGTCTGCAATGTGTAGGCATGCTGTAGTCATTGAATTACAAGGCTCAGCAAAGGTGATCCTTGTAATTCTTTGTTTACAGCATGGCTACACTTGTGTACAGTGCGTGTACAGTGTGTGTAAAAAAAAAAAAATTCTACAAAGACATTAACCCTTTCTATATTTTAATAAAGTGATACATATGTAAAAAAAATAGTAAACCTAACTAACATTACCCCCTACGTGTATGCACTTACCCTAGGAGGTCATCTCTCCTAAACTGTTACATGTGTATAAAATAAAGAAAACTTTTTTAAAACTCACCATTAGATGTCCGCATCTTGGGAGCCTTCAAATGTTCTTAAAATGAAGAATTCTTCTCTTGTCTTTCATCTGTAAATTTCTTCCGTGCAGGAAATGAAGAAGAAACCTTGTCACCTTGATCGCGACGTCTGCAATATAACCTCCCACCAGTAGGGGGCGCTGATTAAATTCTGAAGCTGACGAAATTTACAGTAGAGCAGATTTCAATGCGATTTCACCGCGATTCGGTGAAATCGCATTTAGTGAATTACAAACATTGTATGTTTGTAATAGATAAAAGTCGGGACGGCGATTTTCGGACCCGCGATTAAAAAAGTACTAAAATCACGTGATTTTTAGCTTAGTGAATCGCCTTTGGCGAATTTTAAGCTCAAAATCACGTGATTTTAGCAAAATCGCATTTAGTGAATGAGGCCCTAGGTGTGAGAACTGCTGCAGATTTATTTTAGCACCTTTCAAAGATCCTTTTCTTCCTTTTTTCCTATTGTAAAATTGCACCTGTTTTGCCCTTATTCCTAAACTCTGAATCAGCCTCCAACTCTCCTGCTGACAGTAGCTGGGATTAAATAGAAAGGTGTCAGATGCAATCCATAGCAAGTAATATGATGCATGTTAACTGATGCCGCATTACACACTGGGGTAACATACTACACCCAGAAGAATTAACCCAGCACAAAAGGAGACATACCACTTAGTTGTCCAACTGTTATATTTGCTATACTGCATATAAATGGATGGTGCACCTAGGATAATACATTTTAAACCACAAAAACTTTCTCCAAGAAATATAGAAATAAAATAAATACTTTTAATGGGTGATCTGATAGTATGATAGCTACTTTATGATCATAGATATACCAACAAAAGGCCAGATCCAGAGTTTGGAGAGTCAGATTAGTTTTATTCTTTGATTGCTGACAGTTCTACTTTTAAATTGTTATCTAGACTTGGTCTAGTAAATATCACTTCTCAACTGTAATACTGTTTACTGCAGACAGATAAAATGTGCCTCCTTTGCAGTTCAGCATGGTTTTGCCCACAGTAACTTTACATCTGTTTTCCTTTTATGTTGTCAAACTTTGGATCCAGTCCAAGGTTCTAATGTCAAGCAGTCACCTTTTAAAATGCAGTTGGTCTCAGATGTCAGCGTTTAGTAAATTAATTTGGCAAACACTATGATCTATAAGTAACAATTGTATTTTAAATATTTTTTGTAAAACATCAGTTAACGTGTGAACAAAGGCGACAGATAGCAATGGGAATGATCTAGCCACATTTGTTTGGGGGTTTCAGAAGGAGTGGAGCACCTTGTTCAGGAGAAGACACAATGGGGATGATCCAGAGTTTGGGACAAAGGGTTAAACAGGTGCAAGTGTACAGCTCAGCTATACCATGTTGCAGTGTAATGGGTGCTCATTCATTTGAACTATTTTAAATGCAGGGAAAATACTGCATATCTTTATGTTTATTCTATAAAATAGATTTGAGGTAAGAAACTTAACCTTTCAATTCCAATTCTGCTTTCACAATTTAAATTTGCCTCCCCTTGCAATTCATCATGGTGTTACATGTAAAATACTCTCATCACTCCCGGTCCTCTGATCAGCGGCTGTCACTCACCGCATGCATCTCCTCGCTCCCCGCTCCTGTTGACATGTCTATCATGGAATGTAAACAGAAGACACGTGGTAGCGCCGCTGCTACCTCAGGCGGGCGCGCGCTTCCGTCGCACAGCATTACACCAGCTTCCCTGTGCTCTGAAACCATCCCATTGGAGGCCAGGCGGCTGCTAGCCTATCAGGGGCTAGCAGCCTCTACTTAAGCTCGGCACTGCCTTCTGGCAGGTGCCGGTTATAGATTTCTGTTTCAGTGTCTGTGCCTTCCCTCTTTCTCTTTCTCTCTCTTGCCTAGCGCTATTTTCTTGCGTTCCTGAGTGACCCAGTGTTGATCCTGCCTAGTTCCTGTCCTGTATTTGCCCTCTGTATGAAATCCCATTCTCCCCCCTTTGTGTATTTACCAATTGTCTTTTCTCCATGCCTTACCTGAGTGAGTGTCTGTGTTCGCCCTTCGGGGTCCTGCTGGTGTGTGTGAGTGTGTGTGTAAGCCCTAGTCTGTCTGTCCGTTTTTTCAGTCTCATTTTACCCTCTCTCGTCCATGGTCTCTGTTATTTGTTCATCGTGGTTTGTTACTGGTCAGTTTCTTCCAGTACAATCTATTTCCCACTTCCTACTCTCACTTACTCCTCACCTTCCCGTTTCCTTCTTTACTTCTTACCTCCTCTCCCGGGACTTGCCTGTGGGCCTAGACCTGTGGGTAAACTTGCAGCCCAGACTATCCTCACCTTCAGAGGCTCTAGTGAACACCAGGTCCCACTAGACTCCGCGCCCTGGTCAGCAACGTCTCCTTCCCACAGCGACCCTGGTTCTCGCCACAGGTAATCCCAGTGTGCTGTAACAATACCGTCTCACACCTACGTCTACCCTGGTTCTCGCCAATTCCATTGTGTCGTAACAGTATAACCAGCTAACTACAGGTTACTATCTCCATAAGTAACATGGATGCCACCGCGGAGGCGATCAATGCCCTCATCGGCCAAGTGTCCAATCTGGGACAAATGGTCCAGACCCTGACAGCTAAAGTTCAATCCCAGGATCAAGCCATCTCATCTCTGCGACCTTACGGCGCTCAGGCCGCAGCTTCTGCTTCTACTTCTCTTCAGGCTGAGACAGATGTCAAGGCTAACCTCCCGGACCGCTTCTCTGGTGATCGAACCCAATTTCTCCTCTTCAAAGAAGGCTGCAAGCTTTACTTCCAACTATGGCACAATTCCTCCGGTAATGAGCTTCAGAAGGTAGGATTGATCATCTCGCTCCTGCAAGGCGACCCCCAGGCTTGGGCGTTCAGTCTGTCTCCTCAAGATCCCGTCCGGCAGACAGTAGACGCCTTCTTCAAAGCTCTTGGATTCCTGTATTATGACCCAGACCGTGTAGCCACGGCGGAGTCCAAACTACGCTCTCTATGCCAGGGAAGAAGACTGGCGGAAAAACACTGTGCCGACTTCCGACGTTGGGCCCATGATTCGGGATGGAATGATCCTGCACTACGCAGTCAGTTTCATGTAGGCCTGTAAGAACATATTAAAGATTCACTGGTACAGTTCCCCCCCGGCTCAGAGTCTGGATGACCTTATGCGCCTTGCTATCAAGGTGGATTGTTGCCTGAAGGATTGCCGTGTAGAAAGAGACTTGTCTTCTTCATTCTCCGTGGTTCAATTTCCAGTCGATACCAATGTCACCGAGGAACCTATGCAGATTGGCTCATACCGCCTAACCAAGCAGGAGAAGACTTGGCGACGCACCCTGGGGTTCTGGCTCTATTGCGGTGGGAAGGCTCAATGGGCAGATAACTGCCCCAACAAGAAGTCGGGAAACGCCTAACCCAGACGGAGATTGAAGGGCTCCGTCTGGGTATTCACTTTATATCTTCAAAAAATTCCCTTCTCGCTCCTGACCAAGAAGTCAGTGTTTCCACCTTTATCGATAGTGGTGCTGCTGGGAATTTCATCGATCCCAGTCCTTGGGGATCAAGACCAAGGCCATCTCCTCTCCGGTAACTGCCTGTGGTCTGGATGGAAGGAGTCATCCTGGAAAGTACCGTTCCCCTCAGACTCTCCATTAGGGTCTGCCACTCGGAGATCATGGAATTTCTCCTCATCTGCTGTCCCGCGGCTCGCATTGTCCTAGGTCATCCTTGGCTGAAGGCTCACAACCCTCGCATTGACTGGACTAGAGGCGAGATCCTGGGTTGGAGCGAATCCTGCATCGGAGGCTCTCTCTCCCATCCCATCCGCTTGGGACAAACCAACCTGTCCAGTCTACCAGCTCAATACAGGGACTTCGCAGATGTCTTTTTGGATCAGGCCTCAGAAGAACTGCCTCCTCATCGAGCTTCAGACTGCGCCATTGAATTGGTTCCAGGAGCTAAACTCCCCAAGGGACTATTCTCACTTTCTCGCCCGGAATCTTATTCTATGGAAGAATACATCCGTGACAACCTATGCAAAGGTTTCATCCGTCCCTCCAAGTCTCCTGTCGGAGCTGGATTCTTCTTCGTAGCTAAGAAGGATGGATCTCTGGGACCTTGTATTGAATACCGGTCATTGAATAAGATCACAATTAAAAATACCTACCTGCTCCCACGCATCTCTGACGTATTCGACCAGCTTATAGGAGCAGTTGTTTACTTGAAGATCAACCTCAGAGGCGCCTACAGAATCCGCGAAGGAGACGAATGGAAGACAGCTTTTAATACTTACTCAGGACACTATGAGTATCTGGTTATGCCCTTCGGGCTTTGCAATGCACCTGCTGTCTTCCAGGATCTTATTAACGAAATTCTTCAAGACTACCTTGGCAGATTCATTGTAGTCTATCTGGATGACATCCTAATCTTCTCCTCTGATCTTACCTCACACTGGAGTCATGTTCGTCAAGTCCTCAGCCGCCTCAGAGAGAATCACCTTTTTGCTAAGCTGGAGAAGTGCAAATATGAGGTGAACGCTGTCAGCTTTCTGGGGTACGTGATATCTCCAGAGGGGTTCTCCATGGACCCTGCTAAAGTGAAGACTATCTTGGACTGGGTGCAACCCAGCAACCAAAAAGCGACCCAGCGCTTTCTCGGTTTTTCTAACTACTACCGAATGTTTATCAGAAGTCTCTCCATTCTGGTGACACCCATTTCTGACCTCCCTAAGAAAGGGGCTGATCCCAGCAAGTGGCCTCCAGCTGCCATCAAGGCCTTTCACGATCTCAAACAAGCGTTTGTCTCTGCTCCTATCCTCCGACACCCAGACCCAAATCTACCATTTATAATTGAAGTGGATGCTTCCGACATGGGTGCTGGCGTGGTCTTATCTCAGCAAGATCCGCGTGATTTGATGATTTATCCCTGTGCCTATTTTTTCAAATAAATGTTCTCAAGCCGAAAGAAATTATGATGTGGGCACAAAGAATTACTCGCCATCAAGATGGCTTTCGATGAGTGGAGACATTGGTTGGAGGGGGCATCACACAACATTGTGGTGATAACCGATCACAAGAACTTGGCCTATATTCAAGCGGCCAAAAGGCTGAATCCCCAGCAGGCCAGGTGGGCCTTGTTCTTCACCAGATTCAACTTCATCATCACATATCGACCAGGCTCACAGAACAAGCGGGCTGATGCCTTGTCACACTTCTTCTTCAATTATTGCGGGACTCACCAGAGACCTCCACTCCCTCATCCTGCAATCCCAGGATCAAGCTCCCAACCGAGGTCCACACAATCGGTTGTTTGTCACACAGGATCTCAGGAAAGCTGTGCTTATGGAGACACATTCCTGTAAAACCGTTGGCCATCCAGGGGTCCAGAAGACGCTAGAGGTAATGTCTCGTATTGTCTGGTGGCCTGCCATGACTAAGGACGTCAAAGAATTAGTCAACACATGTACTGTCTGCGCTCAAAACAAGTCTTCTCGGGCTCCTCCAGCAGGTCCCCTTCTTCCACTTCCTATTCCCAAACGTCCATGGACCCATCTGTCCATGGATTTTGTTACAGATCTGCCCAGCTCCTCCGGTAATACCACCATTTGGGTTGTCGTCGACAGGTTCACTAAGATGGCCCACTTCATACCCCTGGTAGCCACCTTCTGCCCAGGAGTTAGCTGACCTGTTTGTCAGTCACATCATCCGCCTCGGGGTCCTGCTGGTGTGTATGTGATGCATGTGAGTGTGTGTAAGCCCTAGTCTGTCTGTCCGTCTTGTCAGTCTCGTTTTACCCTCTCTCGTCCATGGTCTATTATTTGTTCATTGCGGTTTGTTACTGGTCGGTCTCTTCCAGTCCAGTCTATTTCCCACTTCCTACTCTCACTTACTCCTCACCTTCCCGTTTTCTACTTTACCTCTTACCTCCTCTCCCAGGAGTTGCCCTGGGGGCCGTGACCTGTGGGTAAACTTGCAGCCCAGAATATACTCACTGTTACAGTAGGCCAAAGGGATTCTCACTGGGGGCCCGGAGTCTATATCAGCACCAGGTGTTCACTAGAGCCTCTGATGGTGAGGATATTCTGGGCTGCTGGTCTGATAGGTCATGCCCCCGGCGATAGCCCCAGAGGGCTACTGCAGCATGGTACAACAGCAGGAACCCAGGTATTCACAGGAACCCTTGCACACAAGATAACAGGTAAGTATGCACACACTAAACTCTCATAAACAGTAAGGTGGATATCAGATGCAAATACTGGAACCCTCATACACAGTACAGCAAATCTCAATGCACACACGAAAGCCTTATAAACAATAGAGCAATATGCAAGTATACCAAAATATACCCAAGCACAGGGGCACAATAAAGGAGATATAATCACAAGTACTAGAGATGGTACAGGCTGAAACTCAACACAAGGAAGGTATACTTTATTAAAGGGTACTGCAGGAATGGCAGAGCTTGGTGCACAACAGGTCCCAGGATGGAACAGGGAACAGTGCTGACAGGATGGCAACACGGCACTAACAGGTATAGACAGATGGAATAGTCTACCTAAGTATAACACTGCAAGCTGGAAATATACAGCAGAGCAACTGCTCAGTAATACCCACTGGAGATAATACACACTCAGTGGAGATACACACAAAGCGATACACGCTGGAGATGGCACAATACACAGCGGTAATAACTAGCTGGCGGACACACTCACAAGCAAGATGTACAATGCTGAGAGGAGATAATATAAACAGGAGTACAACAGGCGGACTGCAATGCACTGCTAGATGGCAAAAGCAGGTGAACGCGTGGCAGATGAAACACACACACGACAGGACGGAGCAATGTGAGATGGTAAACACAAGCATAGAAGTGGAGTAGAGACCGGAACCTGTCCGGGGCTGAGGCCGCCAGCGGGAGTAGCGAACTACTCTCGCCGCGCACCTCACCAGATGGGATCAACAAACAACGAGCAGAGAGTATCAGGAAAGCAAGGGGAATACACAGGATAAACAGGGAATCAAGGAGATGCAAACAGAAACAAGCAGAACACCTTCACAGGCACTCGTCCATGGTCTCTGTTATTTGTTCATCGTGGTTTGTTACTGGTCGGTCTCTTCCGGTCCAGTCTATTTCCCGCTTTCTACTCTCACTTACTCCTCACCTTCCCGTTTCCTTCTTTTCTTCTTACCCCCTCTCCCGAGAGTTGCCCTTGGGTCCGCGACCTGTGGGTAAACTTGCAGCCCAGACTATCCTCAACTTCAGAGGCTCTAGTGAACACCAGGTCCCACTAGACTCCGCGCCCTGATCAGCAATGACCGTCTCCTTCCCATGGCCACCCTGGTTCTCGCCACAGGTAATCCCAGTGTGCCGTAACAATACCGTCTCACACCTACGTCTACCCTGGTTCTCGCCTAAGGTAATTCCAGTGTGTCGTAACACATGGTATTTCCCAGGTCTACACTTGCACCTAAAAATGGCATAAGTGCAACTCTGAATCAGCCCCATTGAGCATTGTCATCAAGAATGATTGAAGGCTGCTTGAGCCTAGACTAGGAAAAGAAAGTCTCCACTGCAAACAGTCCTCCCACCTTACCAGTGGATTTTTCAGAGCCCAAGCTGCTGGGAGCCGACTGACAGAACAAGGAAAACTCTGAAAACATTCCCAAGGTTGTTTAAGCTTATATTGTGGCCATAAGGGGTATATTAGCAACTTATGCCCTAACAAGACAGGAAAAGATCAGCCATAGAGGAGAGGTCCCTCTAGGCCTGCAACTAGTCTCCATCTAGAACTCTCTGCTTGTACCTGCAACTCGGTCCTTTGGAGGACAGTTTTCTTGGAGAGTGGTACTGCGGGTAACTTTTTAGACATTGACCTTGTTAGATAATGAAATATTCCCTTTATTCCCATGGAGTCTCCTGTTAAAATCTGTTCATTAGATGGTAACCAACTGTTGAGAGGCGTCATTATAAATTTTACTCCAGCCCTGCAACTGACCTTCGGGCCCAAAAACTTGGAGATAAATATATCTTCTTAACGGGCAATTTGGGTAACATGACAAAGCATAAAAGCTACTTTATTATGGGGAGGTTTTGAGAAAAAGAACATTTGCACTTATTAAGTCTGTATTATAGTTAGACCAACAAGAGACCAGATTTAGCGTTTGAAAATAGGAAGAAGTTAGCTAAAAAGTTACACTTTGGCAAAACCATGTTGAATTTCAGTGCAATTCAGACTAATTTTATTCTTTGAATGCTGACAGCTCTGCTTTTAAATTGTTATATTACTTGGGCTTGGAAACATCACTACTCAACTCTAATACTGTTTACATTGGATAAAATGTGCCATCCTGCAGTTCAACATGGTTTTGCCTTCAGTAACTTTCCACCTGCTTTTCTTTTCTTTTCAAACTCTGGATCCAGTGCAAGGTTCTAATGTCAACCAGTCACCTTTTAAAATACAATAGGTTTCAGATGTCAGCCTATAGTAAATTCATTTGGCAAACAAATTGAGTAAAAACGTAATGGACAAGTTTATTTTGCTAGGAGCACAATTTAGCACTTTTAATGAGAATGACACGGTGTAAGTCACTTAAGTTATAAAGTTCAATTACATACTTTTTCCCCTACGATCTATAGACAACAACTGTATTTTGAATGAGGCTTGGCAAATCTCAGTTGACGTGTCAAAGTGTTTGGAATAATTAAGTGCTTTCAATGGGATGGCTCCAAGAAAAAAGGACATAGGGTTCGTTAAGGTTTTTGAATTACTCTAACACCCAAGAGTCATGGTGGACTTATAAATCAGTCCCATATGATGTGTAACATTACGTTCCATCTCACCAATGCTGTCAGAAAAAGCCGCTTATGTAATGTAAAGTTCTTTTTAAGAAACCCCCCATTACAGCATTGCTATATTAAAAACAATGGCCCATATCCAGACCCAAGCATGGCTTAAGTATGTGCATGGGTCTCTCCATACGATCGCGTAGCAGGGAGTAAATAGTAAGCCGGCCCCTTTATCATACCGGCCGGCGTACGTAACCTGCCGTTATGCATGCGTGCTGACTATGTGCACATGAGCACATCATAGCTCACAAGGGAACCACGCACGTGGTGTGTGTAATTCCCCTTTTGGCTGTAGATTAGGATCCACCCCCGTGACTCCTTGTTTTCCTTCCCTGCAGCTCTGAAAATTTAGTAGATCTTCTGTATAATAATAGAATTATATTATTCTCCAGCTCTTAATGTTCTCAAAGTTGAAGAAAAACATGTCTTTGTTTCTTCCCAACTCTACATTCCAGCCCCTATGGCCCTGGTCTCTCCATTTCCCTACCCTCCACCACCTCTTCTCCCCCACCTTCTCCTCTGCTCTTCATTCCTCTTCCTTCCTGAACTTTCACTTCCTCTCACCCTCTACTCCCCCACATTCTTCCCACTGCTCTCCTACCTCCCCACTCCCCACCTTACCTACTCATCCACTGCCTTATACTTTCTTGCCACACCTCCCCTTCCCTGCCTGTCCCCATCCTCACCAACCACCCTTACCTGAAACCTGGCTCTCCACCTCTGACACTACCTCCCCTGTTGCACTCTTCTATAACGGCCTCTCCTTCTCCAACACCACTAGTGGGCATCCTGCACCTTTAGTGTCATACCAAACAAGTACTATCTCTCATTTTTCTCTTTTGAGGTTTACTCCATTCACCTTTACCACCAAATCCACCTCTATGTTGCCGCAATCTAGTAGCACCTTGGCCCCTGCTCCCAATTCTTTGACAACTTTGCAACCTGACTCTCTCACTATCTGACTTCTGACCTCCCCTCAATCATGAGTTTTTATTTACAATAAAATAATATACTTCCCCATATACATATGTACCATCATATGTGTGTACTATATATATGAACTTTCATCATCTATATACACAATTAATTTACTAATTTTAGCCCCAGTGTGGTTAATTATGCTGAGCCCAATAAGGTTATAGGACCATATTCACACTTAGTACTAAGTAAGTGTAGAATCTACAGCCCTGATTCAGAGATTGAAAATAAGAACTTAAAGTTACATCTGGGCTAAACCATGTTGATCTCAGGGGAGTCAAATTTTATTTGTTGCAACAGTATTATAGTTAAAAGGTGATGTTTCCCAGCTGAAGTCTAATTAGCAGTTTAAAAGTGAAGCTGATCAGGTATCTGTGTGCAATAAGTAAAAGCAAAGCATTCTCCCTGCATGCATAGAATAAAATTAACTTGACTCCCCCAAAACATTTAAAATGAATTAGTACCCCTTACTTTGCAAAATGGTTTAGTCGAGCTGTACACTTGCTTCTGTTTTGACCTTAGTCCCAAACTCTGAATCAGCCCCTACGTGCGTATTTTTATGATCAGTTAAACTGCGCATGCCCAGAACCCAAATATACGCATGGAAACCATGGCCGATTCACATACACGAACGTCTGACCTAGGCCTGACACACGCATTGACATGGAACGAGTCCCACATGCGTGGCTAGAGGGACAAGACTCTTAATGCAAATGAGCAGCACACGGGCTACTAATGTACAGTATGGCCGTGCCAACAGAATCAGGACTGATTCAAGTAGGAATGCCTTGCGTAACATATGCATGGAAAAGTTAAGGTTGAAGAACCGTGTTGTTTGCTGTGAGTCCATGCGTCTTCTCTCACTTAGTTGAGGTCACACCTGCTGCGTGTTTCTAATCCATGGATGTGTTTCAAAATGAAACAAATAAAGGCTTGTTTTTCTTATGGTGATCTCGTTAATCCTATGCTGATTTCACATTTTGTGCAAGACTTTAACCTTGTAAAGTTGCCATTATTTGTGTATAGTTTGTGAAGGTTTATTTAGAACTTTAATTTACTTTACATTTTGTGAAACCATTACATCATTTTTTGAACACACACCATTACATTTATTTATATTTAACTGTATTGATTGTTTGTTTTGCTTTTATTTTTTTAATGTTTCATTTTTAAATGATTTATGAAAGTCTCTATATGTAGTGGATCATTGTATTTCTAACTTCATGCAGTATCTGTTTATGTTTGTTGTAAAGGATGTCATGGTTATTCTTATTTCAAGATGATGGTTCATTTTGTTTACATATATTAATGAGAGTACTTGCTTAGAAATAAACATTTAACTTTTCCAAAGCCTAATCAGTGTGTTCAGTTACGTATCTTTGAATCATAGCAATTTTATGCAACTAAACGCACGTGTGATTAATAAAGTCCACATTTACCTAATTATACGCAAGAAAGACTTACGTCCTCTCCCGACACAGGGGGAGTGGTTAACTGGGTTCTTTCTTTTCTCTGACTGAGTATTGCAGATTTTTCTCATGCGTATATTTACTCTTTCGCTATTTTACTCTTCAGTGTGAATCAGGTCCTTCCTCTGTAAACTTACAGTACTGAGCAAGCAGCCATAACAGAGGTTTATTCACTGTACATTCCATTGCTAGTTTATACTCTACACACATAGGGCTGGATCCAGACTAAGTGGTTGAACTTAGTTACTCCTGGGATAAACCATGTTAAATGTATTATTTGCATGCAGGGATATATCTTTGAATTACTTACTGCACACTGATACTGACCAGCTTTACTATCACACTGTTATTTATACTTGGAATAGGAAACCATCTCCCAACTCTAATACAGTTTGCAGCAGATGAAATATGACTCCCCTGAAATCAACATGGTTTAGCCCAGG
>WWET01000743.1:295014-320573 GCA_011038615.1 Limnodynastes dumerilii | reverse complement strand
CGTTTGGGGGGGGGGGGGGCACGGGGAGATTTTCTCCTCTTAATCCTCCCAGTAAGGCACTTGATTTGACCTATTTGTAGCCTTGGAGGTTTCGGGAGTTGTTATCCCTCGTTAGGTCGGCTCAGGGCCGGTCTGCCTCTCCCCTTTACCTCTGTGTGTATTAGTATAGTTCGTATTGTAGGGGTTAATGTAATATAAATAAAAAAATAAATAAAAAAAACATATAATAAATAAAAAAATAATAATAATTTAATAGGTTTCATCAAAAATAGGATAATAAGGTTTTTGTGAGGGGTTGTAAGTTGGTAATAGCTCCGGGGGGAGGATTTATGGGCACCATTTGGTGTTTATTCAGGTTTGACTGGTAGGTAATAATGGGGTATTTTCTTTGTCTTTGTTGCAGGTCGTGCTTTCTATCTTAGAAGGGCCTGGATTGTGGGGAATTCTTTTGTTTTTTTTGGGGGGGATGCAATGGCTGCCGGGCAAGCTCTGTCTCCACCCCTCAGCTGGGTTGTGGAATGAATGGGTTTAAGAGGTATGAGGTGGGAGCTGCACCTAATGCCTAGGGCCTTTGAGGTTTTTGGTATCCCAGATGTGGTGATTATTCATCTCGGGGGTAATGACTTGGTGGACCGTACAGTGCGGGACTTAGAATACGTTATGCGCCGGGATGTGTGGGATCTGATACATCAGTTTCCGCAAATAAAATTTGTTTGGTCATATATGACCCCCAGGTTGAGATGGCGTGGGGCGCTGAACGTAAAGAAAATTTAAAAGAAGCGGATGAAGCTGAATTATGCGGTTTCCAATCTAGTTGCCACATCTGGGGGGTGTTGCATTCGCCATCCGGACATCCGGCATGACATGCAGCATCTGTTTAGGCGGGATGGGATTCACCTGGCAGCCGAGGGCAATAGGTTGTTTTATAAGGGATTTCATGGAATTTCTAAAGGGGTTTTAGGTGGCGGGGAAGGTACTGGAGGGTTCCTTCTGGTGGCGGTAGCAGTGGGGGTCAGCAAAAAAATGGGGGTGTTGGCGCATGGGGGAGTTTAGGGGGAGGGTGAGGGGACCAGTCTGGAAACTAACACAATGCATCGTTGCGAGGACACCGAACCTCAACACGGTGGGGTCCTATTAGGAGCTGCCACCTTCCAGGTGCCGGGGTGGCAGTGTGAACGGGAATAATGTTAAGGTGTTCTTGCTGGAAGACCGGTCTCGAGGGGGCGCCTTTGTCAATGGACATTATGTTGGGATGGTATAGTTGGGGTTGGGGGCATAGGCTGAACCCCCCATCTGTTAGTGGGCCAACTAACACTGATTTATGGAGCTACTAAATTATATAGTCCAATTCATTCAATTAAGTGGTTGGCCCTTACTTAAATAAACCATGTGCCCTTTTTAACCACAGCTCTGGTGTCCGTGTATTTATTTATGACTGTGTATGGTATGGGTGGTGCCTGATGAGTCATATGCCGTTTATCATTTAAACACAGAACAGCCAATCAGAGCTGGAGAGCCTCCCAGCTCTGGTTGGTCTGAATCCTGGCAGTAAGGCAATAGCTAAAAGCTATAATTCAGGCTGGAGTGGCTTCTGTAGGCCTGACTGTGCTAGTGCATTCCAGTTGCTTAGCAACAACCAGAGGAACAAAAGCCAGCTAGCAGTGAGGGCTCTATACTGACTGCTCAAGCAGCCAGGGGTGTGCTGCTGTGAATATCAAAGCAGCACATAACCCTAAGACTACTACTCCCCATAGAGTCCCCTATAATACTCACCTGTCCAGTCCGATGTGGCGGGTCTATGGTGGTGTGACGGGTCTGCAACAGCGGTTTCCAGATTAATAAATGGGTAAATATGGCGAAAAATAAATTCACCATACTTACACCTTCATTAATAAAATTTCTAAATTTTAATTAGTGCTATATTAGAAATAGAGACAGCAAAAAAAATGGGTATCGGCTGTGTCTATTTTGGCAACAGGATCTTCTCTACAGAGACAGCATCCCATAGGGTTCTATATAATCTATATCATACCCACTGAGGAGAGGACTAGACAAAACCTAAAGTTGGCGAGTATGACATAGGGCCTGATACTGATCTGTAAGTCGGCACGGAAGAAAGGGAATGCACGCCAGTCACTCCCTTCTTTCAATGGAGTTCTGTACCCTACCCTAACTTCTCTGCATCTATCTGCATCCGTGCAGAACTGTTGCTCTACGCCCCCAGCCCTTCATTAATATGCCTAACCTTGGGCCGTATTCACATATACGTTTTTGCGTAGGTTTGCATTGGGTATTTTTAGCAGCAGATTTGCTTTTTCCACGAAAAATTACTTAGTATTTACAAACGTAAGTAGTTTAGGCACGGACTTGTGAATCGCACTTGGGGACATACGTACGGAGGGGCGTGGTTGTTTTCCGTACATTCAAAGTTGCATGAAAGTGGACGGGGGAGGCATTTAAATGGCCTTTTGAGGGCGTGGGTAGTAAGAGACGCATGTACGGAAGTAACATACAAGTGTAAGTACACACGTAGAGTTAAGGGTGTCCTATGGAGGCGTAAGTCACCAAAAACCCTTCCGTTCTAGGGGAGTGTCATGGGTGTTAGCTAAAAGCTATAATTCAGGCTGGAGTGGCTTCTGTAGGCCTGACTGTGCTAGTACATACCAGTTGCTTAGCAACAACCAGAGGAACAAAAGCCAGCTAGCAGTGAGGGCTATATACTGACTGCTCAAGCAGCCAGGGGTGTGCTGCTGCGAATATCAAAGCAGCACATAACCCCAAGACTCTCCATAGACTACTACTCCCCATAGACTCCCCTATAATACTCACCTATCCAGTCCGATGTGGCGGGTCTATGGTGGTGTGTCGGGTCTGCAACAGCGGTTTCCAGATTCATAAATGGGTAAATATGCCGAAAAATGTATTCACCATACTTATACCTTCATTAATAAACTTTATTAATTTTAATTTTTTAATTAGTGCTATATTAGAAATAGAGACAGCAAAAAAAATGGGTATCGGCTGTGTCTATTTTGGCAATAGGATCTTCTCTACAGAGACAGCATCCCATAGGGTTCTATGTAATCTTTATCATACCCACTGAGGAGAGGACTAGACAAAACCTTAAGGTGAAGTTGGCGAGTATGACACAGGGCCTGATACTGATCTGTAAGTCGGCACGGAAGAAATGGAATGCACGCCAGTCACTCCCTTCTTTCATTGGAGTTCTGTACCCTACCCTAACTTCTCTGCATCTATCTGCATCCGTGAAGAACTGTTGCTCTACGCCCCCGGCCCTTCATTAATATGCCCAACCTTGGGCCGTATTCACATATACGTTTTTGCGGAGGTTTGCATGGGTATTTTTAGCAGCAGATTTGCTTTTTCCACGAAAATTACTTAGTATTTACAAATGTAAGTACTTTAGGCACGGACTTGTGAATCGCACTTGGGGACATACGTACGGAGGGGCGTGGTTGTTTTCCGTACATTCAAAGTTGCATGAAAGTGGGCGGGGGAGGCATTTAAATGGCATTTTGAGGGCGTGGGTAGTAAGAGACGCATGTACGGAAGTAACATACAAGTGTAAGTACACACGTAGAGTTAAGGGTGTCCTATGGAGGCGTAAGTCACCAAAAACCCTTCCGTTCTAGGGGAGTGTCATGGGTGTTGCCTTGCTATGTGAGTGCGTAAAAACGCGCATGTAGTGAACATGTATCTGTGAATCCTGTCCCTTGACTATCTGACGAGGTTAACGCATGCGGAAGTGAAGGACTGGCCCCTTCCACGGAATTTCTTCCAAGTAAAGTCTGGCCTGCGCATGCACCAGTGTTACTTCTCAAGCACCTAGGACCGGATTCACAGATACACGTGTATAAAGTACGCAAATATACGCACGTACGTGGCAAGGCAACACCCATGACACTCCCCTCAAACGGAGGGATTTTTGGTGACTTACGACTCCATAGAGCAACCTTAACTCTACGTGTGTAGTTACGTGCGTAAGTTACTTACGTATGTTTGTACATTACTAACCACGACCTCAAAAGCCCATTTAAATGCTTCCCCCGCACACTTTCACGTAACTTTGCATGTACGGAAGACAGCCACGCCCCTCTGTCGCGGGACAGCCAGCAGAGGGTGAGTATAGGTAAATAGCCTGAACGTAGCTCAGAAGTTCTCAGAGAGCGAATTCGAACTTGCCTGAGCTACGTTCAGGCATTCTTAGTAAATAGAGCCCTATGTACGATTTAGAAATCCATGCCTAATGGACTTCCTTGCCTAGATCCTACGTAACTTGCGTAAAAATAGTTACTACGCATGTGCAGTTACTCCGACCCTAAAGATACGCACGCAAAAATAGGCAAAATCGTATCTGTGAATTCGGTCCCTAATTTTGAATTAGAACCAACAGAAACTCCAATAACTGTACTACTTTCTATTTAGCAGTGTTCTACTCTGTGTTGTAGAGATAGAAGTTCTGTTTTGACAAGGCTAGCAGTACCTCACCTCTTATATGAGTAATATATTTGTACATGTTGGCTTTTCCATCATCATAAATGAATCAATGAGTCATTCTCTAGTGTCACAAAACTTCTAACTCATGTTAGTACTTGAAATTTTCAACTGTTATTCCTTATTTATTCTGTCTAACAAGAAACCCATTTACATTGTTTAAAGTGTTAATTTTTTTAAGGATCATTTTCAAAGACACTGGCAAGGAAATTCCCCCAAAATGTCACCATTTGCATCCATTTTTCAATTACTTGCATGTGTAACTAGGACAATTCTTCTTTCCAGGATAATACAATATAAAACAGGTTCAGATGTTGATTCAGTCATTCTAGACCTGTACAATTGTCTCACTGTGTAAGTGTATGATTTCATTCAAACCATTGCCAACAATGAAAAAAAAATACATATACAGTAACATTACACTATCTGACATCTAATAATAACTCATAATCATTGAACTTGGATAAGACTGTACCAATCAAAAGTAGTAATGTTTGCTTTTTGCATAAACATATAAATGTCTTTTTTGTGGGGGTTTTCATGATGTGATTTAGGCAAAGGTTAGTTGTATTTTTAAATTTTTATGAGAAATAATAACTGCTAGGGGTTGCATACAAGGTTCTGGCAGGCACCGGTTCCAGGATATCTGCCCATTGCTTTACCTAACACTTGTGTTAATAGTACACAATGATAGTCTTTATGAAATGATTGGTAATGGAGAATGTGGAAGTAATAAAGAGTCCTGGAACTATTACACAGGTGGGATCAGAGAAACCACATAACTGCCAAAATTATGCTCTGCAATAGCTAAAAATGGTTAAAGCTATGATACCTACATTGGCACAGAAACTAAGCTAAGAGAAGGCACATTAAATGTTTTCGTCCCTGTAATGTTGCAGAGCTTTTATGTTTTATATCTAATATTAAAGTTTTTTTTCTTTAACATTTCTACTGTATCAGTACATTTAATGAGGTTTTCCTTTATGCATTAAATATATTAGACTCAAGGGGCGTCACTACATTTATTTAGCTCTCCCCTTGGCTTCCCCCTCTCCATTTGCAAACTTTTCCTGTTGAAGCTTCTTCTTTGCTCCTCTGCAGCGCACTCTCTGCTCACTGAATGATGCTGACGTGCAGAGCCATAACTAGAAATTTTAGCACCAGGGGCAAAAAGGAAAAATGATGCTCGCTGGCCCTGAATTCCAAGCCAATTTAACCATAAATATTAACTTACTGGTGCCCCCTTAAGATTTGCGCCCTGGGCGGTCGCCCGCTATGGCACACTCTAGTTACGGCCCTGCTGACGTGACTTGGGGTCACACCAGCGTCACTCAGAGGGAGCTATGGAGAAGAAGGGGAGACGCTGATAAAGGACAGACAGTGCCTGGCACTGTCTCTGTGCAATTCTATGCCAGCTTTCCCATCCAGCACCCCCGGCTGTCGCGCCCCTTCATATTTTGGAGGGAGGGTGAGGTGCCCCCTTGAGCCCCATTCCAATGCTTATGATTAGGCTACAACCAGACCTTTCAATTTCCTATGAGTTAATCCCCAAACCAAACAAATTGGACAGGTCTGTTGTCATTGGATTACACTATCCGTACGTCGCTCTCACATTCACAATTTCTCTCCCACTATATAATGTTGACTCACTATGATTGCTTCACACCTGCTAAATAGCCACTGCCCACAACAGTACATTGTTAGCATGCCGTGCAGCTCTGTATATGATGCTGCCTGGGAAGTAGCAGGTGGTGATGGTGGTCAGCTGGGGCTGTGTCAGAGACATGACATGCTAATGATGTACTGTACAGGGTCGTGGTTCTGTATTTCAAAAGCAATTGTGGGTGGATTTAGGGCACTATTGAGTATGGCTCAATAGTACTAATGGTGGTATTGGAGAACGCATAACACTAAAAGGTTCATCCTAACACCAAATTAGGGCAAGCCCTTTTATCATAAATACATTGACTGTTTTGTATACTTTTATTATTGGTTTTATTACATTGATGAAAATGCAGCCAGATATGAGTATTGGGAAATAGCTAAGAACTATATTAGATGGAAATGCTATAAAAAGGTAAGAGATTATATTTGTTGAGAATATCCAGAGGGGGTCAGATTTTTTTTTTTCCAACCCTACCTTCGTATTAGGCATAGTTACTGACTGGTTTCTGGAAGAAACAAGAGACAGCAGGATGGGGGGTGTCTTGAAGTGTGATTTATGCAAATCATGTTTGAAGCCCCACCCTCTGCCTAATCAATATTGCTGTTTATAAGGTTACTTAGACAGTGATTTACATTAAATCACAGATTTAAGCGGGAGATTTGCTGAAATTCCAGGATAGTCTGCAACTATGGTATTTAGAGTATGGTTTTTCACTAGATAATCAAATAAATAAAACTTTGGAGTAAATGGAAGAAATATATACACAAGGGGGAAATGTAATGAATACAGTATCAGCCACGAGTGATATACTAAGTGGGCCCACTGGGTCATAGGGCCTGATCCAGCGCTACGAAAATTCGCACGACGGGCGAATGCGAACGTTCGCTCGGGCGTATCAACATACACGCCCCTAACACTCCCATAGTAAAGTCCCTGCATACGACGCTTAGCACGCCCATACTGTACAATTTAAATGGCTATCCCCGCCTCCCTGTAGTAAAACGGGCGCCCAGCCGACCATCGTAAAGAAAGTACGCCCCGCAAGCGAAAAATACGCTAACAATACGCCCGCTATTCGCTCATGACGCTCGGGCGACCGGAAGCTGTCATACTGGGCATGCGCGTTGCAAATTTTTTCACGAATTTTCGCATACGCTCGTACGCTCGCTTGCGGTCGTTGCTCTGGATCAGGCCCATAGAGTCTAACAGGGGCCTGGTCTTCTCTGGAGCCTTTGATGGTAAGGACAGGTTCGTGCAGCAGGCACCCAGCAGGTCGTGGTCCCCGAAGAACAGCAGATGTAGTACTGGAGAGATGGCAGGAGGTACCCAGCATACACACACAGGGTGAGAGCAGAATGTGTAGAGAACCATACTACCAGAACACTAGGAGAACGGGAGTGCTGGGAAGTGCTGCCTGACCTTAAAAAGAGGCTTGTAAAAGCAGCCCTGTAGCCCTGCCCTGATTGGACTACCAGGACCAGGAAGAAGGCAATCACAACCACTTGAGCACATGGCTAATTTACATGCTGTCACGTGCACGTGACAGCATGCAGCAGAAAAGTGGCGCTGGAGTGAGGTAGGATCATTACATGCCAGATCTGCGGCATGTAACAATGTGACTGTTGAGTGGAAGGGTCATTTGGAAAGCATTACTGAACCTGTGTCCTCTCTCCAGGCGCCAATCACTTTCACATGTTGACTGTGATTTCACAAATTTGCCAAGCCTCAAACAAAATGCAATTATAGCTCTTGTTATAGCTCATAGGAAAAAATATGTAATTGTGCTCTGGAAATGAATTGAGTTATGCTGTCTTTCTCTCCAAATTAATAGATTTTGATCCTAGGAATATATACTAGAAGCATTTCAACCAATCAAAACAATAGTGTTCTGAATAAATTATTACTGTATGTCCCTAATAAAACTGATGCTCTTTGCCACTAAAGAAAAATAGCATTTAAATGATTGGGTGCATCTTGCTTAAGTCTCTGCAAATCTTATTTTGGGATGTGACACCCCTATTACACAAAACAATGTAAAAACAAAGGGCCTGATTCAGAGATCCGATATTAACGATAGTTAGGTGCGTATATTTAGGGTCGGATCGATTCTGCATCAACTGCGTGCAACGCCGTCTACGTTGAAGATAGGGTCGGAAATGCCTTAAGGTCGGACTTGTGAATCGGTCGGGAACAATTGCGATCCTAAGTCCAGCAGAAATCTACGAACCAAAGGATTTGCTTAGAAATGGGCGGGGGGAGGCATTGAGATGAGGGAAAGTGGGTGCGATTACAGACATAGGACCCTAAATATACGCAACTAATACACATAAGGTCGGAAGTGAGTGCGGCCAGATAGGACAAGTCAATGCAGGTCTAACTTTAGGTCCGGCCGCTGTTTGCAAGGGGAGTGATTGTTTATTCAGTGGGATGTAACCTGCTCCGACCTGCCACTTAGATGCGTATATATGCGATCCCATCGCTGACGGATCTCTGAATCAGGCCCAAAGATCTTAGTAAGGGGAGAAAAAATACTGAGAGATCATATGATATGGTTGAGTGTCATACACTTACTGTTCTGACACATACCAGCTTGACACCGCTGCATCTAAGGACTCAATAGTGGCGCCTACTCGACGATTCTTTACTTCCAGACTTGACTGTGACACCTGATCTACACTTCTGAACTCAACTTCCTACGTGTAAATGATATTGTACCTTGTTACTCAAAAAAATAAGTCAGTAGTAAATTAAAACATACATACTTTTATTGGTTCTAGTAAAATGACTAAAAGATTAAAATAAGTGTGAAATATTAAATATCCCTGTGAAACATAGGCAACATGGCACATGTGCCATCAATCATATAATATAATAAATAGTTTGAAAAGTACCAAAAGTATCAAAGATAAATACTTATCCACCCAACATCTATTTAACGATTGATTAAGACTCCCATGGTATTCTAAGATCCATACACCAGCCTGCTCTATCCAGAGATCCCTAGATCCCTAACACGGATCTAACGGCCTAACAACTGTACTTTGCCTATACCTAGGCACGTATCTTACCCTCCATATTCTAGGGCTTCAGTACCAGAGCTAAAGCGGGGAATAAGAGAAGGCTGCAGGGATAATAGTCAGTAGCGTCCTTGTGCACTATTAACCGCCACGATCATCTGTTATCTCTAGGGTTAGATTAGGCTGCAGTTAGGGCTAGGGCTCGGTTAGGCTGTGGTTAGGATTAGATTAGGCCGCAATATCCAGACATATGTGAATACAGATTTAACAACTTTCAACAGCCAGTATTGAACCACATGGAAAGTCTCAGAAGTACAGATGTCAGAATCGGACTCTATACAGACAATTGAATATGATGGAACAGTCTCTATGCCTAAAGTGTCAGCTCTCTTATGTCTTGAAGGGTGGGAAAGTGTACAGAGTGCCAAAATTTGTGACTCTGGATCTGGTCTGTCAAAGTCAAAATTTTGAAATAATGGCAAAGTATAGTAGAAATATAAGCAATAATTGCATTGATTTTAATTAACATTATAGCAGTAATATTTTTTAATTAACATTTAATAATGGATTCTACATATAAGCAGAGGTTGATGCAGTACTGATGAAATTATCTACTAGCTTACTGCTACATCGCTACGTTCAGTTTTTTTACGGTCTGAGGATTTTGGGACTCTGCCTTGGGTTCCCATGGGTTGGGGTTTTTTGAACAGGAAGATCTTAGAATACAAATAAACAGAACTGGATATCACAGCATGGTAGCACAGTGGTCAGTCCAGCAGAGATGACTTGAATTGCAATGGAACACAACTGAGTACACAGTGTGGTAGCACAGTGGTCAGTTCAGCAGAGAATGATAACAGATAGCTGGAGACACAAAGGAATTCATAAACACTTGATCCAAACCTGGTATGTGGTGAATAGTGGAATTACACTAATATATTGTGTGGGCACTGGGAGATGCAGAGTGACACAGGAACACTGCAGAGGCATGATGTAAGGCACTTGTAAGCAGGCGTAAGACACAGGAAACACTGTAGTAGCACAGGACCTCTGTAGTGGCACTTAAAAGCAGTAGTAAGGCACAGGAGTATTGTGAAGGCACAATGAATAACACAGGAACACTGGGAAAACATAGATGGGGAAAAACACATACGGGGAAAAACCTACACGGGAAAAAACCTTTACGGGGAAAAACACACATGGGGAAAAACACACACGGGGAAAAACATACACGGGGGAAACAAACACGGGCACCAGTTACTTAATGCAACAGCACATATTGCACTGGCATTGAAGAGCCTGTGCTGCAGGTTTAAATAGGAAGCACTGAGCTTCCACTGGAAACTATGAGCACCTGACAAGTGAAAGGCAAATGATTGAAGATCCAGCAGTGTAGGTAGGCGGGGAGAAGTAGGGTAATGAGGGAGGGAGGGGTTTTACTAAATACGCTCCTGTCCCAGCGTATTTACCCTCGCTTATGCCAGCTGAAGTTAGGGTAGCCTTCAGCCAAGGTGAGCGAGGGAAAATATGCAGGGACAGGGGGTAGTGTCGTGGGGAGTGCATGCCGACATACTGTGCTTTAGTAAGCACAGTGCATCGGCGTAGGTCTGGATCAGGCCCAATCGGTATATGTGTAATGAGAACACTATAGATACATTTCAAAAAAATTGGAACATTAAACAACTCCTCAATTATAATTCAAACAATTACAATTGAATTTACCACTGAAACACCTCCCAGAACATAAGGGAAACATCTGCATAGAATGTCTCATATGTCGGTATGCTGTCCCTATTTCAAATACCCCCAAGTTTAGAATTTCTTTTTCAGAATGGGTGAGTATGCTGAGCGGCATACTCACCCATTCCTTTTCTGAATCGTCGCCGCTACCGCAGGACCCGCAGCACGAGAAAGGTGAGTAACCTCTCCAGGGTTAGGGTCAGGCTGCAGGGAAGGGAGGGTTAGGGTCAGGTTGCAGGGGATGGAGGGTTAGGGTCAGGGTCAGGCTGTGGGGAAGGGAAGGTTAGGGTTAGGGTAATGGAAGGGGAGGTTAGGGTTAGAATTAAGGGAAGGGTTGGGGTAGTTATTTCTGTGTTTTATTTTATAATCACTATGCCCCAGATCACTGCCTTACCTCTAGCCGCCGCATGCCTCAGTCCTCCTCTTCAGATTCACTAGCGGTACCCGCTGCGCGCCGTCTCCTGGATCGTGGGCGCAGCGTTCGAAATAGCGAAAATTCAAAATTGCGAACTTTCGAAATAGCGAAAATTCGCAATTTAGTGGTCGAAATAGAGATTTTCGAAATTGGCATTTTCTAACCGGGGACTGCATACCCTTTTTTATATACGCTGCGGCTGGTGGGGAGCAACCTTATGAATACAATATGGGTTCCCCACAAGCCCAAGCTGGTTAGACATTTGGGATCTTAAAGACCGCATATACGCATTCTATGTAACGAAAAGATACGTAGATTATGTTAAAAATGACTACGCATGCGCAGTATCAAATTATGGTAAACACCGGATGTATATGCAATACATCCGGTGGTCTGAATATGGGCTGATATCCCTACTGTGAAGTGTTTCTTATTCTTTTTTTCCTGTTTTAATATTTTTTTTGTGTTTTTTATTTTTTGTGCTTCTGTTGGTAAAGGTCATAAACAGATTATTTCCTATGAGAGTCAGATGGTATACACAGAGATCATTTATGTCCAGACAGAAGCTAAAAGGTTTAACGCGTTTCTTCCTATATCTTCATGAACCCCTTCGATGTCTACTTTAAAAAGCTGCACGTGGAATGTGGGGGGAATACACTCCCCAATAAAAAGGAAGGCCTTTGCCTCCTATAATTCCAAAGCTACAAGTGTAGTGAGTTTGACTGATAAAAAAAATCTCAGTAGAAATTCTATCCAATATTGTAGATTTATAGGGGAGATTTGTCTTTACCATAGTCATGTACCCAATGTTTATAGTAAGAGTTTTTTCTTCCAATTATCCGCTAAATTGACTCCTTATATTGACTCTTTTCTAGTAGTTGGGGGAGACTTCAATGAGACACTGAATAGCCAACAGTGAGGAAGGAAACGGACCAAAATACCCTCACTGGAAATCAAATATTTTGCTAACCAACTATCTGGAGATCCTGCCACCCTATCGAAATGGAGTATACAGGACTCTCCACAGTGCATAGGACTCTCTCTCGACTTTACTATATATTCCTATCCAAAACTTTGCTCCCAAGAGTTATGGAAATGCAGATAGAACCAATTTATATCTCCGACCATGCCTTGGTGATTTGATATCCACGGGGATTGATCAAAGCACATTTATGCAGTGGCAGTTCCCATCCAATATATCTAATTCCCTAATATTTCGCAATATGCTTAAAGCCAGCTGGGCTTTCTTTTTAACCTCTAACACTGAACATAGGTCGAAACCGCTTTTATTTTGGGAGACAGCTAAAGCTGTGAGGAGATAAAACTCTCCTTTGTCTCTAAGTTTAATAGAACCAGATCAAGTGTTTACATGGAAGCCCAGAAGGCCCTTTCTGCAGCCCACTAATGCTATATGACATCTCCTACTGCATTCCACAGATCAAGATATCAGGAGCGAAAGGCTCATTTTGAAAATATTGTAACCCATTTGGGTAATCAATCCTCCTATATAGGAAAATATAATTTTTACTGTGACGGCAATAAAACTGGCCACTTGTTATCTAACCTGATGGCTGTAGAGGACCGACAAACATTCAATATAAATGAGGCATAAGGATGGTACTATAGAGGGTTCAACATTTTAGGAATGTTGAAGGATTTCTATGTTACGCTTTACTCCCAAGAACAAATTAATATACCTGAAAAGTTAAGATATTGGAATAATATTTTCCTGCCCCAGATTTCTACTGAACATTCAGGCTTTCTTATGGCCCCTGTATGTTGGGAAGAGGTGACAAATGTCATCAAAAAAATAAAACTCTTTAAGGCACCAGGCCCTGATGGATATAGCAGCGAATTCTACATAATATTGTTAGAAGAAGTCAATGTACCTTTAACACAAGTCTTTAATGACATTAAAACAAAAGGTTCCTTGCCACTTTATTTTAACTCTGCTAATATTAAAGTGCTCCCTAAGATGGGCAGAGATCCCGAGTTACTGGGATCACACAAGCCAAGCTTTATTTAACTTAGACTATAAAATCTTTACTAAAATATTCGCCGATAGAGTTAAACTTATTGCCCCCTCGGTAATACATAGGGATCAGACGAGTTTTATATGGGGTCGCCAGTCCACATCTAATATTAGGAAAGTTCTTGGAGTCATACAAGGCTTGGTGGGATACCCTGGGGACCTGGGGCCAAATTCACAACCCCGTAATTTTACAATTCTAGCTACTACGCATGCGTAGTAGCTATTTTACTATATCTACGTAGCGTTTCATTATGTAGATTGCGTACATGCCGTCTTTAAAAACTGCATGTATTCAATCTATGTAATGAAACATAATAAAACGCAATGTAGATAGCGTAAAATAGTTACTACGCATGCGTCATAGCTAGAATCGTAAAATTAGGCACGTATGTTAAAAATTACGGGGTTGTGAATCCGGCCCTTGGACCTTAATCTTTTCCCATCATTGGTTGCAGAAAAGGCTTTTGACCTTGTAACACAGGACCACCTTTTTAGTCTCTTCTGTATTTCGTACTCTTTACACGTGCCCCGATACTCGGACCGCGGGTAATGTATTCACCTTGTAACATGGGACCACCGTTTTAAGTCCCTTCTGTGTTTCAAACTCTGTACACGTGCCGCGATACTCGGACTGTGGGTAATGTATTCACCTTGTAACATGGGACCACCGTTTTAAGTCTCTTCTGCTTCAGACTCTTTACACGCACCCAGATACTCGGACAGTGGATTACGAATTCATCTCACACTCCTTTCAGATTGACAGGGGCCACCTGTTGCCTCTGTGATTTGCAATCGCCCTAGAACCCCTAGCGATAGCATTGAGACAAAACACCATCTTTCAAGGGATTAAAATGGGAACCAAAGAAATAAAATATTTTTTATTTGCAGATGACATGTTATTTGTATCAAACCCTGCCTACTCTATTCCAGAAATAATTAAAATAATCACCCAGTTTGGTACATTTGCTGGATATAAAGTAAACTTTTAAAAGTCAGAAATTCTCCCTTTAACATCAGCAGAAATCATACAAAAAATACCCCAGTTATCCCAATCTTTCAAAATAACAACAAATTCCATTAAATATTTAGGAGTTCATATTTCATCATCTCTTTCCTCACTCTATAAACT
The DNA here is from genome assembly GCA_011038615.1 of Limnodynastes dumerilii. NCBI lineage: Eukaryota > Metazoa > Chordata > Amphibia > Anura > Limnodynastidae > Limnodynastes > Limnodynastes dumerilii. The sequence goes on along the minus strand of WWET01000743.1, from coordinate 306,059 downwards.
ATAAACTTCTCACAAGCCCTTAAAGAGGTATTACAAAGCATTGTTTTCCCCAAGATGTCTTATCTAATTCAAATACGCCCTATTAAAATGTCTTGTTCTGATGTCAAACTTTGTATGCAGGCTTTTTCCAAATTTGTATGGCAGGGGAAAAAACCTAAATTCTCGTACTCCAAGTTGCAGTTACCCAGAGATCAGGGAGGTATGGGAGCCCTGGATATTCAGTCATTCTCCCAAGCATTCTTCTTTAGATCCATCGTAGACTGGTTCCTCCATAAAAACACTAACACATACTGGTGGTTAGAAGAAGCTATTTTCTATCCCTACTCCCCGGCAGCTCTGCTACTCCAACCTCGTAAATCCATTCCAAAAGAAATCATGAGTAACATACTTTTTAGAGATACTTACCTCTTCTGGCTTGTTATTAATGCCAAATATGCAAGAAACCCACAAATCTCAACTCATATTCCCATCTGGGGCAACCCAAATTTCACTCCAAGTCTAGAACATGGGTTATGCAGACAAGGTATTAGAATCAATAATGACATATTTGACCCGGGAGGGACTCTGCTCTCCTTCCAAAATTTTAAAGAAAAATTTCGACCTACCCACTTCCCAATTCTTTTTATACTGGCAGGTTCGCCACTTTGCTCAGTTTCAGATTCCCATTGGGCCAATGCCTGTTGACATTCTAATGGATTTGCTGCACTTCCTTAAGATTAATACATATCACACTAGATTTATGCAGAGAGATATTTTGACCTCTAGGTGGACCTGGTTATGGGAGTCGAAAGTGAATACATGGAGGGTGGACATTCCTGATTTAAAAAGCAATAAGATTCTTAAAAAGCATGTACAGGTCATGAAAACCCTACACTGGCTGGATCCAGACCTACAATCCCTTTACGTTTCAACGCAAAGCATTTTTACTCTTTCGTAATTACTATGCACTCCCCTAGGCACTCCACTCGATTGTACGTACTTTTGCCGTTTTACGCTATCTAAACCCTACCTTAACTTTTCAAAGCGTAACTCCTGTTGGCCGTAATATAACTATAGCACATTCTGAATAGTAATACTGTGTCTTACAATACAAGATGACCTGCTCTGTGTTTTCTTTATGTTTATATTATTTTACTTTATTTGATTTGATTTTTATTTTTGTCTCTGCTTATTTTTTATTTTACTTCAGTTGGTTATACTTTGTATCATTTCTGATGCTTGGATGTAATGAATAATTCTGTTATATACTGCTATTCTTTTTATGTTAATTTATGCATAAATTATCATCTCTGTGCTATTGATATGTCCGCTAAAGGAAAATAAAAATAGTTTAAAAAAAATGTCTTTTTCTTTTTTGGAGGGCATGGGTTGGTGATAGAGGTGAGGGTGTCACCATAGAATTTTGATGCAGGGTGGATTGAAGGGAAAAGTATAAAGGTCAACATCCCCATCTGCTATCATGGCCACCTGTCTCTACCCTAAATGATATAGTCAATCCAACCCTCCAGTTCTAATTAATAATCCTATGCCCCTTTATTGAATCTCTTTCAGTTGTATGAGTCATTATTTCAGTGTCGATGTTGTGACATGTGGGTGAGGTAATCAATCGTTAATCATTTATGGTGTTATACACATGTCAACAGGAAATGAAGACAAACTCAATACCTTTTATAGTGAATCTATTAAAAATCAGTTTAATGTATAGCAATTATAATATATATTGCTAATATACTGTATATTGCATAAAAACTTAGATTCTCGTACTCCAAGTTGCAGTTACCCAGAGATCAGGGAGGCATGGGAGCCCCAGATATTCAGTCATTCTCCCAGGCATTCTTCTTTAGATCCATCTTAGGCTGGTTCCTCCATAAAGACACTTACACATATCGGCGGTTGGAAGAAGCTATTTTCTATCCCTACTCCCCAGCAGCTCTGCTACTCCAACCTCATAAATCCATTTCAAAAGAAATCATGAGTAACATACATTTTAGAGATACTTACCTCTTCTGGCTTGTTATTAATGCCAAATATGCAAGAAACCCACAAATCTCAACTCATATTCCCATCTGGGACAACCCAAATTTCACTCCAAGTCTAGAACATGGGTTATGCAGACAAGGTATTAGAATCAATAATGACATATTTGACCCGGGAGGGACTCTGCTCTCCTTCCAAAATTTTAAAGAAAAATTTCGACCTACCCACTTCCCAGTTCTTTTTATACTGGCAGGTTTGCCACTTTGCTCAGTTTCAGATTCCCATTGGGCCAATGCCTGTTGACATTCTAATGGATTTGCTGCACTTCCTTAAAATTAATACATATCACACTAGATTTATGCAGAGAGATATTTTGACCTCTAGGTGGACACGGTTATGGGAGTCGAAAGTGAATACATGGAGGGTGGACATTCCTGATTTAGAAAGCAATAAGATTCTTAAAAAGCATGCACAGGTCATGAAAACCCTACACTGGCCGGATCCAGACCTACGTTCCCTTTACGTTTCAACGCAAAGCATATTTACTCTTTCGTAATTACTATGCGCTCCCCTAGGCACTCCCCTCGGTTGTACGTACTTTTGCCGTTTTACGCTATCTAAACCCTACCTTAACTTTTCAAAGCGTAACTCCTGTCAGCCGTAATATAACTATAGCACATTCTGAACAGTAATACTGTGTCTTACAAAACAAGATGACCTGCTCTGTGTTTTCTTTATGTTTATATTATTTTACTTTATTTGATTTGATTTTGATTTTTGTCTCTGTTTATTTTTTATTTTACTTCAGTTGGTTATACTTTGTATCATTTCTGATGCTTGTATTTTTTATTTTACTTCAGTTGGTTATACTTTGTATCATTTCTGATGCTTGGATGTAATGAATAATTCTGTTATATACTGCTATTCTTTTTATGTTAATTTATGCATAAATTATCATCTCTGTGCTATTGATATGTCCGCTAAAGGAAAATAAAAATAGTTTAAAAAAAATGTCTTTTTCTTTTTTGGAGGGCATGGGTTGGTGATAGAGGTGAGGGTGTCACCATAGAATTTTGATGCAGGGTGGATTGAAGGGAAAAGTATAAAGGTCAACATCCCCATCTGCTATCATGGCCACCTGTCTCTACCCTAAATGATATAGTCAATCCAACCCTCCAGTTCTAATTAATAATCCTATGCCCCTTTATTGAATCTCTTTCAGTTGTATGAGTCATTATTTCAGTGTCGATGTTGTGACATGTGGGTGAGGTAATCAATCGTTAATCATTTATGGTGTTATACACATGTCAACAGGAAATGAAGACAAACTCAATACCTTTTATAGTGAATCTATTAAAAATCAGTTTAATGTATAGCAATTATAATATATATTGCTAATATACTGTATATTGCATAGGTAGAAATTTTAAATAACATTTTTATGATATATAGGTCTTAAAAATCAGTGTCATTACTAATTTCTAATTCTAAATAATGTTCTATTGTAAGCGTGTGTCTGTATAGATACATCATCTGTAATGTATCTTCAGTTCTATTATTCACCAGTTAAAGATATACTTTTCTATAGGATAGCAATAATTATCTGTGACATTATGAGAAATGTGAGTGAAAGAATACACAATAAACTTTTCTCCATATGTGACATTTTTGACAGTGCATTTATTAAATATTGATAGTTGTAATCTACCTTCTGGTCTCGTTTTTTCCAATGATACTGTAGCTGTTTTATTTCAGTTATCTGGCAAGCCAGCCACTACAGAAATGTTCCAGAACAAAGTGACATCATGTATTTTGTCCTGTGCTCATATTTTAAGTGTTTGAAATTATAAAAGTGCATAATGTAATTGGTGAATGTCTGAAAAATCTGCTAATATAATAAACTATGTTTTAAATAATTGTTAGAATTGAAGGGAACAATGAGAGAATGCAAATGCTTTGTCCCAAAGAAAAACATAAAGATGATCAATATAAACATGGATAAACAAGGATAAACTGTATACTATAAAAAGTACAACACATTTCAGAATGAGTAGATTTATAATATGAGAAGAAATTGTTTATGTAATAATCCCTGACTGTTCAAGTTGTACTGCAGATGAGAATATCCATTTTACCATGACGCAAAAACTTCATCCTTGTGGACTGTACTTTGTGTATGGGATTGTCAAGCAAGATGATATGGATAAAAAAAACTGTGATGGATTATAAACATTGTGGATAAAATGACACATAATTGAAAAATAAAGCGCTGTTTAAAAATTTTTCATGTTCACAATTCTATGACTATTAGAATTTGCAAGAAGAAAATTTGGTTCTCAACTTCAGCTTGAAAAGGCTGCCACTGATATATCATGTGTTTGGGTCATTCCATGAAATACAGGATATAGGATGCAATACATGAAAATTAAATTTCACATAACATTTAAGTATTTATTAATGATTATAGTAAATTATGTGATAATTAAAAAACGACATATTTATTGCGATTTCTCATGTGTGTAAACATTAAGCATAAATGGAAGTTGTTTAAGTGGATGAAAAATGACTCATTTCCACATATTTTATGCCTGGAATGATAATAATAATAATGGTAATTTCATAACTGCTGTCTTATAAAGCACCTTTAAGGTAAGCAGTTCACAATCTAAACTTTGTGACTACATGCCGTAATAACATGGGGCTGGATCCAGACCTTGTTAAGTGCATTAACTTAGTTACTCCTGGGCTAAACCATGTTGAATTCAGGGGGAGTCAAGTTAATTGTATACTTTGCATGCAGGGATATATCTTTAAATTGCTTACTGCACACAGATACTGACCAGCTTTACTATCACACTGTTATTTAGACTTGGGATAGGAAACATCACCTCTCAACTCTAATACTGTTTGCAGCAGATGAAATATGACTCCCCTGAAATCAACATGGTTTAGCCCAGGTGTAACTAAGTTCATGCACTTAACAAGGTCTGGATCCAGCCCATGAATTGTAAGTTTAAACTTTTTTTTTGGAACATGACAGGGGAGAAATGTAACGTGAATAACATTCTTATGTAACACAAGTCACTTGTCAAAATATATTTTTAAATATACTTTGGTTAACATTCATTTGATTAATCATAAGTTTGGGGTCTTATAAGTGTATAATATAAATAACATATTTAAAAAATAATTAGTACTCTCAGTCTATTCTGTTGTAAAATGATTTATACATATAAGAATACAATTGAACTAACATGATGTTTTTTTGCTTCTAAGTGTCAATTATAACTATCCCATATAATATTGGCATATTTAAAAAAAAGTTGAATTTTAGCTTAGTTTTTGTGTGGTGCATTTAAACTTCTAAAAATGAATATGAAATATATGTAAATCACATGAAATGACACCTTTGACAAAAGATAGAAGACTTTTATAAATTCATAATTTCTTATGCAAACCAAAGACAGATCAAACTGTCAACGATTGATTAATAGGGTGCCTATATTACATTTTTTAATGAATATCCCTTATTAAACCAATATGTATGGTATTTGTTATTAAGATCACGGTTGTAGATCCAGACCTAAGTTGTATTTACGCTCTTTGGCGTAGCGTATATATGCTATTGTAAGTACTATGCACTTCCCTAGGCACTCCCTGCGCTTGTACGTAATTTACTCGTTTTACGCTTGCCAAACCCTACCTTAACTTTTCATTGTCGTACGTAACGGGCTAACCCGGCCCATACTATATGATTTAAATACCACCCTCCGCCTACACAGCGTAATTCCGGGTGTTGTATGGAAGACGCGCCCTCCTGTTCGTATTTACGCTGAAGGTACGTATGATCAGAGTTACATAGCGTAACATCTGCCACGCGCATGCGCAGTACATACAAATTGCCGATATTACGTCATCGGCTAGCGTACGTAGCTCAGGATCTGGACCATTATCTATGTAGAAACAGTATGACGAGCGCTAATCCTGCTATATAAAATAAAATATAATTACAACTATACTTAAAATGTTCTTATAACTTTGCCCTCTTTCCACTGAGCACTTTATTGAAAGCCGACAAAGATCTGCTACTTTATTCCACTAAACCATATCGGACTATGCAATTTACTCAGCTGAGAGCAACGTGAGCTCATATTGATCAGAGCCCTGCACATTTATTCACCTCGTGTGGCTCCCAGGAAGCCCTGTGGCTCTGCTAGCCATATCACGGTGGAAGGACTGTGCGTTGACCAGCTACACATGAGTGGGCTTAGGGATATTCTCCCAAGCTATTACTGCTGGTACTATCAGACTGAGGTAATTGTTCATTCACCAACTGCATCTGGGACTGTTTCTATTGGGCACTTATCCTACGGTTAAAGAACAGTGAAACTAAGCCCCGGATTGCTATCAACCTTATCTAACTGTATCCGTGGTTTATGGGTGCATTTTGTGATTAACTTCTGCTCTCCACATCTAAAGTTCATTATTGTACAAGATCTCGCCTGTTATATATTTCGGTGACTCTAGTTCCTCTACAGAAGTTTTCAAGCTCACTAACAACAACTACTAAGTTGTCTCAAGTTACAACTGGACTAAGTTAATTTTATTATAATTAACTTCTATCAATACACTTATACTTTTAATACTGTTTCATATTTTTATTTGATTAGAAGATTAAATGGAAACATTATTATTACAGTTTTTATTTTTGTCACATGGTGGAAAGTTCTCTGACCTGCCCCTAGGGGCTGCTGTGGGACTCATTGTTCAGTGTTAACATTATCCTGATCTGCCGTAGGAGCTGCTATTTAGACTTTTCTATCATGATTCATTTACGGGACCTGAGCAGCTAGGATATAAGGACTGTCTCTAGCTAACTCAGGTGCTGGTCATTTTGCTTTGTTTGCCTTGATAGCTTCATGTGTATTCTAGTCCTGCTGTTACTGTCTTGTACGTTTGGTTACTAGCTGCTTTTGTCCTGTATGTCAGTTACCCTTTGGTCTTTGTAAATATTTATGTTCATATTTGTATTTGGGTTTTCCTTATGTTATATTGTTCTCTGTTATCATGACTCCTATTTGTATTTGTGTGTATCGCAATCTTTGTGTTATGTTTACCTTTGTGCTCCAGTTTCTAGTATTTTTGGTTACCACTACTTTGTGCTCAGTGTTCCCTTTGATTTTTGTTTATATTTGGTAGTATTTATAGCCTGTTGCTTGTTTTTGTGTTATTCCCGATTTTGTAATTGTTATTGTTGCTCCCAGTTTACAGTCTCCTTTTACCTGTATTTTGTTGTTTGCACTAATAAATGCCTTTGTTTTATTCATAAGTGCCTGTTTATTAGTGCTTTGTTTCACCTGGGGTTGCTTGTAATGGATTGTGATCTGCTGAGTGTCTGCTGCATAAGCCTATTCCCACCATCAGGGGCTATAGCAAAAATCAGGCTCTGGATAGATTCCACACCCTTGGAGCAGTCTCATAACAATTTTGTTTAGACACTTTATAACACTGCTAATTAGCCTTGCATGTATAAGGGGAAATTTATTTTTCTTGTGGATGTTATGGCAAGAAATTGGAGCTATGTTGTTACTGCCATGGGCACCAGATTAGCCCCATGCCTTGCTAACTTATGCACTGACCTATATTTGAAATTGTTGTTTGTAGTTACTCTGAGGCTGTCATAGCTACATAAATCATTTCCTATATTGTATTGTGTGTGGACATTCATTCATATAGTTTCATCATTTAGCATACAAACTATGATGATTCTAAAATGACGTTTCTGGATATTGCCCTATCCTTTAAATACACTATAATGTTTCACAGGAACATAAAAAGGAGATTTAATATAAATGTTTAAAAAAAATTAACAACATTAATAACCATACATTAAAAGCTGTTTTTGTGATCTTATTCTACCATAATGGTAAAATGTTGGTTTTGTTGCCTTAAAAAAAGTCTGCCTTCGGACGAAAATATTGGCAAACTGAAAGAGTTAAAAAATAAAAATTTGGCCTGTCTGTTTATTTAATAAGTGTTAGTAGCCCTGAAGACCATGCAACATTTTGATTCAATACTACCTTTTATATTGCACATATATTTCATTTCTGTGTAGGTAAATGTAACATATAATGTTGAATATCATTTTGCACTCAAAAGGATGAATAATTATTACTTACTTTACCCATCATATTAGGTTAAAGCAGTATCATTATTTAAAATGTGTTTTCTTTACAATTGTGTAGATAGTACAAACAGGACACACTGTTCTATAAAAAGCTAATAATTATTCTTTGTAATTAGAAAATAATTTCATAACACAAAATATAATTCAGCATTTCATACAAGTGTAAATATAATCATAACTTCTAAACATCAACCAGGTCTAAGAAAAAACTTTGTCCAGCTGTATTTTTTTGAAAAATCTTATCATTAGAAATCCTCCATGCATTTATTAATCATTGGTATGCCTAACAGTGCAAATGGCCATAACCATTAAACATCAAGGAACAAAAAGGTCAGCTGTTCCTTATCAAGCAAAAAGTTTCAACACCCAAACTAATAAACAAAAGAAGTCTTAGACTGTCCAGCTCCTATATAATAAATATAGTCACCTCTGTCTCACTGTGTAGCACCTAGTGTGCAACATAAACAAATAACACAGTTCTGCATAAACAATTTTTTTTTATAAAACAATAAAAAGTAAATGCTAAAGCCAGAGAGCAGCCTCTATATACTGGTTTAGGTAACTACACAATCTAAAAAAACATAGGGAAATTAAGCAAACAAAGGCACTGAAAGGTAAGAGTACATATATAAATATATGTAAAATAGTGCACTAAATCTAAGAAATAGTTTTATCACCTACTACAGTAAATGAAAAGATTAAGTGCATTACATACCATGGACCAGATTCACAACTACGTTTTTTAAAAAATACGTGTCTATTTCTAAGTGCTGTGCTAATGCGCACGCATAGTAAATATTTTATGCTATCTATGTAGCATTTGATTATGTAGATTGTGTACATGTGGTCTTAGGCACGTAACTTTACAAAAAACTTAGTTTTGAATCCAGTCCCATGTGATAAAGTGCAGAAAGTTCTGCACACGTATGATAAATAGTTCATTCATATGTAAATTGTGCTTGACGCAATGCAATAAAATAGTAAAATCTTAAAAAATATAAATATATACTTATATACAAAAGGGAGAATTGGGAGATTAGAGTGATATGAATGGGAAATACCAGGGAGACTGGAGACACATAAATGAAGAATACTTGGAGCCTGGACACAAATTAATGGGTAATACTGGGGAGACTGGAGCACATGAATGAGAATATTGGGGAGGCAGGAGACACATGAATAGGGATTACTTGGGGGCTGGAGACACATGAATGGGGAGTATTGGGAGCTGCAGACACATGACAGGTAAATACTGGGAGCTGGCAAGACATAAATGGGGACTATTGTGACTGGAGAGACATGATGGGGAATACAGGAAGCTGGAGAGACCTAAATGGAAAATGTTGGAAAGGCTGGATACACATGAATGAGGGATACTGGGAGCTGGAGACGTATGTATGGGAAATATTGGGAGATTGGAGACACATGAATGTGACAGTGGTGGAAGTGATGAGCTCCAGAAGCTAGTACAGAGGTGGGCACTTCTCCATTGTTCCCTTTGGCAGTCTTGTGTCCAGGGTCCCCAGGGTGAGTCTCTGTGTCCTCTGCAGAGGACTGGGCATCTGGGCTTAGGCAGAGATTACATACAGACCTCTCCACTCCGTTGAGTCCGCTCAGGGAAGGTGAAGAGACATAAGGGAGAATAAAGGGAGTCTGGAAACATATTTACTAAGCTGTGGGAAAGTAAAAGTGGAGATGTTGCCATTGCAACCAATTAGATTCTAGCTGACATTTTCTAGTATGTTATGGGAAAGTAAGAGTTAAAATCTGATTTGTTGCAATGGCAACATCTTCACTTTTCCCTTTCCACATTTTACCTATATTTTTTTACCCACCTACACTGTACACTTGTACTCTCCTCTCCTCCTCAGCTCTTCTCTTCCCCTCTTGTCTCATTTCCCTTCCACACTCTTCTCCCTGGATATATGTGATCATACACTAAAGTACTCTCTCCGCTTAATCTTTTCTCCCGCCTTATAGTTTTGCCTTTCCTAAGCAGTACTTTCCCACATGAATGCAGAACAAATTTTTAGCATTTTGCATGTGTGAGGTAAAGGTTTTTTGGCACGTGTCTGGATCCTCATGATCCAGGCTTCCATGCCAGAAGCCTTTCCAGTGGAGGGGCACGATGATGATGATCCACCATGAATATAGCATTTATGCATGGAGGGCATGGTTGGTTAAGGTAATCGTACAGTAAGGGCTTGGTTAAGCCCTTAAATAAAATCCATTATTATGCACCAGCCCCATTTTCCTGGTGCGTAAAAGTTAAAGCAGGGATCTGAGAGCAGAAGTCCTTACATTTGAAGATAGTGGTTCCCCTTACGGCTGCATACCTGATCGCAACGGCTTCCCCCGCCCCCTCATTACCATGTCTATCTCCACCTTCATGGGGGAGATACGACATGCGTAAAGGGGGGAAAGCCCCTTTCTCATAAGAGCCAGCATACGTAACGTTTGCATATGTATGCCGACCCTTAGAGTGTCGTAAGAATGTTGTGTGCTTACACACAACCTTCAAAACAGGGGAATTATGTACAAGCTATATGTATTTCCCCTGTCGGCCCTAACCCAGTATCAGCCCCCATGACTGTAAGTCCACTGGGATGCAGGAGTAGTTTGTAGTGACTTCTGGGTTTGGCCCTTAGAGTTCACCGAGGACAGGGGCTCTGGTGGTACTCAGACCACTGTCTGGTGGTACTCACGGCAACTGGGCAAGCTAATCAGAAGGTAACAGCCGTACTTGTACTTTAACCAGGTGCAATACAAGGTACCAGAGGTCATATTTAACAAAGTATTTAGAGGTCTGAATGGATTGTTTAGAAAATGTGCTTTAAAACCACTGCTAAATATTTAAGGAAAAAGGTTTAAGACATGATAT
>WWET01000743.1:266213-289046 GCA_011038615.1 Limnodynastes dumerilii | reverse complement strand
GACAGCATGCCAAGGGTTAATGGCATGCTGCTGCAACCATACTATCCCCCATTACAATTCTAATCAAAATACTGTATATGCCCTCCGTAACCTAATGTAAATGATATGTCCCCTCCATCAGTCATGTCAATAGTATATGCCCTCTACATTATTTAGGTAAATACTATATGTCCCCTCAAATTTAAGCAAACAATTTTGTCCCCGTTCCTAGTTAATGATTAAAAATATGGTCCGTATAATAGATGTTAACTATTATGCAGGCATAGTGTAAATAAATATCAAAATCCATAAATGACATGTTACACATTTTAAAATGCAAAGTTTCAATATTTAATGCTGCTATTCACTGTTCTTTAGGCTTCTCTGTTGACAGGCGACGATCAGCTGGACATCGGATCCGCGTCTTCTGCATCTGGCTGGGGCTGGTGACGATGTCCTTCTCCTTCACAGTCCCTCCGGCGAATGACTTATGTCATGCCAGGGGCCTCATTTATAATCTCGGCCACGTGATCAGCTAGAATCTGATTGGTTGCATTGGGCAACATCTACACTTTTCCAAACCTGCAGCTTAGTAAATCTGGCCTCAACAATTGATCGTGTTGGAGCAGATTTAAAATCAAGTACTAAATTTGCCATCGCCCATGTCCACAACTCTGGATGTGGGGGGGGGGGCAGTCCACTGCCATTTATGGGGTGAGTGTGTGGCCTGACCTGTCCTCATGCTCGGACATAGACGTTGATATCTTTTAATAACACTATAATTAAATGTCACTTTGAAAATATTTGTCATTGTTACAAAAGAATATTTCAGGTTAATATTTTATTAAAAGGCGGTATATATGAAAAAAACAAAGATGTTATGTGTTGTTATATAGGCCCTGATTCAGAGATTGAAAATAAGAACTTAAAGTTACACCTGGGCTAAACCATGTTGATTTCAGGGGGAGTCAAGTTAATTTTATTCTGTGCATGCAGGGAGAATGCTTTGCTTTTACTTATTGCACACAGATACCTGATCAGCTTCACTTTTAAACTGCTAAAGAGACAAACCTGGAAAAGCATCACCTTTTAACTATAATACTGTTGCAACAAATGAAATTTGACTCCCCTGAAATCAACATGGTTTAGCCCAGGTGTAACTTTAAGTTCTTATTTTCAGCCTCTGAATCAGGCCCCTAATCCTACAAGAGAGTTGGGGATAGGCATGTAGATGATATTAAGTGGGCGGCAGTATGCGCTGCTGCATGGATCTGAGTTCGGAAGAACATAAGGTAGGGTTCTGGACATGGGTTTACAGTACATACGAAGATCTGGATCAGGCCCAACCTTATACAAATTAGATGAGCAAAGAAAAAAATAAATGAAAATAGCAATTCTGCCCTGTGTAGCACAGATTCATATTTTTGTGTGTAAATGTATATAGATTTATTTATACTAACAATTGCAATTTCTGCCATTATTGGAATTCTGGGTATTTGTGGAGTAAATTCCAGTCAGCAGGGAATTAGCTTTGACTGTTTTTACTATAGATTTGGGAAGTGACTCTTATGCCCGCACTGTTACACTCACACTGTGTTTGCAGCTTACAATCTTGCATTCTGGGAATTAGTAGACAATATAAATGAATTTGAAAGAAATAGGTTAAAGAACAGATGCATGTTTCTGTAAATCCAACTTGCTTAATGCCACAGGGGAATAACCACATTCTCTTTCACCTTACAAAAACATTTAAAGGACAGACATTTGTGCTTTACACATTCTGGCAGCGGTAAAAGGAATGTATCATTCGGATAAATTGTCAGTCTAAAAACAATTATATTTTTGCCTCTTCAGCACATAGTTTATGTTGGTCAAGCACACACATACATGATTCCAATGTTTTATACAGACATACAGCACTACACCCCAAAAATGTTATGATCACTGGACATAATTATGATACAACTTTTATGATTGTATTTTTCATATGTTTATTCTATTCACCAAAACAATAGAAAAGAAGAGTGCAGTCAGTATTATGGATAAAATGCTATCGCTCTTATGTACCTTAGTGGGCCGGATCTAAAACTGGTACGGAGTGGCGATAACCAGACCCTACCATAGGATCTCCGTCAGCTTATTTTTTTACACCAGAGACTGGCTGGGCCGGTCCTGGATTGAGATTTATCAGATTAATTTATTGAGCCAGCTCTTGTATATTACTTTATTAGACTAGCGATTAGGGCAGAAACCGCCAGGCTTGGAAGTATTCACTGTGACATGACCATCTTGCTGTATCACTGACAATTGGATGTGTAACAAACTCTAGTAGTTTCTCTTCTATGACATAATGTTTTTTCTTCAGGGTTTCAGATGAACCCTAAATACTGGTACCCAAAGTAGCACTGGTCATTATTGCCAAATTCATGATATTGGTGGTATTCTGGATCAAAGTCTCCCACTCCCATATACTGTATCATTTAGCTTTACTGGCAGGGCTGGCACAATGTGGTTCAGGCTGGAGAGGCTCCCCGCTCCACTGTACTGCCGGCCAGCAATCTCTTAACCCTCCCTACACACTGCTATCTTCAGACTATGTGACGGGGATGCAGAGCTGTAGCTAGTAATTTTAGTGCCAGGAGAAAAAAGGAAGATAGCTGCTTCCTGACCCTGAATTCCAAACCAATTAGACCCTAAATATTAAGTCACTGGAACCCCCCCCCTTAAGCATTGCCAAACACCCTAGCACCAGTCCTGTTTACTGGTAATCATAATTACTCATCTCGGTAGCCAACAGTGTCCAATCCAGTTTCCATACAGTATAAGAGGAAAGCTGACGGTATAGGAAGTGGTATTTTATATTTTCTATGCTTATTTATCGTATTTATCAGCTTATTTGCATCAAAATTGTGTGTTATAACAATAGACAATAAAATGAAAACAGGACAAATCAGGGAAAAGTGAGCTAATCCCTGTCTATTATGGTACCCGTCGTGCATTTAAATCTTAAAACGTCATTATGATAGTAAGGGCCTGAATTAGGGCTACAGCTGTCCTAGGCTACAATACTTAAAGCATTGGCTTACTTTCTCTGCCAGGCTTATGCATGACAACTAAGTGTCTTGTACCGTTGTCCCCTCCTCCACCACTACCCCCTCACTTCGTACCCTCTTGTCCCCCTCTGCTATCCTTTTACCCCATCCCTACCTGGTGGCTCCCTCTCAAACTCTCACTGCACTTATCCCCTCCTCTCTTATTTACAAGCTTGACACCTTGCATTTTGCCTTGCATTCTATGCTTGCGTCACTTTATTGTATTTTTGTGATATTTTTATATTAAGATTGTATTTTATTATGTACTATACTGTCCATCCCTGTCCTGTATGTACTGTATATTATTATGTACTATGCTATCCATCCCTGCCCTGTATGTATGTACTGTATATTGTTATGTACTATACTGTCAATCCCTGCCCTGTATGTCTGTACTGTATATTATTATGTAAATATGTACTATGCTGTCCATCCCTGCCCTGTATGTCTGTACTGTATATTAACATGTACTATGCTGTCCATCCCTGTCCTGTATGTCTGTACTGTATATTATTACGTACTATGCTGTCTATCCCTGTCCTGTATGTCTGTACTGTATATTAACATGTACTATGCTGTCCATCCCTGCCCTGTATGTCTGTACTGTATATTATTATATGCTGTCCGTCGCTGTGGACACCTTGTGGCACCTTATAAATAAACAATAATAATAGTGACCAGGCACTGATAGAATGCCCTAAATTGTTGGCTACCTCCATCTTTGTCTAATTAAATGCTCCTCTACATTAATCTGTACTGTATATTATTATGTACTATGCTGTCTATCCATGCCCTGTATGTCTCTACTGTATATTATTATGTACTATGCTGGTCATCCCTTCCCTGTATGTCTGTACTGTATATTATTATGTACTATGCTATCCATCCCTGCCCTGTATGTCTGTACTGTAATTTGATTTATTTTGTATGGCGCTGTGGACACCTTGTGGCACCTTATAAATAAACAATAATAATAGTGACCAGGCACTGATAGAATGCCCTAAATTGTTGGCTACCTCCATCTTTGTCTAATAAAATGCTCCTCTACATTAAATGATATGAACCCAATAAAATTAATAATATATAACTTATGTTTAGATGTATGTTTTATATGTTTCTTCTTTAGGCACATACACAATAAGCCCGATGTAACCAGAAGCACAGCATTTTACATCAGTTCAGATATATACAACATGTGTTTACATCAATTACTTACATATACCAGATAACCGAAGTTTGCTTTTATTGCTGACTCAAACGTCTAACCTTTGGATGTCTTTTTTATACAAATGTTTAATCCTGAAATCTATATCTTAATCACTACAGTATCCAGAAAAGAGACAGCTCACCACTCTGCATGCTATTTTTCAGACGGTAATTCTCTTTTGTATATGTAAAGAATCAATGATAAACAAAAGACAGGCAAAGTTTATTTGGATTTGCAAAGAAATTTCTGTCTCAACTTTCTTTGGGTGACTTCCATCACAAGGAGTTTACTTTAGCCAATGTAATTCCCTATAGCTATTTACCTGAGTTATTTAGGTCACTCTTGGCTAATCCTGCTATTGCATGAACGTATTTATGTTCTTTGAAGAACACCATGCCATCAAGAGCTAAAGGAAACACTTTACATCACTGCAGGTGCTTTAATAGGGAATAGTTGCCAAGACTTTGACATTTCTTGAAGACTATGTTGTTTCAAATTGATATTCCCTGGGTATAAAAATTATAGATACACAGTTCTCTATAGGAATTTGCTGTTCCTTTGTCTATCAGATAGGATGAATGCTTAGTCAAATCCTGATTGGCAGGTTGTCATCACATTAAATTAAATTCATATTAAATTAAATTAAATTAATGGGAAAATGTAACTCTTTTCAATATCTATCTTACCACAGGGTATTATGATATACAATATTATATCATATAAACAAGAGGAGAAACAGAACACAGAGTGAAGATTTAGAATATAGAGATAATAGGTTAAACTTCCTATAAACTTAGTTACATTGGGCCAGATTGAGACCTCTGTGCACTGTATGTATGTGTTGAGGTCTGGAAGCCCGTATGGAAGAGAGGAGTGAACTACCCTGTCACTCCCCTCTCTTGTGCAGTTATGGCAGCACTTATACTTCCATAACCCTACCTTAAGGCTCCTGTGCGGATCAGCGGCTCGTATGAGCACTGATCTGCATGGAAGTACTTAAACCAGCCCTTACTGTAAACCTTAAGTGCAACCCCCTACCCATCATAAACAGTTTAGGCAGTCAGAGGGGATGGGTTGCCCTGTCACACGAATATCCAGGAGTACGGAAATAGGTCTGAAAATGCAGGGCCGTATTCAGACCTCCGGCCGCATATACAAAAGAACGCTTAAAGACCGCGTATACGCAATCTACATTGCAAAAAGTAACATAGATGTTGTTACAAAATTACTGCGCATGCAGTCTGAATATGGCCCAGAGAGGGCAGTAAGGCTAAAAATAAGAAATAATTTTTTTTTAAATTTAGGCTCCAAAAACGGGGTGCGTCTTATTCAAGGGAGTGTCTTATACCTGGGAAAATACGGTACTTAAGTCTGGATCCAGTACATATATATATATGATATGCACCTATAGAGACTCCCCACGGTCTCTAAGAAAATGACACAAGTTGTAACCAACAATCTATTTGGACTTTCTTTTCTCCCCTAAGTATACTGATACCCTGAGCTCCCTGTATCAATTTGATGGGGGCCAGGGTCATCGAGCAGGGTGATGGTTGGGTAGGTGCCTGGACTCATGGGGGGCGCGGGGGCACCAACGTTTATCTTGGGCATTAGCTATTAAGTTAGGCCACTGTGTCAGCCCCCTGGCCTGAGACATACACATGGATCTGGATGGGGTGCACTCGCTTGGGTACGCCCTTACTGTACATTGACTCGTTTCTGAGCTTGTGCTGTGCAAAATCATGCCAAGATCCTCTATGTGAGCTGGCGTGCTCTCTCCTGCATCAGGCCCTCGGTGTTTGCACATTTCCCACTGTGCTGTGCGGGAAGAATTTGCATCACTTGTAATCTGTGACTTTTGGACTGAATAAAAAAAACAGTCACAGCCATATCCATGACTTTCTCTATATTGTGCGTGGTGCAGCAGAAAGGGAATTTCAGACGGAGATCTATAAGTATTTCTTCTGCATGGTTCTGAGTTTTACTTCCTCGCCAACAGCTGCACTGGCAACAACAGCCCTCTCTGATTGCATCTGGCATCAGACTGTTCTGGTGATGTCAGTAAGGTACTGTACCAGACATTTTCCACTTTCTAGAGAGAAGGAGAAACATTGCTCTTTAACCGACTTGCTGGCACAGAGTTTTCAATGGTCGTCTCACGATGACTAAAACAAACAGAAATGTCAGTCAGGGGGGAAAAGTCAGTTTTATTTTTCTTTTGAGATACATAAAACGTAAAACAAAACAGATTCATTCTGCTGATGCCATGTTTTACCCTGTCATTATCCTCAGCTTTGTGATTCTCTACACACTTTGCTAACATTAGCATTTAGCAGTCAGTAAGGCAGCTTTTATTGCAGGTAATATGTCATTTATCTTTCTTTTTCTTTTTCAGCTGTTGTTTGTAGACTATGAGCCAGATCCTAAACTACGTACGCGAGCGATTTTACACTAGCTGCTGACGTAAAATCGCACATTAGTATTTACGGTGCATGCGCACGGTAGATGTTAAGCCACGTAACACTGAACGTACGTACGTACCAGCCGCGTATCAACAGCGTAACTACACAGGAAGGGGCGTGACAGCCATATGACACCCGTAATTATGCTTCTGAGGTGAGGCATTTAAATCGTGCAGGATGGGCGTGGCTTAGACACTTACATACGTGAGGCCTTTACGTACATCAGTAGTTACACTTTGAAAAGTTAAGGTAGGGTCAACGGTCAAAGTATATACGAGCAAGGGGAGTGTCTAAGGGAGTGCATAAAAAACACGCTAGCGTAAAGACACTACGCGATGAAACGTAACAAGCACTTAGGTCTGGATCTACCCCAATATGTGTAGAATTTGTGTATTCACTATGAAGCTCACCCATGGTTGGAAATCATAAACTAGAGAAACCCCTGTTTCGAATTAAATTGGGAATGATTTGTAGCTGAATCTAAATTTGCATTTTAAAATAAAACTTTTAGTGCTTTGTGAAATAAACAAATTCAGCCACTATATTCTTTATATGCAAAAGAGTTAAATTCATTTGAACAACTCACATTGCAACACTGGTTTGTCCTGGTGCATATATGTACTTTCCTCCCACAGTGAATCTGGATCAGCCACTCTGGACCTGATTCACACTTAAGAAGCTTTGGCTTCTTAAGTGCGAGGAAATAAGAAATGAGCTGTACATGCATAGTAGCACATTTACGCAAGCTGCATACCATTGAGGTACATAGACTGCACGTAGAAGCTTAGGCAGGAGGAAGCACGCCAAGGAAGCCTCAGGGAGGAGGTGGGAGAGATGTAGATTAGCTGGGGAGAGTGGGGAGAGCCATTCTCCATGCGTAGTGGTAAGATAATGTAGCCCCATGACTCTTAGGTACCTAAAAATGGGAGGCGGGTTCGGGAGCAGGACGAGTGAGTTAGGTGCGGATCTATCTGCACCTAATTCATTCGTAACTGTGAATCAGACCTTCTGTGTCTATAGAGCTTGTATACACTGTCCAAAGTTTAGGCTATACGTTCCAATGCTGGAGCTATGCTTATGATAGTGATAAACAAATAAATAAAATGAATTAATTGAAGTAATTATGTTTAATTAATGCTAATAATATTATTCTCACCCATATGGCTGTTATTACCTTGTGTAGATGCATATGCCCCATATAGAAGCTCCTTATTCCTTCTTAATTTTGTCCCTAATTGGCCTTTATATTTTACAGAGCCCTATCATAGGGGATAATATGAGCACAACAGAGGAGAAATAAAAATATTTTATTATGGGGAATAGAGTGCCTATAATGGGAGAATATAAAAGCCTTGATTATGGGGCAAAATGTACACAATTAAGGAGAGAAAAGGGCTTTTATTATAGTGGTCTGGTTCCCAGTTCCAGCCTTTGACGTAGAAAGCAGAGATGGAGTATAGGATTGTCAGAATGGAGGCACAGAGTGCTGTAGAGAACCAGGAATCACTTGGAGCAATCCAGCACGGCTGCAAATAAGCACCAGAATCACCTGGATAATATCCAGGAGGGGTTTAAAGAAATCCAGGAATGATGAGGAAGCACAGGGAACACCTGGAAAAAAATCCAGCCAGAGGAAAAGAAATTCCAGGTGTAGACAAATACAAGAACAAAAAAGTGAGTCTATACTCTGGCAAAACTCATTACAATGGAATGCTTTATACAGCCTGGAAAAGTTGAGTTTCGAGCCAAAATTACGTCAGCTGATTCAGCTGAGCAACACACTAGTACAAAAGTACTGAGCAAAAAAGAGCTGAGCAGCGCCTGACAAAATGAAATGTGACTGTTCTACAATATAATTAGCAGCAGAAGTGAGGGCATAACATACCCATGTATATCACCTTCTTCAACCACTGATCCAGCTTAACGCGACGGAAGCATCAAACTGGACACGGCAGATACAAAGCATAGTATTGACTTCTTATACAAGGCTATTACTATTGGGATTCTCCTGGATCATTTAGGATCTGGGTTATGAAAATGGAAGCATACCCTCCAACTGTACCTATTTGGTCGGTACAGTACAGATTTTTAACAGTCTGCACCTGCCAAAATGTCTGTACCGACTTGTACTGGGAATCTACAGCTTCCCAGGTGTCAGACAGTGCAGTGAGCAAATATGGACTCACTGCAGGACTGTTTAAATGTGGGGATCCTGGCAAGCCACTCAGGGCTCGCCACATCATAGCCCCGCCCACATGAGAATGTCCTAAAGATGATGGGCAGCCTGGGGAGCCAATCAGAGGAATAGGGATCAGGAACTGAAGCAGCAAAGTGCATTGCAGTGAGGATACTATTTCTGTTATTTTGTCCCTTACCTGCATTTGTTGTTTATGCTGGTTAGTTTGTCCCTATGTGGATTAATTCCTGTGTGCTGGTTGTTACTTTTTGTGTATTTCTGATGGATTTGCATGGATGGGATTAGACACACCCCCTATAGCTGACACACCCCTGAGTGGCAAAGACACGCCTCTCTGGCGATCAAGTGTACCTTTTTTCGCCATGAAATGTTGGAGGGTATGATGAAAGATGAAATTGTGCAATTCTAATTTTTTATCCCGTGTTGTGCATGTGTGGATTATATTACAAATTAGGTGTTATTGGGAGGCAAATAAAAAACATTATCATGGAGTAACACCTGCTGCATAATTGCTACTGTGGTGCAAAATACTGAGAAGTGGTGATCAAACTCAACTTCTTCACTAGGGACTTGGGGGTATATTTACTAAAGTCGATTTTGCAAAAAAAAGACCAAAGTCCCGGGACTTTGCTAGCGATTATGCCCCATCGCCATATTCACTACGCTTACGATGAGCGTACGCTCGCTTGCGAGCGTTGCTCTGGATCAGGCCCAAAGTCCCGGGACTTTAGCCTTTGGCAAAAACGACCAACCAAACATCGCTGGACAAAAATCGTCCAGATGTTTGCCATCTAAAAAAATACAAATCACCATATTCACTAAAGGCAATTTTACTATATCACCTTTAGTTCGTCGGCAAAGTGCTGAAAAACCAAGCGCATTGTGTGGGGCGCTTTCAATGAAACCGCCCCACACTGTGCCAGAAAAACACGTGTTTATCTCTTTCCAAAATGCAAGCGCAGTTTTGAATGCTAAGCATGGCTGCGCTGATAGAACTTCAAGGCTCAGCGTTGCTGAGCCTTGTATTAATATCAGCGTCAGCATGTTAAGCCTTCTAAGCATGCTGCGCTGTAGCCTGTGAAAAAAAATGTAAAGAAAAAACAGTGTAAAAAAACATACAGGTTAAACATTTACACACGTCATATTAAAATAAACATTTTCAATCCATAATATTTCCCCCTAACATGTAAAATTAATACAGATGGCCACACTGTTTTTTAAGAAACTTCTATTAAACTAAAGTGTGTTGCTTAACGAAAAAAAAAAAATTAAGACTTATCGTTTAGCTGTCATCATTCTTGGGAAGAGTTGCTGGTAGATTATTCTTTATTTCAAATAATTCTTCTCCAGTTGCTTATAGAATCTTGTCCGCTTACTTGAAGAAGATGTTCAGGTCCTTCCATCTGTTCTTTGGCCTCTTCTGGCACTTGCCCCGACGACATGCTCCCTCCTCTTCTTGGGCGCCGCTACTAATGACCATTCGGTCAGTAGAGGGCATCCTTTTATAGAAATTATGACGTCATTTACATTAGTGGGTTCTTCCCAAGCTAAACAGTGAGTCAGAAACATTTTTTATTTTAATTTTACGTTAGGTTGAAATATTATGGATTGAAAATGTTTATTTTAATATGATGTGTGTAAATGTTTCATCTGTGTTTTTTTTACACTGTTTTTTTCTTACATCTTTTTTTTCACAGGCTACAGCGCAGTATGCTTAGAAGGCTTAACATGCTGAGGCTGATACTAATACAGCAATGCTCAGCAATGCTGAGCCTTGTAGTTCTATCAGCGCAGCCATGCTAAGCCTTACAACCATGCTGCGCTTGCTTTTTTATTTTTTTTTAGGCAAAAAGGGACAGGGATTTTTCAATCGAAAATCGCTATGGTTTCCTATAGAAAAGCACTGCATTGATTTTTCCTATTGAAAAATCAATGCATATTGACGGAGAGTGAAAATTGCGTTTAAAAATCATCTGTTAGTGAATCCCGCGATTTTAACAAAAAAAATTGCGGGGAAATTGTGGCGAAACCAATCGATTTCAAATCACTTGCAAAAAGCGACTTTAGTACATATACCACTTGGAATGAAAAATCTTCTGTGAATCCAGCAGGTTGTTCAACGTCAGGAGTGACCCAGACAAATACATAAACCAATCTCAGCCACAACAAGGTGTTGCCCAAATAAATGAATATGTGAGCAATAAATGGCTGTTGGTAACCTCTATTCCATTTGGGGAAAGTACAATAAAAAAAGACTTTTGTAAGAGTACAACTGTACTTCCAAGACAAATACATCTGTACTGATGCCATTGTTTGTTCAGAAATTCAATATCATGTTTTAATGTGTTTCTACTCTGGCAAGGTAACAACACATCAATTGTGAAAGCCAAAATGTAAAAGTTTAAATCAGAAGACTCAAGGTGAATTTTCAGTTTGAGATACTGCTGAATTTCAGGTGTTTTATACACTATTTTATTACAGCATAATATCACCATAATATCATAGGACCGAATTTAGACCTACATACCTTAAGTGGGGTGTCTGAAGGGTAGGGTGCATGTGCCCTTCAGATGTTACGTGTGATTTACATACACATCACCTACCATACAGATCTAGGATGGGCTGGATCCAGACTTAAGTAAGTGCTTGAAATGAGTTACTCCTGAACTAAACCATGTTGATTGCAGGGGAGTCATATTTCTTCTGTTGCAAACAGTATTAGAGTTGAGAGGTGATGTTTCCTATCCCAAGTCTAAATAACAGTGTGATAGTAAAGCTGGTCAGTGTCTGTGTGCAGTAAGCAATTCAAAGATATATCCCTGCATGCAAAAAATACAATTAACTTGACTCCCCCTGCAATCAACATGGTTTAGCTCAGGAGTAACTCATTTCAACAACTTACTTAAGTCTGGATCCAGCCTGATATCTGATACATACAACGGGTTGTCTTTTCCACTCCCCAAGGTGGTCGGGGGAGGAGATCGAAATTTTGCAGGAGGGGTTGGGTTTACCACTTAAACGAGGATCAGTGGTTGTACGGGCTGCTGATTCGCACGTCATTGTTAAGGCTGCCTTATGGCACCGTATCCAGCCAAAAGTCTGCACAACAGAGTGGAGTGACAGGGGGAGTTTACTCCCCTCTTCCATGTGGAATTTAAGATCTCTGCACGCACAGAAAGTGTTTGGGGTCTGGATCTGGTCCATAGACATTTTGTAATGTATAATTAATCCAGGGTTGCCGACTTTTAAAAGCTTCCCGGATGGAAGCCATAGATGCATGCAGGGAACGGGCTTAACGGCACCATTTATGCAAATTGTGTCATTAAGCTCCACCCATAGACTTTTAATTACCCCTTTCTGGGATTTCATAGGGATGGGGGTGTGGCTTGATGACGCAATTTACATCATCAAGTCCCTCCCTGTCCCTAGCAACACTAGAAAACTAGTGTTGCCAGGCAAGGGGGAAGGACTTGGGGTCGTGGTTTAATGGAAACCACAAGCCTTAATTCCCTTGCGGGAGATTTGCCGGCTCTCCCGGGATACCACGAGAACTTGCCGAATTTCGGGAGTCTCCTGGACATTCCCGGGAGAGTTAGCAACTTTAAATTAATCTATATATCTATATTTCATTAAGTTAACATTTTTTAAATGTGATCAAGTTATTTTCAAAACATATCCTACCTAAATTCATTTAATCTTCTGCATTTTAAATACCATTTTAGGCTACAAAATATTAAAATAAAGCTTTACTAGAATAAATGTGTCCAGTTAAGTAATAACCATATACACGTAATTCTCAATGTCATTTAAATTTCAAAAATGCAATGTCAAAATAAACATTATTTCAAAGTTTTTCTATGTTTTATGCAAAATGACGAACTATATGTTTCCACTATAAGCAACATGTTTCATAATGGGTGAAAGATTAATTGGAACACTAAATCAAGCTAGTATTCCTAAACAACTTGTGGAGTGTGAGGTCACTGGTTAATCTTACTGGATTAGACATAAATCCCAGTTATCAGGGACAGACAAGGCATTGCCAACCAAAACACTATTTTCTACCTCTTTGCTCTATTTGGTATTGTTCCATAACTTTGCTCTTTAATGCACAACTTCAGTATATCTTCAAATTATAAGATTCCTGGAAATAACTAGATTATACTCACTGCTACATGTCATTAGACCAGATCCTGGCTTGAGAAAAGTGGGCATTTCCCGATCACCAGCATTTGAGTTTAGCACATGTGCATGTTAGAACGCTGCTACTGAAACATGTCTGTGAATTTCAGCAACCTGAGATAGTGTTTTTTATGATTGGTCTCTGATGGACAGGTGTAAGTGCAAGGGATGGTAATCTTTCCATATAGGTGGACTTTATGCTCACCTCCATATGCAGACTTCTGATAAATACTCATTTTAAATTAGAATGCATTGGAAATCTTAAGGTAGGGCCTTGGATTGACCTCCTTGTGATCAAGGGAAGTGGCCTTCTGTGCATCAGCACGGCAAACAGACCATTGCTGTTATTCCACAGGCACATTGGGCCTGATCCAGACCTATGCCTGCCCGTGTTAATACGCTTTTCGTAAGCGTAAAAGCGCCCTTTAGTACTTACTGCACATGCGCGTGGCAGATGTTATGCAACGAAATTTAAGCGTATGGGCCTTGAGCGTATCGGCTCCGTAACAACGCACAAAGTGGCTTGCCAGCCATACGAAACCCGTAATTATGCTTTGAGGGCGGGGTGAGGTATTGTATTTAAATCGTACAGTATGGGCGTGCCAAGCGTCGTAACTACGCATGCAGACTACAGACGCCCGAGGTTACACTCAGAAAAGTTAGAGTAGGGTTTGGTTGCCGTAAGACGGCATAAATACGGACGACCGAGGGGAGTGCCTAGGGGAGTGCTTCGTAAATACGCTAAGCAAAAGGGCGTATCATGTGTGTAAGTCTGGATCAGGCCCATTAAGTATAAACTGGACTTTATGGGCCGTATTCACACCTTAGAGTGAGTTAGGTGTGGACAGAACCATATATAACTCACTGGTGCAGCTTAAGAGTGTTTTAGGGCTACCTTAACTAACCCTCCTTCTTAAGAAGGAAATTATGCACAGACAATGCTGTTGGAGGCTAAAAATCTGAAGAAGATGGATGTAGGAGGACTTTCTGGTAGGTCACTTAAACTAGATATATTGAAGATACTGTAATTGTTTGTCCTATGGCTCATTAAATGACCGTTCACTCCAGTACTTTACCGTCAAAGGTTTTTTTTGCAGGGCTCTATATAAAATTGCAAACAGAGGGGCGTGTGTTGTGCCACCCAGTGGGTGTGTCTTTATGTGGGGAAGTGGGTGTGTCTTGCGCCACACAGGGGGCGGGTCCAGTGCAGTTTTTAGGTACTTAAGAGTGCCATAGGGCTACTTTATCTTACTGTGCGTAGTTTCCGTCTTAAGAAGGAAACTATACACAGACATTGCCTCTCCCCGCCTCCCCGGCTAATCTAAATCACTCCCTCCTCCCACTTCTAATTACACTCGGCATTAGCACGCCTCTTTCTAACTAAACTAATCCGTGCGGTCTTTACCACGCATGCCTAGTAAGTCATTTCGGTAATCTACGCACCTAAGAAGCTGAAGCTTCTTGGGTGTGAATATAGCCCTTTTTAGCTTAAAGCACTGTATTATTTGCATTATAATACTGACGTTGTGAAAAGCTAGCTATCTCCTATACCAGGGGTTCTCAACCCTGTCCTCAAGTATCACTAACGGTCCACGTTTTATAAATCTCCTTGCTGAAGGTGAACTCGTAACTGACAGTTACATTTTGAAAGTTCCACAGGTTTTGCAGGGAGACCTACAAAACATGGACCGTTAGTGGTACTTGAGGATGGGGTTGAGAACCCCTGACCTATACAATAACAAGATCAGCTGATAACTGCATAGTGTATATAAATGGACCAGATTATTGGGTAGCAAGTGTGCAAATGCATATTGTGTTGTTGGCCTTAAGCTGGGTACACACTACACTTTGTTTCTAACGATCCAATCTCTTTAATGACTGGCTCCTACGATTTTTCTGCTGATGCATCGTTCATCTGGCAAATTAAGCTGTCTATAAAATCAGTTTAAACGATTACACGACCGATTCACACGATATCGTTTGATCGTGCATGCCTAAACACTTCAACGATATCGTGTGAATTGACCGTGCAATCGTTTTATTGGAGTGAATATTGTTGGAAAAAGGTGTAGTGTGTACCCACCTTTACTCTTAACTTAAACACAATCTCCCCCATCCACCTCTTCTTTGTTGTACAATAACATGCCATCTTTGGCAACGAGCAGTGTTTAATAGGGGGTTGAATAGGATGTTATCTTGTCTGCACTGATGCTAATCTCTATAATCCTATAAACCCTTCACCTATTTTTGTTCCTGAACATTTCATTACTTGCCTAACCCCTGATTAATAAATCCATATGATAAAAATTAACCTAACATTCTAGGAAGATCCATAAGGCATGATGGATAGGGAATTCATTTTTATTAAAAGCATAAAATGTATGCTACATTTACTGGCATTGCTCTTGAATTGCATCATTTAAGGCTATCAGTATAATCTTGAGACAACATGATAATAGTTACAACCTGGCAATCATCCCATCAAGATGATGTAGCTTGGATTTGTGGGGTTGAGGTGAAAAAGTGAAGATATTAATAGAGATAACATTTCAGAGCTGTAATTAATCATATACCAAAGAATATTTAAATTCAGTTATGATTAATAAACAAACACATAGCATTTAAAATGATTAAATGTAAATACTTATTGATTAAGCTACTTTAAACATTACGTATAAAGATAAATGTTTTCCTGAGAACATACTATGAGGGATGGTATACTACAAGGGATGGTGTACTACAAGGGATGGTGTACTACAAGGGATGGTGTACTACAAGGTATGGTGTACTACAAGGGAAGGTGTACTACAAGGGATGGTGTACTACAACGGATGGTGTACTACAAAGGATGGTGTACTACAAGAGATGGTATACTACAAGGGATGGTGTACTACAAGGGAAGGTATACTGCGAGGGATGGTGGACTACAAGGGAGGTGGACTACAATGGATAGTGTACTGCAAGGGTTGGTGTACTACAAGGAATATTGTACTACAAGGTATGGTGTACTACAAGGAATTGTGTACTACAAGGGAAGGTGTACTACAAGGGAAGGTGTACTGCAATAGATGGTGTACTACAAGGGAAGGTGTACTTCAAGGGATGGTGTACTACAAGGGAAGGTGTACTACAAGGGATGGTGTGCTACGAGGGAGGGTGTACTACAAGGGATGGTGTACTACAAGGGAAGGGGTGCTACAAGGTATGGTGTACTACAAGGGATATTGTACCACAAGGGAAGGTGTACTACAAGGGAAGGTATACTACAAGAGATGGTGTACTACAAGGTAAGGTGTACTACAAGAGATGGTGTACTACAAGGGAAGGTGTACTACAAGGGAAGGTGTACTACAAGGGATGGTGTACTACAAGGGATGGTGTACTACAAGGTATGGTGTACTACAAGGAATTGTGTACTACAAGGGAAGGTGTACTACAAGGGAAGGTATACTACAAGAGATGGTGTACTACAAGGGAAGGTGTACTACAAGGGAAGGTATACTACAAGAGATGGTGTACTACAAGGTAAGGTGTACTACAAGAGATGGTGTACTACAAGGGAAGGTGTACTACAAGGGAAGGTATACTACAAACTACAAGGTACGGTGTACTACAAGCTACGGTGTACTACAAGCGACGGTGTACTACAAGGGATGGTATACTACAAGGGATGGTGTACTACAAGGGATGGTGTACTACAAGGGATGGTATACTACAAGGTTGGGCAAATTAGAATTAGAATTGAGAGGTAAATGTGCCCAGCTCAGCTCTGATTTACACATTAAAGCTATAACTACGAAGTAGTAGTATTTCTATTCAAAAAAGCATTTCTGGAGGTCTGACCACAGAGATAGCAGGCTTCTGTATCCAGCCATCTGTGAGGAGTAATGGCAGCATTGGAGTTAAGGCAGCTTAGTAAGCACAATAATGGTGCTGAACCTCCATTCAGCAATGTTTATAGTGGGTTGAACGGCGCGAACAGGGCATGCATGTGCAGGGGTGACTGTCAGCAACACGCTCATGTCATCCCTCCATCCAGCCGACACTACAGGACCAGCTGCTGTGAAGAGGATGAGAGGAGGCAGCGCTCAGGGCTCGTCTCTCTCCAATAATATCAAAGTGTGTGGCCAGGTACAGGAGCGGACATTTATCAAAGGATAAGAGAATGCATATAAACTGAAGGTGGTAGGTTCAGAGGAAACGTGAGGAAAAATGTCTTTACGGAAAGGGTAGATGATACATAGAAATAGCTTCCCATGGGCTCCATTTACAAAACAGCGACGCCTTCATTTCCATGAGATAAAGACCATTTTCACCTGAAAACGGTCTTTATTTGTCACGATGGGCAGGATTGCTTACCTTCCCTGCGCCTGCCCGTCGTGCCCTGGTCCCGCGGCTGGTGTCAGCTTTCTCCCTCCGTCTGCCGACATGCTGAACACAGCATGTAAACAAACCCCACGTGGGAGCTTGTGCTCTTTGCTGTGTTTTGGATTTCTGTTTGCCCCCCGTTGCCCAGCCTCGTTCCTTGCCTGCTACCCTCAGTGTTACCATTTCCCTGTTCTCCCACCTTACTGTTTTTGGCCTCCTGTTGTATTCCCTGCTTCTCCTGCGTGAGTGTATTTGTTGCCCTTAGGGGTAGTTGGTTTGATTGTGTGAGCGAGTGCGTGATTGTCAGACCCTGTTTGTACTGTCAGTCCGGTTAGTCTTGTCCATTCCCGTTGTCCCTCTGTGTTGTTCAGTGTTCCCTGTGGTTTGTCTCGGTCCAGTCTCTTCTGGTTCCTCTTTGGCTATTCCCCGCTTGTTTATCCGTTCCCCATCTGCTCCCGCTTCCGCTTCCGAGTTTTCCTCTAAGGTGCGTAACCTGACGGGTACCTACCAGCTCCAGTCTATCCCCACCATCAGGGGCTCTGGCGAACACTCGGTCCGACATCAGGCTCTACTATCCGGTGAGTTACTCGGTTCTTCTCTCCCTCTCTGGTCACCCTGGTACTCCGTAGAGGTAAACCCGGGGTACCGTAACAATTTTCTAATGGCATCGCCATTTACAATACAATGACAAACATGGCGATCATTAGCATTGCTCCCCCGATCGCCGGCCTGCTCTAATGAATGCGGCTCAGCTGATCATTGAATTTACAAAGTATCGGTGTGGATTTTAACAATCCGCGCCGATACTCTATATAGCGCCATCTGAAGATGGCGTTAGGGTAAGTATTCCACTTTTTCCTCCCCATAATAGCTGTTATTAGGGGGAGGAAAGTGGGGTATGTATAGGGAGACCGCAGGAATACAGTGCATGTGCATATTAATAAAAAAATAAACAAAAATTAAAAATAATGTTTTTTAAACATTCAAAAATAAATAAATAAATAAATAAAGAATTTGAATATTTAAATAAAAAGAAAAATAAATACTCACCTGTCCTGCGCTCTCCGTCCCCAAAGTTAAGTCCCGGCGCATGCGCACTGTATTTAACTCTTGGGACTTTCAACTCCCAAAAGTTAGCTACTGTGCATGCATCGGGACAGGTACGAGCTTACTTGAATGTCTCTGGCGAAAGCCCCCCAGACCATCGCAGGACGCGGCCGGAGGGGTAAGTATTTGTAAATCTTAACAGTTCGGAGAACAAGTTATAGTAATTGGAGCCCCATATGAGATGGTAGTGGCTGGAGAACAATTAAAACATGCTTGGTATAAATATAAGGATATCCTAAATATTACACTAAATTGAGAGTCAAATAGGGTCTAAGGTCAGTATAATTAAAAAAAATGGCTGGTCAGCTTGGATGAGCCAAATGACTCTTATCATTCAATGTTCTGAGTAACCTTGAACTGACCTACTGAATGACTGCAGGTGAGTAATATGCAGGATACCTGATTTTATTTGGTATTTGCAGAGAATTTAATCCACCTCTAATCTGATAGCAGTGCTGTGCTATGACCTCACTTTACTATAACCCTAATGTGTTTACAATTGTGATGCCTCCTCTCCGTGTAAGCAAACAGTGGTGTCCAGAGCCCTGTTGGTACAATACCTTTGATTCCTATACTCTTTTTGTTTTCACTAGTGATCTGCTTATGTACATTTCTGCTTCATTGCCTGCATGCTATGCAGCTACCGTTCGCCATTTCCAGTAAGGACATAACAAACCTAACAGGAATGAGTCATTCAGATGCACTGAAAAGAGTCTTCTCTGCTTATTTTGTTAAGGAATGAAAAGCTATGTAATGTATCTTCAGTGGAAACATCTGAGCCAGGCTAACAAATGTATCACTGTGGATTGTTCAGGTGTTAACATGTGAAGGAAAATGAAGAGAGTTACCCCTACTGAGGAAGATGCATATGCTGACCTATTATCATATATAACATATTAAAGAGATATTACATTATTCTATAAATCTACTTAGTTAAAGATTAAGGCCCTGATTCAGAGATTGAAAATAAGAAATTAAAGTTACACCTGGGCTAAACCATGTTGATTTCAGGGGAGTCAAATTTCATTTGTTGCAACAGTATTATAGTTAAAAGGTGATGTTTCCCAGCTCAAGTCTAATTAGCAGTTTAAAAGTGAAGCTGATCAGGTCTGTGTGCAATAAGTAAAAGCAAAGCATTCTCCCTGCATGCATAGAATAAAATTAACTTGACTCCCCCTGAAATCAACATGGTTTTGCCCAGGTGTAACTTTAAGTTCTTATTTTCAGCCTCTGAATCAGGCCCTAAATCCCCTTGCAGAAAATCCAGATTTTTATTTTATTTTTACATATATCCAGAGATGGAAAGTTCATTGAATTGTCTAATGCTTTGTGAGTGACATTTACTTGGTGGAAATAGATTGTTTTTATCTATCCAGAGATACGGAGATGGAAAGTCTTCTGTTATTTATTCTGTACAGAATTAGAGAGATTTAGGACCAGATTCAGAGACTGAAATTAAGAGAGGAAGGTTACTCCTGGGCTAAACCATGTTGATTGCAGGGGAGTCATATTTCATCTGTTGCAATCAGTTTTAGAGTTGAGAGGTGGCATTTCCCAGGCCCAAGTCTAAATAACAGTGTGATAGTAAAGCTGGTCAGTATCTGTGTGCAGTGAGCAATTCAAAGATATAGCCATGCATGCAAAGAATACAATTAACTTGACTCCCCCTGAAATCAACATGGTTTTGCCCAGGTGTAACCTTCCACTCTTAATTTCAATCTCTGAATCAGGTCCTTAGAATGAGAATTAGAGATGGAGAGAATGTATTATGGGGTACACTGTGTGTGAATTAGAGGTAGTTAGACTGTGTTATGGTTTGCTGCATGTGTTTTTGTGTGCATAAGGTTTTTGGGTACATTCAGTGAGTATTCAGGGTTATGCCCATTAATTAAAATGAAGGATAATAGTGTATACTGGTAGTAAAAGATCTTGGGTCAACAGGGATTTTTTCATATTAAAACAGATTGTAATATGTCTCATCTTGGTCAATTTACTTATAAGATAGGGATTGTAGGAGATCTATAATAGGTTTAACTTGATGGACTGGTGTCTTTTTTTCAACCTTATAAACTATGGGCTATAGTTTACGCACTACTAAGTATAATGCACGCACCCGGGCACTCCCCTCGAAGGCATATCATTTAGCTGAGTTAAGAGTTCCAAACCCTACTTTAACTTTTCCTTGCATATTTGCGGTTGTACGTATTACCTTCTTGTACCAAGCCCTTACTGTACAATTTAAATGCCTCCTCCACCTACAATGCGTAGTTTTTGCTTGTGTAGGGATGACCCACCCCTTCGTATGTAGTTATGAACAAGATACGTGCAATAAGAGCTATGATGCGTAACATCTGCTGTGCACATGCACAGAACGTACAAACAGCCAAATTTACGCATGCAACATGCGTACATTCGCTGTCGTACTTAAGTCTGGATCTGGCCGTATGTTATTATGTCATATTATTGGGTAGTGTGTGTGTGTTTGTGAGAGAGAGAGATAGAGAGAGAGACAGAGAGATGAAGAGAGGGATACTATATTATGGGGCACTGTTTTTGTGTGTATATGTACAAGACAG
The DNA here is from genome assembly GCA_011038615.1 of Limnodynastes dumerilii. Classification (NCBI taxonomy): domain Eukaryota; kingdom Metazoa; phylum Chordata; class Amphibia; order Anura; family Limnodynastidae; genus Limnodynastes; species Limnodynastes dumerilii. The sequence continues at coordinate 267,876 of WWET01000743.1, read as the reverse complement.
GTGGGGGGTCTATTTACAAAGATCACTTAACTGTCCAGGTAACGCGGCTGACTGACAATTTTAAGGTGTTGGCATTAACACACTGCGCGTGTTCTGTGTGTTTCATGCCGGGACTTGATTTATACGACGTATGAATAAAGGTCCTGCGATGACTCAGCAAACCATTGCGGTACCTCGCAGGAGAGGTGAGTATTTGTAAACACTGTGAGCGAAGCTGGCAGGCTCGAAGTGAAGATAAGCCAGCAGCAGGTTTCTTTGAAAAGTTTTGATGAAATTCTTTGATTAATTTGTCGGCATGAAGATGTCTTGACGGAATCCATTGACGCTCTTTGGGTCCATATCCCTTCCAATGAACTAAGTATTGGATTTGTCCTTGTACTTTTCTTGAGTTGAGAATGGTTTCTACCACGAACTCCTCTTGACCGTTGATCGTGACTGGAGGAGGTTTGGAGGGAGGATTAGACTTGAATCTTTTAGAGCTAAAACATGGTTTAAGTAGAGAGACATGAAAAGAATTCGGAATCCTCATGTTGCTTGGAAGGTCCAACCTGACGGAAACCTGATTTATGCGTTCGATGATGGAGAAAGGTCCAATAAAGCGGGGACCTAATTTCTTGCAGGTTTGACGGAGCCGAATGTTTTTGGTGGATAACCAAACTCTATCACCCACCTTGAAAGAATGACTCCCCCTATGGAGATCAGCCTTGGCTTTGGAGGCAATGGATCCTTGTAGTAAAGATTGACTAACTCTGGTCCAGATAGATTTAATCTTTTTGTAGGTACAAAAGAAAGGAGAAACCTTCGTAGAGCTCTGAGAGGCATTGTTAACCATTAACTGCTTTGGAGGAGATGGATCCTTGTAGTAAAGATTGACTAACTCTGGTCCAGATAGATTTAATCTTTTTGGCGATCCTTCGTGAATCAAAAGTCTGTTCCACCTCAGGCTGAAGAAATGAGTTAGCTCGAGGATGGTACCTGTAGATACAAAAGAAAGGAGAAACCTTTGTAGAGCTGTGAGAGGCATTGTTATATGCGAATTCGGCCCATGCGAGGTTTTGAGTCCAATTGTCCTGAAACTTGGATGTGTAGCATCACAGATATTGTTTCAAATTCTGGTTCCGTCTGGCCATTAGATTGTGGATGATATCCAAAAGACAGGCTGATATTAATACGGAGAAGTTTGCAGAAAGCCCTCCAGAACCGAGCGATGAATTGTGAACCTCTATCGGAGAAAATATCTGACGGAAAACTGTGGAGCCGGATGATATGAGTAACAAACAAATCCGCTAGCTCTTGCGCAGAAGGAAACCCTTCCAAGGGTACGAAATGGGCCATCTTGGTGAACCTATCTACGACCACCCAGATGGTGGTATTGCCAGAGGAATTGGGAAGGTCTGTTACAAAATCCATGGACAGGTGCGTCCAAGGCCGCTTGGGAATCGGTAGAGGAAGAAGAAGACCTACAGGAGGAGTGCGAGAAGATTTATTCTGAGCACAAATGGTGCAAGAATTGATGAACTCTTTGACGTCTTTAGACATGGCTGGCCACCAGACAATACGGGATAGAAGATCAAGAGTCTTCTGGACTCCAGGGTGACCAGCGGTCCTGCAAGAATGAGTCTCCATCAGTACCGCTCTTCTGAGATCCTGAGTGACAAATATC
>WWET01000743.1:230954-249889 GCA_011038615.1 Limnodynastes dumerilii | reverse complement strand
TATATATATATATATATATATATATATGCATATGGACATTTTATTAAAGGGGCACATAGCAGTTAATGTAGATGGTATCAAATTGTTTTTACAATGTTTTAATACTGCTTTAGTGCGGGACCCTGGGCCCTGCCCCCTATATAACATCAGGGCTGTTGTCACATAGGGGATGCAGCACCGCGGCCCTAATCCTGGGCCCCCAAAACTCCTGATAATGGCCCTGGCTGGAACTTGGCTGCTTTGAAAGTTATTGTTTTTTGAATATTGACTATAAATAAGAATTTACCTGTATTGTTCTGGAATGTTAATGTGCTGCTAATGCTGAAATTTACTCAGACATTACTTATTACTTGCCGCTATAGGAACTACATTTCAGGGAGTGAAACAATAACTAAGCAAATATCAATAAATTCTCACAATTAGACACAATAAAATAAAAACATGAGTTATGAAATCCAGCCTAACCTGAATATATTCATTCTGGTGATCATCAATATACTGAAACAAGGCATCTTTTGTCACAGGAGATAAGCAAACTTGTGAAGTTAGCAGCGACAGGATAAACAGGACAAGCTGTAAGACAATAAAGAGAAGTTAACCTATTCCCTGGCTTTATTATAAAATCAAAACAAAATATAGGTTTTCATGAGCTGTATTTCATGCGGTAGCATCAAAGAAAATGGTGATCTACACATGCATAAACATCCGAATGACCCACTCAGAATGAAATTCATTCAAATTTTCAACAAATAGTATTTCTGACGGGGTTACGCTCACAAGTGGGAGGGTCTTAGTATTACAATGTACAGGCAAGCTATGTATAAATGCAGCTGGGTGGATACAGCAGAGATCCACTATCAGATCCCTGCTCATGCTGCATTTGGAGATCTGAATGTTTAGGATCCAGTTAAATAATACAATAGTTTCCCTTCTCTGCCCTTAGATATAAGTTAATACATTATTCTTATTAAAACAGATTTAAGCATAAGACAAAATGTAACTATATCTTAAAGTAATTGAGAAAAACATGAAATATACAATCTGGAAAATTTGGTTAATCCACAGTCTGAGAAAAAAGCAGGGGACACACAGGACTTTTCAGCAGATAATCTTTCCAGTCATACAATCAAAAGACGGTTTCACCAGATATCTTAACATAGAAACATAGAAAGTGATGGCAGATAAGAGCCACATGGCCCATCTAGTCTGCCCATTTGTTTATTGAAAACTATACTGACCCTAGACCCTATTTACCCTCAATTGGGGTTACAATTTAGGATACCCTTATATTTATCCCAGGCATGTTTAAATTGTTCTACTGTATTGGCCTCAACCACCTCAGATGGGAGAATATTCCATTTGTCTATCACCCTTTCAGTGAAGTAATTTTTCTGCACATTTCCTTTGAATCTACCACCCTCCAGTTTGTATCCATGCCCTCGTGTTCTATTACAGCTTTTCTTTTGAAAAATGGTACCCTCCTCTAGCTGGTCACAAGCCTTGATGTATTTGAAAGCTGCTATCATGTCCCCCTCTCCCTTCTCTGCTCCAAGCTATATATGTTTAGTTCCTCTAGCCTTTCTTGGTATGATTTGTTACAAAGGTCATGGACCATTTTAGTTGCTCTTCTTTGCACGGTCTCTAATGTATTTATGTCTTTCTGGAGATATGGCCTCCAGAACTGAACGCAGTATTTTAGGTGAGGGCGTACCAATGATTTATAAAGGGGCATCACTACTTCTCTCTTTCTGCTACTAATTCCTCTCCCTATGCAACCAAGCATCTGACTTGCCTTTCTCATTGCTTTGTTACATTGATTGGCTACCTTCAAGTCACTGGAAATAATGACTCCTAGATCCCTTTCCTCCTCGGTAGATTCTAATGTAATGCCATTAAGGAAATATTGAGAGGGTATGGCACAAACCTATTATATCCTATTTATATTATAGTGTGTGCAATACCTAGAGCCATAATATATCCCATTATTTTATAGTATGTGCAATTCCTAGACCCATAATATATCCCCTCATATTATAGTATAAGCCAATCCTAGACGTAGCCACACCCCCTTTTTAAAACCAGATTTTTCCTCTTTTTGGCATTTTTTTCATACATTTTTAGAAAAATATTCATTGTGTGTGTGTGTGTGTGTGTATAAATATCTATCTCATATCTATCTATCTATCTATCTATCGGTCTTGGCTACCAAAACCCCCCTAGGTGTGCCACTGCTTCAGAGAAGGATGTCAGTCACTGACAACATCTTTATGCACTGCAGAAGGGGCACTTTAACGATTTAGGTTCTGTTACCGACTTCTTCAGGCTAGCCTACTCTTCCTCCACCTAAACTTACTTGTCCTCCCTATCTTCACCACTGTGTCTCCTGTTTGTTCACTCTCTCTCACTTAGCATGTTAGCTTTTTATGAGCAGGGTCCTCCTTCCTCCTATCATCACCCCTCTACTCTGTCATCATCCCTTCCCACCTTTTCTCTCTACTGTCTATCTCTCTCCTTATTCATCTGCTTCTACACACTTACCCAGCATCTTTCTTTTCCTTACATATTGTATTGATATTTTGTATTGTATTTAATTTTTGCTTTATACATGTATTGTATTCCTTCATATTTTTTACCCTCTGTTAATTATTGTAATGTATATGCAACTATTGTCTTTGCTATTGCCTCTGTATGGCGCTGCGGATAATGTGTAGCGCCTTATAAATAAACGTTACTAATAATAATGGAACTCTGAGCAGCTCATGATGTCACACACACTGTGACCAGCTGGCAGGAAGAAGGAAGCCATTGCTGCGGCAGAGAAATTCAGGTAAATGTAGAAATAATATATATATATAATCTGTTTGGTAATGTGTGGCAAGGACCCCCAAAAAGCTTTTAGCATAGCATTAGAATAATTTTCACATGTTTAAATTGGGAAGTTTTCCTTTCCCTTTAAATTGCGCAGGTTGCATTTTTTATATTGTATGAGACACTACCATACCATTAAATACATAGATAAGACTAAAATCGTGCCTTACATGTAACAGGTTAAGTCGAACTTTTCATTAATACAACGTGACAAAACAGAAGCCGTGGCATGAGGTTTATTTTTTCAAGCTTTTGGCCATGCAACGCAAAGACAAACTTCAATTCATTGTTGAATTAACGGAGGAAGAGCAACATAGCCGAACTTTTTATTTGGAGTACTTTATTTAAAGTTTTAGCAACTTTAAAGTCGCGGATGCAAAATATATACTTTTAATTAAAGTGTAGGTTCAAATTGTTGCCAAACATCCTTTGGCTGATGGGATACATTTTAATTTTCCTGATCCCAAAAGTTCAGCATGTGAAATGTAATACAACCTAAAATGGCTTGCACAGTATTTAACCAGGAACGGTTCCTAAGAAATATAAAAAAGACTTGGGTAAGTTTCTAAATCCAATAACCTAGTATATGTAAATAGAATTAGAGTTGGTCAAGTGTTGTAGAGGCACGTTCCATCCAGCATAAAAATACATGATAAATGTATTATCTATATGGAATGGCATATTGAAGTGACAAAATTTACAAATACTGGTTATATATAGCAGAAAAAATAATAGTGTACCGGATCTATACTTTTACTGCTGCTACAGTCTGTGTTTCGCATGCAGCAGAAGTGGAGATCTGAAGCCAGATCTCCATGCATGTGAGGGAGTTATGACCACAGGACTAGAGCTGGAATGAAAGGCTCGAAGAGATATGAAGGGGAATATTGGGAGTCTGGAGACACATGGATGCGGAATACTGAGGAGGCTGGAGACACATGAATGTGGAATACTAAGAGCTGGAGACACATGAATGCGGAATACTGAGAGCTGGAGACACATGAATGTGGAATACTGAGAGCTAGAGACACATGAATGTAGAATACTGAGAGCTAGAGACACATGAATGGGGAATACTGAGAGCTGGAGACACATGAATGGGGAATACTGAGATCTACAGACACATGAATGCGGAATACTGAGAGCTGGAGACACATGAATGTGGAATACAGAGGAGACTGGAGACACATGAATGTGGAATACTGAGAGCTGGAGACATATGAATACGGAATAATGAGAGCTGGAGACACATGAATGGGGAATACTGAGAGCTAGAGACACATGAATGGGGAATACTGAGAGCTAGAGACACATGAATGCGGAATACTGAGAGCTAGAGAAACATGAATGCGGAATACTGAGAGCTAGAGACACATGAATGCGGAATACTGAGATCTAGAGACATATGAATATGGAATACATAGGAGACTGGAGACACACGAATGGGGAATACTGAGAGCTGGAGACACATGAATAAGGAATACTTAGAGGCTGGAGACACATGAATGGGGAATACTTGGAGGCTGGAAACACATTAATGGGGGATACTTGGAGGCTGGAAACACATTAATGGGGAATACTTGGAGGCTGGAAACACATGAATGGGGAATACTTGGAGGCTAGAAACACATTAATGGGGGATACTGGTAGATTGGAAAGACATGAATAATAAGATAAATAGTATATATTGTATGGCGGTTTTTAGGTTGTAGTAGGAATTGTACAGCAGAGACTAGGACGCTATCTGTAATGTACAGTAATTACTATGATTTGCTTTGTTTTATTGTGGTTACAAGATTGTGTTTTATGACACTTACATGCAGTGTTTAATGTTAAGTGGTTAATGGTTCAAATTTAAAGTTTGCAGTGGGGCATTGATCACCCTAGCACAGACCCTGCACCGGCCCTGCAAAGTAATATCATTAATTAAATAATGAGAGCCCTGGGAGAGACAGCCCTGCTCATCAGAGCTTACATTGTAACATAGGTAAACATAAGGGACTTGATTCACACTTAAGAGTGAATATGCGGACGTACCTAAATGTACGCGTGGACGAGTTCCGCAATAGTGATTCAGAGATAGTAAAGAATCCAGATAACCACACCCCAGTCTCGGTACTGCTATGCATGGTTGTTACTCTACGTGCGTAGATGTTTTTCCTTAATGTAAATCACACGGAGACCATAAGGTTCTTAATCAGTTAATCAGCATTGACTTATCCACTGCTAAACTCACTTGTTGATTAACACTACAAACCATCTTTGTATTAATGTATAAACAATTATTTTACAATTAAATTAATGTTTCAATTGTTTTAATACAAATTTAAATTGGTCACATTGTAAGATTAACCCTTAATGTGCCGTGGACCAATGATCTCCTTGTATAATGTTTGCAAATAAGATTGAATTGAACTATTTGTATTATATAACATGTTATTTTTACATTTAAAATTGGTTTTTTTAATATAAACTTAATTTTTTTTTTTTATAATAAAAATTAATAATAATATATTGTAAAAAGAAATGTTTTCTATAATGAAAAACTTCTTAACACATAAAAAATATAAAGGAAAGATTAATAGGCTAGCAAAGAACCATATGTAAATCAACTTAAGAATGGTAGAGGGATAACTTAACTTTTTCTGTGCGCATGGTTGCTTCCGCTCTTACTTGTGAATCAGTCCTATCTCTAGAGGAATGCCAATACTAGCCCATGTGCTGCTCATTTGCATTAAGAGACTTGCCCCTCTAGACACACATGCGGGATTCATTCCGTACTGAACCGTGATTCATTCCTAAGTCAGCCGTCCGTGTCTGTGAATCAGTCGCCCATGATTTCCCTGCGTATTTTTGAGTTCTGGGGATGCGCAGTATAACGGTTCATAAAAATATTCATGGAGATTCTGTTCTTTCTTAGTTGTAAAAACTAAGGTCATAAATAACTGTATTACTGTGTACCTTTGTGAACAGGTTATTCAATGATTTAGTAAGTTACTTGCTCTTTTATATTTTCCAGTATTAAACTAGCTGCAATCCAGTAACTTGTCCCAATTAAATAAGTCCCACCCAAACCACTAGGAAAAGATTGTATAGAATCATCACATCTGCACAAGACAGACATTTGGCTTTTAGGGGACATACAGGAAATATTCAAACAAAGGTTCTCTAGTTAACCTAAATTCTTTTGGAAGATTTGTAACTGTTTTTAAGTAGGCAATGCAAATACTCTAGTAAGAACCAAGTAGAAATCAACTACTATATAAATATATGATACATTTGTTGTATACTTTTTATCAGTTTATTCAGCCTGAGTCAGGAAAGACATTTCAAGTCGAGTGATTATTAGTGGTAAATAATTAACTTATTAAATAAAAATAATACTGGAAGTTTACAATGAACACTAGGGACCGGATTCAGAATTAAGAGTGTTTTCCGTGCGTTCGTAATAGATCCGTACGTTCATACAAAATAAGTACGTTTTGCAAAATGAATAAATTTCGGAACACTTCCGTGTTGTGAAAGCAACCTTATCATTAGCGTGCGTATATGTGACGGAAGTTAAACGTTCGCATATATAACCGCACGTTTTCTGCATTACCACGCCTATCTTTTGCTATTTGCATTCCGATTGACGACTACTAATTAATAATCCGTCCGATCTTTTATGTTCGTACGGATTTTTTTGCGTGCGGAAATTACTTACGTTTCTTTCCAATTACGCTTCGTATCTCCATGGTCTGCGCATGCGCTCTGAATAGAAATCACTCCACTTACGCATTTTGCGTGCGTAAGTTACCAGACGTTCTTAATTCTGAATCTGGTCCTAGATTCTCAGTATGGCCTATAATTGTTAAGCTGGCTATACACTACCATGATTATCGATCTTAGCAGGAGGTGACCCGATAAACAAGACAATTTCCCACCAGGAAAATGTCCTCATATTGGTACCAGGCAGAAGAGGGAGGCACTGTCAAGATTAATATTAGGCTTTTGCAACTGAATGGCTGCACGGGTCTCCTATCAGTCTCTACAGTGATTGGCTGGGCCTCCTGTCAATCTCGTCAAGAATAGACGGGCCTATACAGCAAACCTATTGGCTAACTGCAAAGAAAGGCTTCAGTTATTATTGGGGTATGGCGCCGGGGCGCATAGTCTAACTGCTGCACAGGTTTTCACTAGAGCCCCTGATGGTGGGGATGTATTTGGCTGTAGGAAAATAGCAGGTCGCAGCCCCCAGACATGTCTGATGCACAGAGTCTTAAACCCAGATAAGAGGTATCCAACAGTGGTATGAGAGGATGGTGTACACTCAACATGCAACACACAATGAGCAGGTGTAATACTCAAATAGCAGTATGAGAAAATGCAATAAATTCAAACACACAATATACAAGGTGCAAATGTAATCCTCATATAACCGAAGGAGTGGGACACGCACTATCTCGACAACCAGCTGAAGCTCTCACGCTGAACACACACACAAAAACTCACTTACATAGGAACAAGCAAGGTGCAGGAGAGGCAGAAGTCAAGCAGAGGTGCACACAGACTCTAGATAAGCCAAGGCTAGACTGAATAATATGAATAGCAGGCAGAGCGCAGGGAACCAGGCGCTATAACCAGCAACATAGAACACATGTCGCCGGGTATTTAACAGAAGTCTGCCCCAGACATACCTCTCAGCTCATTGGAGAGGGAATTGATAGGGAAGATTAACCCTGTATGATGCAAACTAAGATTGTCTGTGTGTAACACCAGTCAGTTGTGTGTGGCCTGAGTTCCTACACCTCCTGGCTCTATGCTCTGTTACTCTGTCTGACTCTATATATACTGTAATAGTGTAGTAGAGTTTTCATTACTTTGTTATTGCTGTTCATGCTAATAATAATGGAGGCAGACAGCGGTACCGCCGTACAGAAGGTGGAGGTTTAGGGAAAATGCAGCTTGGGTCCCATTATTTTTAAGCATGTCATAACAGCAATTTATCATACAAAAGAAATCATGCCCATACACTATAGCGGTTATTATCTGACCACCCGATAATTGTCTGATTGGACCAATAATTGCTCGAATATATGGCCAGCTTAAAACAAAGTGCACACTGACCTAACTTACATAACAATACAGGTCCGGATTCACCGTTAGTAGCTTTCGTCTTACGTACGTTGCTTTAAGAATCGAGCTACCATGCATGCTTATTTACGCTATCTATGTACCATTTCTGTAAGTGGATTGAGTAAAGGCCACGCTTATGCAATCTATGTACAGAAATGGTACGTAGATAGCGTAAATTAGCTACTACGCATGCGTAGTAGCTCAATTCTTAAAACAACGTACGTAAGACGAAAACTACGTAACTGTGAACCTAGATCACAGTCTTCACTTCTGTTTGTATCCCTGGTGACTGTCACTGACTTATTGTGATTTGAAAGTCTGTATTCTCAGGTAAATGGGGTCACTGGGTGCTCAGCTTACAGCCGCTGTTACTACTTTTCAGAGGAGTATTGATAGCGCTGCTGCTACTACTCATGGCAGCATCATTCTCAGAGCCGCAGTATGCATTTGATGTACTGGAGCAGACCTGTAACTGAAGCTGTTAGGGCTCCCTTCCCAGAGCACAGGGTCTGGGACATGGCCCATTTGCCGGTAAAAAGCTCCCATTTGCGACATACAGACAGCTGACAGCTAATTGGGTGTCGATAACGACCCTGACGCACAAAGGTCGTACTCACTGCCAACCCACCCCCATCCTAGGGCTGGCACTGATGGCTGCAGCTTTGCTGGAGCTTTGGGAGTGTTGTTGATAAATGTGTTGGTTTACAAGTCATTAGAGATATACTTATAAAAACTGCAATAACACATTTCACAGAACAGTAAAATGATAATATCATATTCTAATTACATTAGCTTCAGAGAATCCCCTTAGTCAAGTAATAGTTTTATATTGCCAGCTACAGTAGGAACAGATGCCAATGAAATAACAAATTAATATTTTAAATGGATTTTGTGTGGCAAAATGAGGTTCTCATAACAGATGAAACAAATAACGAGTAACCAGGGAACTGTTAATGAGAATGAGGACAGCGACAATCTGCATGTTAGATTGAGAAAATGCTTTTGCATTTCGTATGACTTTATACGACAAAACTCTACAATTCATCCAATTACACGACATAATCTTCCAAAATCATTTGCCAATGTTTTCTGTTCCAAGAAAGATGCACTTTAACAGATCATAATTTATACTGGCAGCTGGACAGAATCGAGATGTGTGACGCATGAAAACTGCTGTAAGAAAGTCACCGATCTTTTCTCCGTTCAAATAAAATGTTTCTCTTTTCTCTCTGGTCAGGCAAGGTCAAACTAATTAAAATGTTCCTCACTGGGGTTGATTTTGCCACAGGAAGGGAGATTTGCTACAGCAATTGGATTCTTAATCAACGCGTTCTCAAACTTCAATCAGATTAAAATTATTGAATTACGGAAATGCTGTTTATTTATTTTCTATGTTCAGTCAACCAAAGGACAGATGCCTGAAGTGTGCGCTTGAAACATAGAAAGGGGAACGTCATTAATTGTAGGGATACGTCATATTATTTTTTTCACCTTGGATTTAGACAGATTCAAAGTTAGTGATGTAAAAATGATGCTGGACTTCTCTATTTAGGAAACAGAAACCTAATAGAAGAAGCAGATTCTAAAGAGTGGTACAGTCGTAGGTTACATAGAATGACATAATCTGATGCAGAGTCACATTTTTAAGAATGCTGACTTTAATAAGAAACATAATAATAATAATAATAAAAATAATAATAACAATAATAATAACAACGAGAATGGACCATAGTATTACAACATTGATTACATGCACTTTGTACAGTTGGAGTAAAGTGCTGTTTATAAAATCACTTGTATACAAGGATTCAAGAAATGACACATTCTGACAGCGGGGTTGGGTTGAGATCACAATAAAGAAGAGTTCCTAAAATTTTCAGTAAGGACGTGTTTTATGGCGCCTGCACTCTCCATACTTTGGATCAGTAAGATACCTGAAACGGAAGTACGTGGGTATGAGAGGAGTAGTCTCCCATGCGCTTGTATCGAAACCCAGTGGTTTAGAATATCAGATCTCTACTGGTGCTGAATTTGGAGGTGGCACTATTGTAAGTCTAGATATGACCCCATGTTATTACTTTGGGCAGCAAACATTTTGGAACCATTGGAATTTTTTTATAAAAAAAATAAAAAAGGTACTACTGATAGCAACTCACTATTTGAATTTACCATTTAAAAACTTTATTTGAACACATTGGGGTAGACCCAGAACTACGTTTGCCGTACGTTTATTCGCGTTGCGTATTTTCGTGCACGTAAATTCGTTACACTCATACGCGTACGTATGGGCTAGACGAATTTACGCAGCTAAGCACGCCCATACTGTACACTTTAAATACAAACCCCCGCCTACTTCACGTATTTCAGACGTATTTTGGACGCACGTAAAATTGGCACGCCCACACGTAAGTATTTATGTGACACATACGTGAATGGCCCATACGTTCACAATTATGCTACGCTATTTAACGTATTTTCTATGGGGCGCATTCGCGCAGTACTTACAAATACGCGATTTTACGTCTCCGCCACGCGTAAATTCGCTCCGAAGCGTTATTCTGGATCAGGCCCATTGACATTGATTTTGATTTTTGCGGATAAAAAGTTGCATCAGATAATTTGGTTTTATGAACGTTAAAAGATCACTGATGCCACAATGTGTAGTGTGTACACAGGTATGGTCATCTGTCTGACTTTTCTGGGCAGTCTTCTGCAACAAAGGCAGATATCTGTACAGTGTGTATGGAGTCAAGATTGACAGCAGATGGTTAGGTGAGATCATGATCTCAGATCTGCTGGTAAATTGGTGTAGTGTGTACACGTGAATCAACATGCTCATTGGAACTAGCATCGTCAGTGAAATTGTCATTGCATTTTAAGTATGATTGCAAAGGTGTGTATCTAGCTTATCTTGCATTTCATGAACCAAAACTAATTGCCGCCTAGTGGTTACTGCACATTATTACAATTCTAACATCATGAATTCCTTGTTCAGGCTATAAGCATATCCATCATACTCACCGTAGAGAGAATAAAAACTAGAAAAACAAACTAAATGACTGACGATCCTGGTCTATGTAATAGATAATGTATTATGTATATGTAAATACATGAATAATGTATTTAATATCTTCTAATAGCTACTGTCAAGCAATCCTGCTCCAAGAAACTCTTTTCCCAACTCCTACTACTTTGCTCATATGCAGGAGAACTGGAGACTCCAGCTGCAGTATTTGTGAGGCACAGGTAAGTATTATTGTCTGTCTATCAGGGTTGCCGACTCTGCCGGAATCTCCTGGGAGAGGCTGCAAAACTCCCGCAAGTTTCATGGAAACCACGACCTCAAGTCCTGCTCCCCCCCGCCTAGCAACACTAGTATGCTAGTGTTGCTAGGGACAGGGATGGACTTGATGACGCAATTTGCGCCATCAAGCCCCGTCCCGATCCCTATTACAGCTAAAAACGGGTAAGTATTAGTCAGGGGGCGGGCTTAATTATGCGATTTGCATTAAGTCCCGCCCCCTGCATGCATCTATAGCTTCTCTCCTGGATCTCCCGTAGGGAAGCTGTTATAAATCGGCAACTGTGACGTCTATGTGTATGACCATTGAGAGGAGAGTGAGAGAAGACTGTGAACTTTGTAATCTCCCTCTGTTTCTTATTAATAAATGGAGACCCTGGTTTTGTACATCGGTTGCAGTCTCCGGTCCGATGGCCTACTTTTTGGCTGTCTCTATTTTGAATAGGGGGCCATTTTAGAAATTTCTTTTATGAATGGGTGAGTTTGCCGATTGGCATATTTGCCCATTCATTTTCACAGACCCGCCGGATGATAACTACGGAGAGGTGAGTAACCTCTGCGGGGCATTTTAGTATTAAGGGGGTTAGGGTTAGGCGCTTAGGAAGGGAGGGCTAGACTGCGGGGAAGGGAGGGTTAGGGTAATGAAAGACGAGGGTTAGGATTAGGGGAAGGGTTGGGGTTAGTTTAGCCACTCACCTTTCGGAGCACCGTCTTTGAGGCATAAGCAATCGATATCCCAGCCAGTTTGAAACTGCCTGGGAGAGAATTGCTCTATCGAAATAGGGCCATTCCTTGCGGTGACCCACACCCCTTGTACATTATATAACACCAATGTATGTATGAAAAGTCATAAAATACAGTACTTAACTTTAAAAAATAGGAAAAAAAATTGTATAAATACCTGAAAATGGCTAAATTTCAAACAAGTTATTGTTTTATATTTTGAGTAACAGTTACAGCACATGATGGTCATGTACACAGAGAACATTCATGTTTCATATACCAAGAGGTGTAAGTGTGAAGTGTTTATTCCAGCTGCTGTCTGGTGAGGTCAGCTGAGTTTACTTACCCTTAGCAGATGTTGTGTAAAGCATCTATCTGTTCTTGTTACTGTAAAAATAAACCATTCACTTCCTCAGCTCACTTTTTTTTTTTACAGTCCCTAGTAAACCGGGAACCATTTTTAAATGTTTGTTCACTTTCCATCCAATGTATAGAGGTTGCTATGGTTACTGTTAGAAAATGAAAGGAATTATATCACAACAAAGGGGAATCACCATTACTGTGATGCTTGGTTCACGATCAGTTTTAATGTTGCCTGTCCCAGGAACTGGTGAGCAAAGGTGACAACCTTTTTTTCAAATTTGGGGCATCACAATGATTTGTTATTGGCAGCATACATTTTAGTAAAGCACACACAGAACTTCACCTATGCACAGCAACCCTTGACCTACGGAGCAGTGCATTTGCTTATTGACTAGCAGAACCTTGCTTGTGAAAGAATATTAACTATGTTACACTCATACTAAGAATAAAAAAGAGACAATGGGGCAGATCCAGAACAACGTTTCCTTGGGTATTTACGCCTGGCAGAGACGTAAAAAGGCGATTTGGTATGTACTGTACTGCGCACAACAGATGATACACTACGTAACATAACTCTGAGCGTAAGGGCCTTTCACGTAGCAGTAGCGTAAAATCGTTTGAGGGGGCGTGCCAATTTTACGTTAGCCGAATATACGCTTAAATTACGCAATGTAGGCGGGGGTTTGCATTTACAGTACATCGTACAGTATGGGCGTGCTTAGTGGCGTAACTACACGCTGCCTATACGTACGTGTGCGGACATGAGTGGTTATGCTGCCAAAAGTTAAGGTAGGGCTTAGAAAGCGTAAAACGTACATGCAGGGGGAGTGCCTAAGGGAGTGTATAGAAGGTACGCACGCGTAAATACGCTACGCTAGTAAACGGATTGCAAGCAGAGTTCTGAATCTACCCCAATGTCTGGATACAAAGCATATCTGTTCAAAATAAAGTCTTGCATAAGGATGAGTATTTCTTTATACAGATGCTGTTTCTGTCTGCTTTCATCTATGATGAATTTAGTTTTTTGATGTGCTGAACAATTTTTTGTATCTTTTCTAGGTACTGTGAATTTTTGTTTGTTTTCCTTGGATTTAAGTTCCTGGCCTTGAAACTTGACTGAGAGCCATTATCTATGACTGCTAACCTTGGCTTCCAATATCTATTCATCCTGATGAGACAATTATTCAGCTATCTGTACTTTCAGGACCTCTGTTCCCTTGGGCCAGGGCAAGTCTTATTCTAATATACAAATAGAGATGTATCATTCCAGTTTGAGATGGATAATCTGAGGACTACAGTAACTTGACCAAAAACATAAGTATTATGAAAGGCTTCATAAAAAGTATAAATCTAAGTTTTAGAGCTTAATGTATTAGCATGTTACCAATTTACTAAACTCCATATCAGTCAGTCACCATTGCTACCATAAAAATGTATTAAAAGGAATTAAAATAGCAAAAATAAAACATGCTACTTGTACAAGTGTATCCAATCCAAGTTCAATATCACAGACATGATAACTGCCACGACGGTGGTCATCATAGTCTTACTCTTGGATGTTCATTTAATTGAAATTTAAATAAG
This sequence comes from Limnodynastes dumerilii, assembly GCA_011038615.1. Lineage (NCBI taxonomy): Eukaryota > Metazoa > Chordata > Amphibia > Anura > Limnodynastidae > Limnodynastes > Limnodynastes dumerilii. Next base: position 235,932 of record WWET01000743.1, on the reverse strand, counting down.
AAAAAGGTTTAGTACACATTTAATAATAATACCCCCGCCGAAAATCATTCATAGGTTCATAAATGAAGGAAATAAGTCAAATCCAGAACATGTCTAGATTTTGTTAAAAAGAATAGTTAGAGAAATGAAACAACCCCTCCCTAGAAACAGACATGAAAATATAGACAAATCCAGATTTAATCGCTGAGATCATATTCCGCGTGTGGAAGATTGCCCCAGACTTCATGTGCGCTGACTTCCAGCACGGATCTGGATTCTCAAGGGGGAGGGAGTGGTTTGCGTTGCAATGTTTAAAGGAGTGTGGGTCAGCTGCAAGAACAACCAAAGATAAGCAATCAAAGATCCTGAGGAGCAATCTTCAGTGGTGAGAAGTGAGTATGTATCCTACCCGAACCCTTACCATAATTCTTACCCTAACCCTCTCCTTCCATTACCCTAACCCTTAACTAAACATTACATTATTGGGAACACGCTTAAATAATATTTTGATGCATGTATACAACTTTTTGTTCGCTAAGATTGGACAAGTTATTTGAAGTTCTGAATTTTAAGTTCCATAATTTTTCTTAGAAGTTAGAAGTCTATAGGTTAATGACAATTAAATTATACGTACATTCTGACTGTTATAAAGAGGTCAGTTTGATGCCAACAGGAAAAATATCTATGTCACCAATCCTTCAAGTAGCTGCGAAAAGATGCCTAGTTATAATGGCATTTATTAGGGAAGTTAATCCTCCCATTAGATTTTAGTTGCAAACGTTTATTAAGTCTAATTTTTGGCTTCTTGCCTTTCTAAATAAAATTATGAAACACTGAGTTGATGAGGTTGAATTCTCTGTGTGCAATAAGCCTTGACAACACTTTATACTAAATGTACTAAATATACCGTATTAACGGCTTTACTGTGCCCCTTTGTAGAACTGCCGTATTAAAGGGAGGGAATAAGGCGGTGAAGGCAGGTAAAGGAAGAGGTCATAAGGGCAGAGGATTTCCATGCGTATTTTTAGGATCGGATCAACTGCGCATGCTTAGTAACTTTATTAACGTACTTTACGTAGACTATACGCATGTAAGTGCCTAACGGACGAACATGTGAATCGCACTTGGGGACATACGAATGGAAATCCGACGCACAGGAAAATTTACATAAAAGTGGGTGGGGGGATGCATTTAAATGAACGCATGGAGGCGCGGTTATCAAGAATCGCATGGACGGAGCACATATACGCGCCTAAGTATACGCGGAAAGAACAGAGTAGTCTATGGACTCATAAGTCCCTGACAGCATGTCCGGAAGTGGGGAGTGTTGGGGTTGTTGGTGGGCGTTTCCTTGCTCCGGCCATGCGTATAATTGCGTACATAAAAAATACGGCCCTAGGTGAGAGCCTGATAGGTGAAGAGTCCCATTGGTAACGAGCAGCATGGATAAAGTCCTGAGTCCCGGAAGCATTGGAGTTATGGTGGTAATGTATTGCACAGCAAAGCTGATGGGCAGGCGTGTGAAGGGAAATGAAGTTACAGATGTAGGACCGGATCCTGCCCTCTGTACACTTACCGCATGCACATGTCTGTCAGTACACACAGAAGAGAGCAGTGAACTCCCCTGTCACTCCCCTCTCTCATGCGGACTTTAGATGGGTTATGTTGCCGTAATTCTTATTAATTCTGATCCGCTAATCCACACAGATAATCCCCAACCACTATTGTACAATATAAATGACCTCCCCACCCGCACCCACCTTACGGCATTGAGTTTAGGAAGTTCCGTACGCCTGGAGACTTTATCTGCATGGACATTGCCAGATTTTCAGCCGAATTCTGGAAGCAGCTTGCGGAATTTGGCTGACATACAACAACCTGGATCCAGTCCGTAGATAAAAGATGGGTGTTGCCGATGAAGAAGCCCCTTTTTCAAAGAGGAACCTGCTCAGAAAGTTCCTGGCTCGCCACAGACAGGTAAGTGCCTATCCCTATTTCCCCAACTCTAATGCTAATTCTTACCCCAACCCACCCCTTCCATTACCCTAACCCTCCCTTCTCCCTAGCCTGACTCTAATACTCCCTTCTCTATAGCCTAACCCTAAGACTTCTTTTCCTGCAGCCTAACCCTAAGACCTCCCTTCTCCCATCCATCCCCTCCCTGCAGCCTAAACCTAAGTCTCCCCTTCTCCTATCCATCCCCTCCCTGCAGCCTAACCCTAAGTCTCCCCTTCTCTCATCCATCCCCTCCCCACAGCCTAACCCTAAGTCTCCCATTCTCTCATCCATTCCCTCCCCCCAGTCTAATCCTTCTCCCATCCATTCCCTCCCTGCAGCATAACCCTAAGTCTCCATTTCTCTCATCCATCCCCTCCCCACATCCTAACCCTAAGTCTCCCATTCTCTCATCCATCCCCTCCCCACATCCTAACCCTAAGTCTCCCATTCTCTCATCCATTTCCTTCCCCCATCCATTCCCTCCCTGCAGCCTAACCTTAAATCTCCCCTTCTCTGTTCCATCCCTTCCCCGCAGCCTAACCCTAAGTCTCCCCTTTTCCTATTCTTCCCCTCCCCTGCACTAACATATCCGGTCATTCAGAAAGCGCCGGTCCCCCGGGTGAATTTCTAAATGGGACTGTATTCTAAAATACATACAGCTGACAACCAACTGTCAGCTGTGTGCATATAAAATGGATGTATGCAGCGGAAAACGGAACCTGAGAAGATTTGGAACTGGATCCAGACCTTTCTCCATTTTTGTCATGCTGTGGTCTGGATCCCTACATGGTGAGGACTTTACTGGTGAGGGTGAGGAGTGAGGAGTTTAACTTGAACTCTGTAAGGGTAAGGAAAAGAGTGTCGATATAGACAGGTAGAAGATGTCCCAGGCAGGAAGAATACCCCAAGCAGCAAAAATTTGAAAACAATCAGCAGCATTAAGGATGGAGTTTGTTGAGATGGAAGTGACGATTGCCAGTAATTAGGAGACTGCAATTATCTAGTCAAGGGATGATGAGTGGAAAAGGGTCTTGATGATGTATGATCCTGCAGATGTTTTGTAGGTGAAAAAGGCATGTGTACCAGTTGTAGTATTGATAGAGAGGGAGGAGTCAGGAATAATCCCTAAATAGGGAACATATGAAACAGAATATAGCATAATGTCAACATCAATTGGGAAGAAAAGTTTGGAGACTCTGGAGGGGGGAACACAGGAAATTCTGTTTTGGACATATTGGTTCTGATCCAGATCTGAGCGTAACTGGTAGCACATCCTGCGTGCATCTTGTGTGCTGTAATGGACTGTTTGGTACGTTAAATCCACATTCACAAGTAAATGGGAAATGTAGGCGGGAAGTAAGTAATGTCATGTGGTGTGCGGGCACAGTTCACTGAGTGCTCTGCTGCTACGTCTCTAAATATGCTCTGCAAGTGCAGGGCTGTATAATGTCTTTGAAAGGGTTAAAAATTATTATAAATAGAGCGGAAACTTCAGTTGTAGTGTTTATGCGCTTCAGCAATGAAAGGATGAATTTACAGAAAAATATGAAAATATGAATTTTTTTTATTTTTATTACTGTACTCTAAAAAAAACAACAACCACACAATACCACACACAACACACCATATGGATATCCATATCCATATGTTTAATGTATTTAACTGCACATTACTAATGCTGACAGCTACTAAATTAGCTTCTGAGCGAGTTCCCCCCTGACTTAGACACAACCTGCAGAAGGTGCAAATTTTCTAATGTTAAGTCACCTTGGCCACGAACTTACTGTACATTGACTACATCCTTCCACCCTTCCCTCCCTCTACACTCCCTCACAGAGCAAGTGCCGGATGCCAGGGTCGCGCTATGATCTGAATGGGACGACCCTGTCTGCTCCTCAGTTCTGTGCATGCATAGTAGCAAATCACGCAGAGAATCATGTCAGCTGGCGTACCTTTATATGTGGATCAGGCCCATTGAGCCAAAGGAAGCACTTAAAAAGTGAGATAGAATAAAAAAAATTGGGCCGGATCCAGACCTACGTGCGTGTTACGTTTGTTAGCGTAGCGTATTTACGCTATAGTAAGTACTATGCACTCCCCCAGGCACTCCCCTCGGATGGATGTACTTTTGCCGTTTTACGCTTGCCAAACCCTACCTTAATTTTTCAAAGTGTAATTGCGCACGTACGTAGCGTCACTGTCTAACCCAGCCCATACTGTACTATTTAAATGCTTCACCCCACGTCCAGTGCGTAGTTACGCTAGCGTACTTTTGGCAAGCCCCTTCGTATGTAGTTACTACAGTGTTACGGCCACCCAGAGTTACGTGTCATAACATCAGCCGTGCGCATGCGCAGTATCTACAAACATCCGAAATTATGCTAGCAGCTAGCGTAAAATCGCTTGCTTACTCCATCAAACTGCGACAACACAGCACCAGATTATTGTAAGAGAAGTATTATATTATAATGCAGTTACAATGAAGGCCACCCAATGACATTTCAGGCTGAGGTGTATATAGGCCGAGTACTGGAGCATACAGTACACTGATGCTGAGCTGTATCTAAAAATAATGAAGCCCAAAGCAAGCCATTAATATTATGGACTCTATTAACCAAGATCGTTTGCATATGATAAAGCCCGTTTTTGTGTGAAAACGGGCTTTATCATCTGAAAATGAAGCAGTCCATATTTACAAAGCTGTCATCGCCATGGAAACCAGACGATAGCAATAACTCTCCCGATCACCGGCCCGCTCTAATGAAGGCCGGCAGATCGGTTTGTTTACTAAGTGTCAGCAAGGATTTGAACAATCTGCACCGACAAGTTAAATAACGCCATCTGAAGATGACGTTAGGGTAAGTATTCCAGCGATCTCCCCATATACTCCCCTTTTCCTCCCCCTAATAGCTGTTATTGAGGGGAGGAAGAGGGGGGTACATGTTGGGAGACTGCTGGAATACAGTTAAGTAAAAAAAAACATTAAACTCTAAGTAAAAAA
>WWET01000743.1:207801-220792 GCA_011038615.1 Limnodynastes dumerilii | reverse complement strand
TCTCTCTCAGTTTGCAATATGTTTCAATGTTCTACATTATTATGATTACTTTGTAGCAGATAGATAAGTAGTTGTTAGTGTATAGCAGGAATCAGCAGAATTTGACACTCCAAGGGCTAGATTTACTAAAATGCGTAAAAGGAAAAGTAGAGATGTTGCCCATAGAAACCAATCAGATTCTAGCTGACCTTATGTAATAGGAAAGTGAGAGCTAGCATCTGATTGGTTGCTATGGGCCAGCGCCGTAACTAGGGGAGTGCAATAGGGGCGGCCGCCCCGGGTGCAATTCTTAAGGGGGCACCAGTAAGTTTATATTTATGGTTAAATTGGCTTGGAATTCAGGGTCAGGGGGCGCCATTTTTTCTTTTTGCCCCCGGTGCTGAAATTTCTAGTTACGGCTCTGCTATGGGCAACATCTTCACTTTTTCTTTACTGCAGTTTAGCAAATCTAGGCCCAGGTGTCATGAATTCCACAACTTCCAGCACATACAAACAGCATAACAATAGCTAATGTATGGCTGAGCATGTTGGGGGGAAAATGGAGATGTTGCCCATAGCAACCAAATCAGATTCTAGCTCTCGCTTTCCTATTACAGACTAGAGAATGTCAGCTAGAATCTGATTAGTTGCTATGGGCAACATCTCCACTTTTCCAAATCCGCAGCTTAGTAAATGTGGCCCCAGGAGTGCTGCAGGTTACATATGCCTGATCTACATATTTAACCCTGTGTTACTCAGAGTTACCAACATGCAATTTGGACCTCTCCAAATGAAACCATTTATCTTCTCCGTTTACTTCTTAACTTCCCTGTAATACAAATGCAAAGCTTCGTTCAGAGCCCCAGCTCACGTAGGAAGGAGGGAGAAGCACCTGATGTGTAATGCCTGCATTCTCTCTTCCATCTTCTGGTTGGGGATGCTGTACTGTATGACCTCCCTGCACTGTGCAGAGGAAGTCACATGATGTATTTTCTTAATCAGCGGAGAATATGAATGAACTTGACGTAGGTCAAGTGATTATCTATAATCTATTATCAATTAGCTCTCAGTATAGTCTGTTTGGTTTATTGTCCTATAAAATTCACAAGATAAAGGTATTATAGATAAATCAGTCATCTCTAGTTTTCATAAGCCAACAGGTTGTAGCTTATTGGGTTAGGTAGACTTGCCATATATACATAGTGTATAGTGACAATTTTTATTATCAAGGAATAAATAAGCTATAATGCATAGAAATAACACCAACATTTCTGATTATTGTTACATGCACACGATTAGTAGTGTGGTGGGGAACTACTATATTGGAAATAAAAAATAAAGTTGACATATGACCAAATCGGAGTTAATTACAAATATTGGGGTAGATCCAGACCTACGGGCTAGTCACGTTACAATGCGTAGCGTATTTATGCTAGCGTAAATTCTATCCACTCCCCTCGCTCGTACCTACTTTGGCCGTTTACGCTGCCCAAATCCAACCTTAACTTTTCCTAGTGTAAGTACTGACGTACGGATTTATGTTATGTACGTTACGGCCCAACCCGGCCCATAATGTTCAATTTAAATGCCTCCCTCCGCCTACAAAGCGTAATTACGGGTGTCATATTGATGCCCCGCCCCTTCATTCATAGTTACGCTGATGGTACGTTAGGAGTTACGTGGCGTAATATCTGCCGCGCGCATGCGCAGTAAATACAAATGGGCGATTTTACGTCAACAGCTAGCGGAAAAACGCTAGCGTGCGTAGCTCAGAATCTGGCCCATTCTGCGCAATTACAGGCCATTATACAGCTTTACCACAGAGGCACCTGCCATATATTTGGTCTCTCTGAGATATTCATTCCGAGATTGTGGAGGCAAACATTTTATTTTACTATTTAAGTATCAGATAAACATTTTACCATATTCTGCTTGCGTGAGATTTAAACTTAAATAAATAAACCGTGTTGCTTTTTACACTCTCCTCAGAGAGGGCACTACTGTTAAGTACTCTGTGCCCCTTTCTATTGGAATCTGTTACCCTCTGATTTGCCGTTAGAACCAGTGATAGCACCTCATAAGCAACTGAGGACTGTTATTAAATAAGGTGTGTGAGCTCTGTGGTTTCTGTAGTCTGATTGGATGTTGGTGCCATTGGGCCGTATCCAGACCTACTCGCGTGATACGTATGCATGGAAGAGAGGAGGGAACTCACCTGCCACCCCCCTCTGTCATGCAGAATGATGGCCACTTCTTTGTCCAGAGCAACTTTAAGTGTTCCGTGACGATCTGAGCCTGTACACACACAGATCTGCACGGAGCTGCTCATCGCCACCCCATGCTGCTATTCTGCATGCCTAATCTGATGGGGTATTTTCAAAAGGGCCGTTCTTGACACCCCATTTGTGAGCATGGAGGTGAACCGAAACGTCCTGCCCCGCCGCAGACAGGTAAGTGACGATCCCTATTTCCCAAACCCCAACCCTTATGTTAATCCTCACTCTAACCCACAGCCTAACCCTAACCTTCCCATTATCTGATCCATCCCCTACCCGCAGCCTAACCCTAAGCCGCCCCTTCTGTGATCCATCCCCTCCCTGTAGCCTAATCTTAAGTCTCCCCCTCTCCGATTCATTCCCTCCATGCAGCCTGACTCTAAGTCTCCCCTTCTCCCATCCATCCCTTTCCCACAGCCTAACCCTAAGTCTCCCCTTCTCCCATCCATCCCTCCCCGCAGCCTAACCCTAAGTCTCTCTTCTCTCATCCATCCCCTCCCCGCAGCCTAGCCCTAAGACTACTCTGCTACACTACATCCCCTCCCCTGCACTAACCAGTCGGTGCGTCGTTACCCGTCGGGTCCTGAAGTGGGTCTGCCGCGTAAATTTCTAGTTGCTGACATTTTTAAAGTAGATTTTATATAGATTGTATTTAGAAACTGCCATTTTCGCAGTGGCACAGTGGTACCCACTAATCCCACCATTGCAGGATTTCGGCATGCTGAATGCATGCCCTGCCCCAATGTATGGAGCTCAAGCATGTATCTGGTGCAAGCATGCACGGATGTTACTTGCAAGGGGACTTATGCTAGCGGCTTGCATTTTTCGGTCTGGATATGGCACTGTCTTGAAAGCAACAGATCAGTAGTTGATGTTAGTGGTACCATAGGCTACATGAAGCCAGTGTAACAACAGGGCAACAACAGTGCAACATTGCTAAAAAAAATGATATGAAAAGAGAGCACACACTAAACTGTGATTCAAACCATGGAAATGACGCTACATAAATGCGTATACTGATAACCTCACCTGTCTTTCCCAATAATCATCTACATTAGCATATCTGTTGCAACCATCTCCTTCATGAGTTGTACCTATTCATCTGTATACTCCTTCCCACTTGGTATTTAATTGAGGAGATAAACATGGACAGACAAACACTTATTCAAACTACAGAAAAACATACATTATAGCTCTCATTTTCCTATAAATAACTCTATGACAACATCATTCCACCAATCCTACAGCTCTGATATAAATGAAACAAGTCCATACATAAAGACCTACTATACTTCAGTGTCTTGCTGTACTTGCAGTGACTTGTTTACCATAAATTAGTCAGTTTTGGGCAGTTCAGTTTACTATGATTTATGGTTGTTGTTGGCATAAAGAAACCCCATTTTCCAAACATGACTCGATTCCTGGACTACATGAAGAGATGTTTGTGGTCCATAGAATGAAACATGCTGCGCTTAGATGCTTTGCATTCTTACCTGTCTACAAATGCTGTCTACATCTCTCCCTGACATCTTTACAATGTTTGCAATATCAGGGTCGGCTCTAGTGACAACAGATGGCTGGCAGCTTACTGAAACGGCAGACCACCAACAAGCCCCATACAAAACAGATGATACTCAATTAATGACGTGTCTCTTACTTCCTATAGGCTGTTGGGTAGGACTTTGGTGGCTCCTGCTTTTCAGGTCAGATGTTTGTAGTAATGAATGGACTTGACATAACTACAGTTTATGAATGGGAATTGTTCATTTAGAAGAGTTCTAAGAAGGACCAAAGGCAGACTGGACACAGAAAATGCTAAACAAAATGTGTAGTAAGCAGGAAACGATGGTTATATATTACTATATAATGGATGCTAATGGTAATATTTTATCAAAGACTATTTTGTATTTGAACTTATGTAGCTGGTGCAAATCTGTTTGCATAATGAGTGAAGTATAATACAAGCAATAATAATATAGATGTGTGTGTATTTATGTGTGTATATATTTAGTATATTTCTGTATGAGAAACTGTGTGCCCTTTATCGGGTAAACTAATGGGAAGTGATTCTTATGCAATTAAGGGCTGTATTCAGAGATGCGTTTGTTTAAAAGTACGCAATTACACGCACATGTAGCAAGGCCACACCCACCAACACCCATCACTCCCCTCTCACAGCTATGCAATCGTAGACATACGCCTCCATAGAGCACCTCTATCTTTACGTGTGTACTTACGTGCGTATATGTATCCTGTACGTGCGATTCTATGTAACCGCGCTCTCAAAGACTCATTTAAATGCTCCCCCACCCTCTTTCACGTAACTTTTCAATTACGTATTTCAACCCTGCCCCTCCGTACGTATGTCCCCAAGTGCGATTCATGTCTTTGCCTAAAGCACTTATGTGCGTATATTCTATGTTACTTACGTAAATAAAGTTACTACACATGCGCAGTTAAAACGTACCAAAAAATACGCACGCAACTTCACGTGAAAAAGGATCTGTGAATACGGCCCTAAATTTCTAAGCACTAGAGACATAGGGACATGCAATTCCCTGCCTACAATATCCGCTAATCGCTCTCCTTAGAAAGACTTCACATGTTCACCTTTGTCCCAAGCCCAGAGAGAGGGGCAGCCATATGACACCCGTAATTATGCTTCGGAGGCGGGTGAGGCATTTAAATCGTACAGTGTGGGCGTGCTTAGGCACTTACGTATGTGCAGCCTTTACGGCCGACAGTAGTTACACTTTGAAAAGTTAAGGTAGGGTTTGGGAAGCGTAAAATGGACAAAGTACGAGCGAGGGGAGTGCCAAGGAGAGAGCATAGTAAGTACGCTAGAGTAAATACGCTATGCGTTGAATCGTAAAGGGAACGTAGGCCTGGATCCGTCCCTCCATGTTTCTACAGGTCTGCATGTAGCAGATTTTCCATGAAGCAGAAAGTGTCAAGATTAATGATACGATGTACAAAGGGGCACCTCTACTGTGGCTTCTACGAGTCCATAGTACCTGTTCCCTGTCCTGTGTCATTCACAGAGGTTGTGTGCTGGGTATAATGCTGCCAGGAACTCTGAAGATGAGATCCATTATGGTGCCTTGGGGTCTATCTACAAGAAGGGCAGTGTGCTCAACATCCTGGCATTGCTGCTGGGTCCATTAAAGTTTTGTCTAGTGGTGTCCTGATAAATATTTCCCTGGCCTGAGCCAAAACATGTCCCTCACAGCACTGTCTGTTTGACAGTGTTATAATGTCTCCTCCCAAAGAGTGCCAGGCACGTGTAAGAGCAAGTGCCAGGCACGTGTAGGTCTGAATTGGCACATATGCTTTCATTCTCTTTGTGTGCACGCTCAGTGTGTATTTAAAAACCAAGGATATATTCAGAGTGATAGATTTATATGCTGTGCTATAGTGGAACTAAGTCCTTATTCTGCTGATGCATCTGCCTTTGCAGCCAAGAACTTGTCTAATGAGCCTTGTACAGCTCATTATGTTATCACTATGTATACACATCGACCACATTGGTGTTGTGAGTTTGTGGAGAACAGAACTGTAATACTAATTGCAAAAATACAGGTAATACATGGCCTTATTACAACCTAACCTGTCTCATACAAGCACAGACGTATTCAAGGGGTGTTTGCAGTGTCACACAAACCCTCATGACTGGGGTCACACTCCTTTGCTCACAGCATTGCCCATGTGGTGTTAAGGAGATTATAAGAGGCTGGATAGTGGCCTAGCTTTGTCTAACTGATAGACTTGTTATTGGCATGCTGGTCATACGCTCTTGGTAATGCAGCATGGAAATCTTGAATTATTCCTGCAAATTGTGATTCCAGTGAAGCCATTTGGAGATGTTTGGGCACTGGTCATCATGCATGATGATACCAGTCAGTAAATTAAAACACTTTACCAATCTTAGTGTGTTGGTGGTGGTGGGGGATCATTGGTTGTTTATATACAATTAAAATACATACATGTACTCCATGTGACTTTATTAGTGAAGATATCCATAGGTGTGAAGAGGGGAAAACGTGTGTAGGGACGCAGGGGTAGAGAAGTGTATAGACGTATTGGACAGGTTGTGTTATGTAGGGCAGAAGTCTATTTAGCAGGTATTAAAGAGAACTATGTGTGGCAGAGAATAGAAGAAAACTATGATAAGCTGGACATAACACAGGAGGGGACACAGAACAGTAAATGATAGGAGGCTGCAGGAAAGGAAGGGGGAACACCGGCCTAATTTTGCAAAGGGCTCCACATTGGCCAGGGCTGACTGATAAAGTGACTGAGACTGTATAGTTTATAAGCTACTGACACTGTTCCTATGAATCTAAATGTTTAGAAGCCTCAGTTGACCTGATCTTGCCTTCTGCTCATTGTGTTCTGTCCGTTCTGCATGAATAGGCAGACAAAGATTTGTCTCTGATAGATTCCTACATTCCAAGTTATTATTTGGTGTTATGTGTTCCCAAAGAGGGAAAGCAATGATGTTTGATGAAATAGTGAAGGCAGCCGAGCCAGCACACTTGTCATCTATTCCCCGAAGAAGACTTTACCCAAGTAACATTTATAAATATTACTGACATATCCATGATTAATATAAGATATCTATCAGTTTTTAGTGGTAGCATGTAAATGTTCCTATTATTATAAATGAAGTGGGCATGTTAATGAGATGGAGCACTAACTGTACAGCACAGTATGTCCCAAAGAAGAAGTAACAAATGATTGATTTCAGGAGCACATAAGTAAGGAGGCTCAACTCTATTAATGGTCTGTGATAGCTTATAATAATAATAACAACAAGCTGGAAGTGTAAAAAAAATTCAACATTGTTAGCAATATGTAAAGAATGATGATCTGGATCGCAAAACAGAAGATCTGGAGGGATAGGCTAGTTCTGTTTTGCAAATCCATATGTTCACTTTGATAACATCTAGTCATGGACTGGTCATTGAAACTTGGTCTTGTTAAGTATGGGCTGCAGCCTAGAGTAAAATTGTGGTTTATTCAATCATCCACATCATATCCCCATATTCCTGCACTGAGGGAGTCCTCACCGTGAGAAGTAGAGATAGTCGAAAAATAATTTTCATTTGTCTCTATTTCGAAAAGGCAGCCTTTTGCATTGGCATACTTACCCATTCATTTTGGGACCGTCCACCGGACCAATTGTACCTGCTGCAGGCGCCACCGGAGAGGTGAGTAACCTCTGATGAATTTTAGGATTAGGGGGAGGATTAGGGTTAGGCTCTGAGGAACGGAGAGTAAGGGTTAGGGTCATGGAAGGGGAGGGTTAGGGTTAGGATGAGGCTTCGGGGAGGGGATTCTTAGGTTTAGGCTGCTTGATGGGAGACTTAGGGTAAGGCTGTGGGTAGTGGATATGGTGAGTAACCTCTGGTGAATTTTAGGATTAGGGGGAGGATTAGGGTTAGGCTCTGAGGAACGGAGAGTAAGGGTTAGGGTCATGGAAGGGGAGGGTTAGGGTTAGGATCAGGCTGCGGGGAGGGGATTCTTAGGTTTAGGCTGCGGAAATGAGAGACTTAGGGTAAGTCTGTAGGTAGTGGATATAGTTAGGCTACGTGTAACGGAATCTTAGGGTTAGGCTGTGAGGACGGGGGGGTTTTAAGGTTAGGCTACGGGGAATGGAATCTTAGGCTGAGGGGAAGGGAGGGTTAGGGTCAGGCTCCCAGGAAGTAAGGTTTAGGGTCAGGCCACGGGGAAGGGAGGATTAGAGTTAGGGTCATTTGAGGAAAGGATTTAGGTAAACATAAGGGAAAGGGTTGGGGTTAGATATTATACTTACCATTCGCAGAACTGTGTTCTCTTCAAGGCAAAAGTAATCGATTCCCCAGCCATTGGCTGGGAGAGAACAGCCCTTCTCAGCAATAGAACTTTCTATTTTCATGTGTAGTTCCTGCAGTATTGCCTCCTAGTGGAAGGATGGAATTTATGCGAATGATCTCCTGAAGAATATAGACTTTGTGTTATTGATAACGTAGATTTGGGTTTCTCTTGGCATTTTGACTTAAACACAGTTTAGAAGGAGAGTGTCTTTACCATCCGTCAGTTTCATTATCTATAGATGGCACCACCATCGCCTCTAGCCCACAAGTGTGCTGTCTTGCAGTTATTCTTGTGTCTGTTTTCTCCTTTTCTCCTTTAAGCTGCACAGATTCAGTAGATGTCACAGTCCCGTTATTTACATCTAGAAATATCTCCAGGATTAGACCCTGGAAGCAACCAAGACCCTCATTCGTTCATTCATTCATTCAATCAATCAATCCAATTCAACTACTGTAATCTCTTTTTATCTGGCCTCCCTTTCTCAAACCTATGTCTATTTTGTCCTCAATGCTGCTGCCTGGCTCATCTTCATAGAAACACAGAAAGTGACGGCAGATAAGAGCCAAATGGCCCATCCAGTCTGCCCATTTGTTTATTCAAAACTATACTGACCCTAGACCCTATTTACCCTCAATTTAGTTTACAATTTAGGATATCCTTATATTTATCCCAAGCATGTTTACACTGTTCTACTGTATTGGCCTCAACCACCTCAGATGGGAGAATATTCCACTTATCTATCACCCTTTCAGTGAAGTAATTTTTCCACACATTTCCTCTGAATCTACCACCCTCCAGTTTATATTCATGCCCTCGTGTTCTATTACACCTCTTCCTTTGAAAAATGCCACCCTCCTCTAGCCGGTCACAACCCTTTATGTATTTGAAAGCTACTATCATGCCCCCCCTCCCTTTTCTGCTCCAAGCTATACATGTTTAGTTCCTCTAGTTCCTCACAGTATTCTAGGTGAGGGAGTACCAATGATCTATAAAGGGACATCACTACTTCCCTCTTTCTGCTACTAATTCCTCTCCCTATGCAACCAAGCATCTGACTTGCCTTTCTCATTGCTTTGTTACATTTATTGGCTACCTTTAAGTCACTGGAAATAATGACTCCTGGATCCCTTTCCTCCTCGGTAGATTCTAATGTAATGCCATTAAGGATATATTGAGACTATGGGTTTTTGTGCCCCAAGGGCATGATTTTGCATTTTTTTGCCATTAAACTGCAGTTGCCACACTTTTTACCATTCCTCCAGTCTACCTAGATCATCCCTCATTTTCTGTACCCCACCTGGCGTGTCTACCCGGTTACATATCTTGGTGTCATCTGCAAAAAGGCTTATTTTCCCCTCAATACCACAATCTTCCTCACATACTACACTTTATGTATCTCTCCTCTCTGCAGCCTACATTGGCTGCCCTGTCCCTTCAGAACCCAATTCCAACTTCTCACACTCTCTTACAAACCCCTTACTTAATTCTTTCCTATTTAGAAAATATTGGACACCGTAAAATAGTGCAAGATTTAAAATAAAACTATTTACATTTATGAGAACAACCTAATTGAAACACTTTGAAAAGTAATCAATATCTTAACTCCGGGCTCTCTCCAGCCTGCCCACCTTCTAACAAAGTACTTCCACCAAGACTTTGCCCGTGCTGCTGCTTTCCTCTGGAACTCTTCCTTTCCATATTAAACACTCCATCTTTCTAGAATGCTTCAAACATGCTCTCAAGACCCTCTTAGTTATCAAAACCGTCCATCTCCCAGCCAAACCTACTACCCCATGCTCTTTATTCTTTGGCTCTGTTCTCTGTGTCACTGTATGTTTGCATTAAATTTTGGTTTTAGAGATGCAACTTGTCTTAACGTCTCTTCTATAACATGTGCATGTATAAAAACAAATCAATTAACAATTTACAGAGAATTTCCATGTTAAGAAGAGTAGGAATTACAATACAATATGTTTTTACAGATGTGGGCAATTTGTGTAAAGAGACATTTTATTACCGGCAAACCAATAAACAAAAAAGAAACTTAATTAAAAATATTGATTTAACATACGCTTATTGTCTAAGAAGATCTTTTACCGCACATGATGCTATAGGTTGGAAAATAGTTGAACAGAGTTGTTTTTTAGACTTTCCAAGCTGACTTTAATGTAATAATTGGTGATCCCAGTTGTGTTGAAATCAAGCGGTCTGATGTGATGTGTCTAGAATAACAGTAGCTTCAGCAGCTGAACAGCTCCGGGAAAGGATCATTTTCAGCTACTTTCATACTCATTAATAGTGTTTTATACCATCGAACAAAAGGATATTATTAATATCCAGTCAAAAGGTTATAAATAATATAACATGACAACCAGGGGTGGAAGTTGACAGGTTTGGCCCCATAGCAAGGAGACGGGGCCCGAGTTTGGATAGCATGGGCCTGTCTGGTGTCTGTGTGAAGCTGTTGAAGGCTAACAATGTATTTACTCATATATGGCGTGATGAGAGCTGTCTTAATCTCAGGCCTGGTGATGGAGGAGGGACAAAGGGGGCAGTTGTGATGGGCCTCGGGTGTACCAGGGCCCAAGATTTCTGTGGCCAGGCCTGCTTAAGCTGCCAGCCTTTGACTTCTTGCTTAGAGTTCCATGAGTGCAGGGAAGAGCAGACCCGCTCTCGCCCCAAACCTGCTGCACCAAAGAAGTTGCACAACTTACAGCAACATTTTGAGCTTGTTATGATATATTCATTTATTTAAGTGTAGCATTGGGTACACCTCATGTAGATTTGGAGACATTTTATATATTGGGCCACATTTATTATACTGTCTGTTACTAATGAACTGATACCTAAATAAGTCATAATACTTTCCTACTTCCCTTCTTCCTTCAAGAACAAAATGTAAAAATGCCAGATCATATTCACAGATCCGGTGTGAGTTAGGTGCGGACAGACCCGCACCTCACTCACCTGTCCTGCCCCTATCTGCCCCCCGTTTTAGGTACCATATGGCTACCTTAACTATCTGTGCCATGTCTACACGGACATTGCCTCTCCCTCCTGCCCTCCCCGGCTAATCTAAATCCCTCCCCCCCCCACCTCTACCTAAACACTACCCAAGCGGCATTAGGCCGCCTCTTGCTACTTAAACCACTGGTATGTAGACTGCGGAAATGACCTACTAGGCATGCAAAGTAGGTCATTTTGTAAATATACGCACCTAAGAAGCAGAAGCTTCTTATGTGTCAATACGGCCCATCTTTTCCATTGATCTTCTGTGGAAATGCTTAGTTAGGATCTTCTCAGCAGAGAACACAGAATCTTAGGGGCGGTTTTTCAAGAAATAACCTACTACGAATGTGTAGTAGGTAATTTACGCTGTCTACGTGCCACTTATGTACATAGACTGACTATGTGCGATCTTTAAAGACTGCTGTAGTTGGTTAAGAAGAAAGAGGCAGGGAAGCCTGGGGGAAATTTTTAGAAGAGGTAGGGGAAGGTATGTAAAAGAGGCGGGGGAGGGCGCGAGGCATTCTCTGAGAATATTTTCCATCTTAAGAAGAAAAATGCGCACAGGAAGATAAGGTAGCCGAAAGCAATCTTAAGTGCCATTAGGCGCCCAAAAACAGGGGGGCGGGTGGTGAGTCTGGACGGGAAACTTAGGTGTGGAGCCGGCTGCACCTAACTCACTCTTACCTGTAAATCCGGCC
Organism: Limnodynastes dumerilii; assembly: GCA_011038615.1. Taxonomy (NCBI): domain Eukaryota; kingdom Metazoa; phylum Chordata; class Amphibia; order Anura; family Limnodynastidae; genus Limnodynastes; species Limnodynastes dumerilii. The sequence continues at coordinate 208,974 of WWET01000743.1, read as the reverse complement.
CAAAGTCTCTGTAGTGGGTGGCTGTTTTAGCCAATGATATCTTACTTAAAAAACAAAACCCATATAGTGAACTAAATCAATCTTGTCAAAACTGTAATTATATGTGACTGTGCAGTTTATTTTGTCTGTTGATTGATAACAATTACATGATAAGTATGTCATGCTACTTTATCCTATTCTAAATAACAATAAAATCATGTGAAACACAACTGCAAAAAGAATGTCAAACAAACTAACAACTATTGGGGAAAAAAAATAAGCCAAGTCATGCTGCACTGGGTATGATAACAAAGTCTTCACACGAATAGACACTGAAAAATTATTAGAATGCAAAATACATGCACGAACGCTGTGTTGAAAAGAAAACCGGTTAAAGCTGCACCACTGACTAAGATAATATTTTGCTAACATGTCCTATTACCCTCTCCTCTCTGCAATTGTATTTCTGTGCTTCTACCAGTTTGCTGGCATTTGATGTTGATACGTCAATTGATTTTTATCATGATCTATTACGTCTTAGTAAAAAACAGATTGAACTCAAACTACATGCTTTATCTTTATCTCAATATTATAATGGAAAATGTATTCCACGATGCTTTCGTTTAAACAACCAGCCATTGATTGGCAGAAGTGACAAGACCTTTTGTCAAAAATGGTGCCATATACGGAACAGATATACAGTAGATCAATGATTAAACCATTGAATAAGTTAATTCTGGATATTACTGATGTGTCTGCTAGGGCTAGTACTGTATTTGCAGCTGATAAATCTGTTGATTGGAACTTGAAATTGTCCGATTCTCAACGAAAATTTGAGAGAGAATTGATTGCGTTTAAAAAGAAAAAGTATAAAGTTGTTAAGGACGACTATAAGGACAACAGGATGTATCTCTGGGCTTCATCTTATTCTGCAGCTTCACCAAGACGCTTTAAGAATATTCGTAGAGGCAAATTTGTTAACAGGTCCTTTACTGATCTAGATTCAGCACCTTCTCAAAGTGATACTGAGCAAATTGTGCATAAATGGCCTAACAAGATTCCTTTTACCTGCGAGGACATTGGGCCTGATCCAGAGCTACAGCCGCCGTCGCTAGCGCGGCGGCCGTAGCTCTAATGCACATGCGCCGGGCAGATGTTGCCCGGCGTTACTATGGAAACGCCCGATCGTAGATC
>WWET01000743.1:154468-180081 GCA_011038615.1 Limnodynastes dumerilii | reverse complement strand
CCATGTCATACCTCCTCCATTCTAGACTCAGTAGGGGTTTAACAGGAGCATTACTAGAACATAGCTGGACCCATAGCCAAGTTGTTGTGACATCCAGCCCTGTAATCAAGCTCTTTATTCCTCCTTTATTGTGGATAAATGATTCCACATAAAGGGCATTATACTCAACATATAATTAGGCCTGTTTTGGAGGGGGTGGGAAATAAAGACCTAGTATGGGTAGTTAACAAGAAATAGATAAGAAAGAACAATCCTAATTATGGGCATATAGAGCCCTATTGTAGGGGATAATATCAGAACAATTAGGGAAGCTGGGAAGACATCATAATAATGCTCTTTATTTCTTCCAAAATTCTACTGAAATTATCCCTTATAATAGGGCTCAACATACTGTAACAGTTATGGGACATGAGAAGAATAGAGGGGGAAAAGGACATGGACCCCCCTCCCCCATATAATGTCCCTTAGCAGAATTACAGTCCTCTGCCTCCTCCCCCTCTTAGTTCATGTAATGTATAGAAGTGTTAGAACAAAATACCATAGGGTGTTTAGTCTTACCTGCAGTTGACTGACTCTTCTATCCTCTTCTACAGGAGTGCTGATGTCAGAAGCAGAAGCCTCTCCAAGCAGCACTGCTATAAAGTAGTGGGAGTTGAGATGTGGACCCTCAGCAATAGCGTCCTCAGCACCCACTATAGCAACAGACCTGACTGTAACCCACTTTGGACTTACATATAGCCCTACATATTCCTGACGCATGCAACTGTACGTAGACAGCAGTAACACAACTGTGCAACTGTTAGTTAGGACCACCATTGCAGAAAGGCCTTGATAGTGCCTGGTGGCTTATAATATATTTGCAAATGAGTGCAACAGATGTTTCTGCATTTTATTTTACAGATAGAATGGTATAGTGTGTTACTGGGTAATGGCAGTGTTGCTGGACATTCTCTATCCTGTGTGTATGTTACAGATGGAATGGTACAGTCTGTTACTGGGTAATGGCAGTGTTGCTGGACATTCTCTATCCTGTGTGTATGTTACAGATGGAATGGTACAGTCTGTTACTGGGTAATGGCAGTGTTGCTGGACATTCTCTATCCTGTGTGTATGTTACAGATGGAATGGTACAGTCTGTTACTGGGTAATGGCAGTGTTGCTGGACATTCTCTATCCTGTGTGTATGTTACAGATGGAATGGTACAGTCTGTTACTGGGTAATGGCAGTGTTGCTGGACATTCTCTATCCTGTGTGTATGTTACAGATGGAATGGTACAGTCTGTTACTGGGTAATGGCAGTGTTGCTGGACATTCTCTATCCTGTGTGTATGTTACAGATGGAATGGTACAGTCTGTTACTGGGTAATGGCAGTGTTGCTGGACATTCTCTATCCTGTGTGTATGTTACAGATGGAATGGTACAGTCTGTTACTGGGTAATGGCAGTGTTGCTGGACATTCTCTATCCTGTGTGTATGTTACAGATGGAATGGTACAGTCTGTTACTGGGTAATGGCAGTGTTGCTGGACATTCTCTATCCTGTGTGTATGTTACAGATGGAATGGTACAGTCTGTTACTGGGTAATGGCAGTGTTGCTGGACATTCTCTATCCTGTGTGTATGTTACAGATAGAATGGTATAGTGTGTTACTGGGTAATGGTAGTGTTGCTGGACATTCTCTATCCTGTGTGTATGTTACAGATAGAATGGTATAGCCTGTTACTGGGTAATGGCAGTGTTGCTGGACATTCTCTATCATGTGTGTATGTTACAGATAGAATGGTATAGTGTGTTACTGGGTAATGGCAGTGTTGCTGGACATTCTCTATCATGTGTGTATGTTACAGATAGAATGGTATAGTGTGTTACTGGGTAATGGCAGTGTTGCTGGACATTCTCTATCATGTGTGTATGTTACAGATAGAATGGTATAGTGTGTTACTGGGTAATGGCAGTGTTGCTGGACATTCTCTATCATGTGTGTATGTTACAGATAGAATGGTATAGTGTGTTACTGGGTAATGGCAGTGTTGCTGGACATTCTCTATCATGTGTGTATGTTACAGATAGAATGGTATAGTGTGTTACTGGGTAATGGCAGTGTTGCTGGACATTCTCTATCATGTGTGTATGTTACAGATAGAATGGTATAGTGTGTTACTGGGTAATGGCAGTGTTGCTGGACATTCTCTATCATGTGTGTATGTTACAGATAGAATGGTATAGTGTGTTACTGGGTAATGGCAGTGTTGCTGGACATTCTCTATCATGTGTGTATGTTACAGATAGAATGGTATAGTGTGTTACTGGGTAATGGCAGTGTTGCTGGACATTCTCTATCATGTGTGTATGTTACAGATAGAATGGTATAGTGTGTTACTGGGTAATGGCAGTGTTGCTGGACATTCTCTATCATGTGTGTATGTTACAGATAGAATGGTATAGTGTGTTACTGGGTAATGGCAGTGTTGCTGGACATTCTCTATCATGTGTGTATGTTACAGATAGAATGGTATAGTGTGTTACTGGGTAATGGCAGTGTTGCTGGACATTCTCTATCATGTGTGTATGTTACAGATAGAATGGTATAGTGTGTTACTGGGTAATGGCAGTGTTGCTGGACATTCTCTATCATGTGTGTATGTTACAGATAGAATGGTATAGTGTGTTACTGGGTAATGGCAGTGTTGCTGGACATTCTCTATCATGTGTGTATGTTACAGATAGAATGGTATAGTGTGTTACTGGGTAATGGCAGTGTTGCTGGACATTCTCTATCATGTGTGTATGTTACAGATAGAATGGTATAGTGTGTTACTGGGTAATGGCAGTGTTGCTGGACATTCTCTATCATGTGTGTATGTTACAGATAGAATGGTATAGTGTGTTACTGGGTAATGGCAGTGTTGCTGGACATTCTCTATCATGTGTGTATGTTACAGATAGAATGGTATAGTGTGTTACTGGGTAATGGCAGTGTTGCTGGACATTCTCTATCATGTGTGTATGTTACAGATAGAATGGTATAGTGTGTTACTGGGTAATGGCAGTGTTGCTGGACATTCTCTATCATGTGTGTATGTTACAGATAGAATGGTATAGTGTGTTACTGGGTAATGGCAGTGTTGCTGGACATTCTCTATCATGTGTGTATGTTACAGATAGAATGGTATAGTGTGTTACTGGGTAATGGCAGTGTTGCTGGACATTCTCTATCATGTGTGTATGTTACAGATAGAATGGTATAGTGTGTTACTGGGTAATGGCAGTGTTGCTGGACATTCTCTATCATGTGTGTATGTTACAGATAGAATGGTATAGTGTGTTACTGGGTAATGGCAGTGTTGCTGGACATTCTCTATCATGTGTGTATGTTACAGATAGAATGGTATAGTGTGTTACTGGGTAATGGCAGTGTTGCTGGACATTCTCTATCATGTGTGTATGTTACAGATAGAATGGTATAGTGTGTTACTGGGTAATGGCAGTGTTGCTGGACATTCTCTATCATGTGTGTATGTTACAGATAGAATGGTATAGTGTGTTACTGGGTAATGGCAGTGTTGCTGGACATTCTCTATCATGTGTGTATGTTACAGATAGAATGGTATAGTGTGTTACTGGGTAATGGCAGTGTTGCTGGACATTCTCTATCATGTGTGTATGTTACAGATAGAATGGTATAGTGTGTTACTGGGTAATGGCAGTGTTGCTGGACATTCTCTATCATGTGTGTATGTTACAGATAGAATGGTATAGTGTGTTACTGGGTAATGGCAGTGTTGCTGGACATTCTCTATCATGTGTGTATGTTACAGATAGAATGGTATAGTGTGTTACTGGGTAATGGCAGTGTTGCTGGACATTCTCTATCATGTGTGTATGTTACAGATAGAATGGTATAGTGTGTTACTGGGTAATGGCAGTGTTGCTGGACATTCTCTATCATGTGTGTATGTTACAGATAGAATGGTATAGTGTGTTACTGGGTAATGGCAGTGTTGCTGGACATTCTCTATCATGTGTGTATGTTACAGATAGAATGGTATAGTGTGTTACTGGGTAATGGCAGTGTTGCTGGACATTCTCTATCATGTGTGTATGTTACAGATAGAATGGGCCCTCCAGTTCAGTCAGGTGATTTACGCACCTTGCGTGCGTAAATCACCCGACGATCTTAAATCTGTATCCGGTCCATTGTTTTAACTGTACTCTTAAGTTTAGGGAACAAAAGGAATACCAGCGATGTATATAGTATTTTTTGCTATTTGTTTGCTTTTAAAGGATTAATCTGTGTAAACATTAGTGCTATGCTGCCATCTGTGTAAACATTAGTGCTATGCTGCCATCTGTTGGGAGAATGTAATAATATCCTCTTTATGCACATTTAGCCTTTAAAAGTTTAAACAGGGTTAAAAGCAATTTATTGTCAATATATTAGTAAAACAATATTGAAAATTCTGCTCATGTAAAATAATTTGTTCAGTAGGCGTAAGGTGGAATGTGCTGTGCCCTGCAGGAACACACACACACACACACACACACACACACATGCACACACACCAGGGACCGTATTTAGACTTTAGAGTGCTTTAAGAATGCACAGAATGGCAAATGTCTGCACTTATGTGGCTAGTGCACCGCCATGACACTCCCAACTAACGGATGGAATTTAGCTGACTTCCGCGTCCATAGCCCTACCTTAACTTTTCTGTGCGTATTGTTGTGCAGCCATAGTGCTCGGACATGTGGAAGTGCCTAACCCAGCCCATACTGAGCCTCCCCCACCCACATTACGTATTCTCCAACGTACGGAGTATTGTCAATCCCTGTCATATGGAGTTGTACACGTGCGGAAATTAACTCAGTACGCAGTGAGATCCCGATGCGTAACATCTGCTGCGCGCATTCACAGATCACTAAACATTTGCAAACATTATTAAGTCTGAATAAGGGCCCAAGTTTCTACCTATCTGGATGGACAATTTGGAGAAGAGAAAAACCTGCTCACCTGTGGGACTCGACTCACTTTGCCTAATCTGCAGCAGAGCTGTGTGCTGAATAATTTGTATGAGAGAACTGGTTGGAAAACACTGGCACCATATTCAGGAAAAGATGTTACATCATAACTGGTAATACCACCTCAAAATGTTTTTAGCATCTATATAGTAATTATTATTAATTATTGGGCAACTAACATGTGGGGGCCTCTGTGCACATTATATATAAATTTGGTATTAACTTTATACATTATAAGCTCGATCCTCGGGTCTGTCTGACAGGGAAATTACATACAGCGCGTACATAAATGATGCCTTAAAACCGCGTATACGCAATCTACGTTGCAAGAAGTAACGTAGATTACGTTACAAAATTACTGCCCATGCGCAGTAGGACTTTTCCGAAAACTCTAGCCGCAAATGCAATGCGGCCGGAGCTCTCGATACGGCCCAGTAGCTGTAGAATGAAGGCAGCAAATGCAGCAACAAATTGCCTAACCCGCCACTACTCAACATCATTAGCAGCACCTGCAGCCAGGTCAATATGGAGGGCTATGGGCTCCCCATGTGTAAAGGCCCTTTGTGTGTGGGAGGAAACATTTAGTTAAGCAGGTAACACAATGGGTCAGGCTTTCATATTAGACATCATTAGTATTAAGCCAATCAAGGTAAATGTAAAACTTCATACACTACTTTTTAAAGGGTACCAAGACATCAACGTGTGTTTTTCTATATTATGTTACCAAGCTGTCATCTCTTTGCACTTCTCAATGACCAGTTTGATCTGATTGCTTCAGAGTGGAATTCCTAACAGACTTATAAAATATCTATCTATCTATCTATCTATCTATCTATCTATCTATCTATCTATCTATCTATCTATCTATCCATCCATCCACCCATCCTTCCATCCATCCATCCATCCATCCATCTATATATCCAGAGCTTGAATTGGGGCAGTATACAGGGGTATGCTGTCACTTCTCCTATTGATTTAATCAAAACTCTATAAATCTCCATAAACTTCTATTTCTATTTCCATATGCTTCAAAATGTCTGTGTCCTCAAAGAGGTGCAACTCGCAATAGTGGCAGCTTCCTGTCCAGTGTCCACCACATGGCTCTCCTCTGTTTGCTGGCGCCCAACACCAGCATTCTCTGATTTATGGGCGTCGCCATACTGGATCTTCTCACATGATGTGCTGCAGCCAACTGTAATCCAGCCCAGGAGATCACATTTTCCATCATCCAATCCAGGACCAGGGCGCACTAATTAAACCTGGAGCACTGTGTACACATTTCCAGAACAACTTGGTCATTTAAGGTGCCTGGTTCCAGAAGCGCTGCTACTGTTTATTTTTGCTGATCAAGTTCTTGTCCAGTCCTGTTCTTGCCAAAGTCAAGTCCAGTCCAGGTCAAGTCAAGTTTAGTCCAGGTCAAGTCAAGTTAGTCCAGTCCAGGTCAAGTTAAGACCATTCCAGGTCAAGTCAAGTCAAGTCTTGCCTCGTCCAGTCCAGCCAAGTCTTGCCTTGTCCAGTCCAGTCAAGTCTTGCCTTGTCCAGTCCAGTCAAGCCTTGCCTTGTCCAGTCCAGTCAAGTCTTACCTCGTCCAGCTTGTCCAGTCCAGTCAAGCCTTGTCTTGTCCAGTCCACCTTTTCAATGCATAACAGCGCTTCCAAATTTACATAGAGCACTATATATATATATATATATATATATATATAGGCGTGCTCAATCACTAGAAATAGTTAATCAAGTCCAGAATGGAATAACTCAAGCCCTCTTTAAACACAGTCCGATTTGAAACACCAGATACCAGTCTGTATCGCTGCTCTTCTTTAGAATTGAAGTCCTTTCAATAATGACTCCCACAATATCTAAAACATTAAGGCAGAAACAAGAGGGCGCTTCATGGTGTAATAACATTATTTATTAAAACAATAACTTTAAAACAATTGCTGAGGCGTACCGAATATATTTAAACCCCATGACATGATTCATATGCACATTAGTATTACCGCTCCAGCGGGTGAAATCAGGCTTACAGCTCACCAGCATCCTGGAGTCTCCTGCAGTGCACGTCTCCCAGCTGTAGGTGAACGGTCATGTAAGAGAGCCCTCCATTGCTTTCCAGTTGTCCATAAAGGCCAGCGCATGCGCAGATCACAATATTTACAATCCAAACACACGGAAATAAGGCGATTCTTGTAAGTCTGGAGTCAGTTCATTATTATTATTAGCTTACTACAAAGTTAATTATCACATTATTTTGGGACAAAGATAAATTAAAATGAAATAAAATAATGATTTGAGCAGAGAGAAAGATGGGCAATGAATGAATTGAAAAACTTCCTTGTCTTGCAGTTTTAAGTCACTCTCATATTTATTTTTTCACATAAGCCTTCGTCAATATTTTTTCTGCATGACAAGTAGAAAAGCAAATATAGTCCAATGAATACGAGTATTGTGGTCATGCCACTGTGGTACTGTGGTTATAGTGGTGATTGCTGTATCATTTATCTGCCCAATATGCCTCTCTTACTACTTAAACAAATAGACTTATATTGTGGTGGGGATAGCAGCCAAAGGGTTCACGTTAAAGCCTGCAAATAAAAAGTACTTCTGTTTCCTAACATATTAAGCTATAATTAGTCCGGAGTAAAGAAGGAAAAATGAGACGTATTAAATACAGATGACGCATTTCTAAATATCAATGAGCAGAGTAGATTTCCGTAATGTTTTTTTTTTCTTTTTTATTGTTATTTTAGTTAATTTCTTCTTCTAATGTTCCAAGGTAAAAGAAGTAAAAGTAGATGTTTACGTTCAGATGTTATATTTTTATTGTAATATTATATATACGGTTCTATTATTTTGTTATGACATTATAGTCATTCATTCGTTTTATCCATCCTTATTTCACCTTATTACTCTGACTTTTAATGTAAACTAATTAGCTCATAGAAGAATTCAACGTCAACTTTAAAAAAATTATTTTTAACTTGAATAACCAGAAAAAATTACTATGTGGAGACAAAATCTGATAAAGAAACATTTTAGTTTTCAATGGTTTATTTTTATTTGGTTAAATTTTGCTCTTTATGTGTTCTTCTCTTATTTTAGCATTTGATACGCTAATCATCTTTTTCTAATCATGTTTTGTTGCAGTGGAGGGCCGGCCATTGTTTTTCCCCAGTTATGTCTTTCTGTAAATGATAAAAAACTGGGAAAGTCTAGAAGCAATTTTTGGGCAATCACTGCATTAGATTTTCCACATGGCTAGGCCAAACTGAAGTCATACACATCAATTTAATATAATACAATATACACAACATAAAGTTAAGTTACTACTGCAGCAGAAATCATATAAAAGTCTACTCTAAGTGATGCCAAGTTACATGGCTTATAGAACTTTTGTCTACTTAATATATACACAGGCATAGGTTGCATTGCCTCTATGGGTCTCAAAGTTCTGTATTATCTTTGAGATAAAGGCCCATATTCACACCTAAGAAGCATGCGTAGTAGGACCTTTAAGCAATCTACGTACCAGTTAGCCACGTAGATTGCCTCCGTCCGGTCTTTAAAGACCGCACGGGGTAATTTAAGCAGAAAGAGGACGCGTAATGCCGCCACAGGGAGGGATTAGGTAGAAGTCGGAGGGGGGAGGGATTTTAATTAGCCGGAGAGGGTGTGGGGGAGGTGGGGAGAGGTAATGTCCGCGTGGACATTGCACGGACAGTTAAGGTAGCCCTATGGCACTCGTAAGTGCCATAAGGTACCCAAAAAGAGGGGAGGGATAGGGGCAGGACAGGTGAGTTTGGTGCGGATCTGTCTGCACTTAACTCACCCTGATCTGTAAATATGGTCCAAGGTCCATATAGGATCCAGCTACAGCATCACACACATGTCTTCAGTCACTTTTATCCTTCCCATGAATTGAGGCTTTTTTATGTGTCCATGCTGTATATTATACTGCTGTCTCCACTATAATATGAAAATTCTTTATTGTCATAAGTGCAATCACAAAAGATTGTTCAATAATGTCATTGGACCATATTGTCACTTAAGTAAGTGTAGCATCTACAGGCTGGATCCAGACTTAAGTAAGTGCTTGAAATGAGTTACTCTTGGGCTAAACCATGTTGATTGCAGGGGGAGTCAAGTTAATTGTATCCTTTGCATGCAGGGATATTCACAAGTAGGAGTGCCTTGCGTGAACTAACATACACACGGGAAAAGTTAAAGCAGCCCTCGACCACTTGTAAGTTGAAGAACCGTGTTGTTTGCTGTGAGGCCATGCGTCTTCTCTCACTTAGTTCAGCCCACACCTGCTGTGTGTTTGTAATCAATGGATGTGTGTTTTTAAAAGATACAAAGAGAATTAGTCTCTATGGCGATAGCTGAATCCTATTCCAATTAAAACAGTGTCTCAGCTGCTACCCAAAAGAGGAACCCGCCTCTATAAGAAAAACAATCGTAGTAAATAGTAGCGCTAGACACTGAAATAAAAAATGTTTTATTTATATCAAATAAAAATATATATTTAAAAAACAACCTTTAGATTGCCTGTATAAGAGACCCCCAATAGAAAAAAACACTTTTCAATACAATGTATGGTTACAATTGTCATAATAGTCCACATGAATATGTAGCTCTCAATCCACCAGATGATCCACGTTGATTTATAAGATGTACACCTAGCTTAGCTAAATAATTATTCACACTGCATATACCAAGAGGGCTTTGGCCTCTAGATCTAATAAGGTATAAGGAAGACAGGTGATATTTATAGTAAGGCACAATCCACGATAATATAACACAGTTCAACAGCACATAAATAGAGATGGATATTTTCTGCAACAATGTTGCAAGCAATACTGCACACTTTAAAATCCTGTGTGTCTCCAGATATATTTGAAGCGCAGGGTGCACAGTTAATAGTCCCGATTAATGCTAAGGATATGTGGTATAATGATATTTTCAACAAAGTTCAACCTCTTAGTTGATTATAGGCTCCAGCAGGGTGTATTTGTAAAAAATGGAACTTTCTCACCAATTAGTAGTGTCGGGTCCCGTCCAATCCACAGGCGCCGTACTCTTATGTGTTTCTTCGCTTTTGAAACGATTTCCTCAGAGAGCAGAAAATATCCATCTCGATTTATGTGCTGTTGAACTGTGCTATATTATCGTGGATTGTGCCTTACTATAAATATCACCTGTTTTCCTCATACCTCATTAGATCTAGAGGCTAAAACCCTCTTGGTATATGCATATGAATAACAATTTAGCTATATCTTATAAATCAACGTGGATCATCTGGTGGATTGAGAGCTACATATTCATGTGGACTATTATGACAATTGTAACCTTACAATTGTGTTTTTTTTCTATTGGGGGTCTCCTATACAGGCAATCTAAAGGTTGTTTTTTAAATATATATTTTTATTTGATATAAATAAAACATTTTTTAATTCAGTGTCTAGCGCTCCTGTCTATTACAATTGTTCTTCTTATAGAGGCGGGTTCCTCTTTTTGGTAGCAGCTGAGACACTGTTTTAATTTGAATAGGATTTAGCTAGCACCATAGAGACTATTTCTCTTTGTATCTTCCCTATTAAACTCCAAAATGTGTAATGAATAGTCAAGGGGGCGGTGCTGAATGATGTGATTTGCATAAATCACGTTGTTAAGCCCCTGCCCCCAGCATGCATGTATGACTTCTCTCCGGGATCTCCCAGGGGGAAGCTTTTAAGAGTCGGCAACCCTGAGGTAAGCACTGCTGCTGAATATTAGATCTTCTAATCAGTCAATTGCGTGCTCTACCTCTGTTACATATCTTTTTCTCTAACCCTGGGAGCAGCTGCAGAACACACAAGGTACTGCTCAGATGATTTTCTGTAACAGTGTTTACCTGATGCATTTAGTCACAATAAACGGCAAACGGCATAGAACCCATTCACGCACCACGCAACCAGGCACACCTTAATGAAATAAATACACGGACACAGTTGGCTGCATTTAAAAAGGGAACATGGTTTATTGACTATATAAATTGGGCCGAATTGAATTAGATGACTAAAGCTGTGTCATCGTATATATATATAAATATATATATATATATATAGCGGATAAATTTTCATGTAATTTCATGCTGTATGCTTTTTAAGTTTTGTCATGATTATTCTTATTTCAAGGTTTATTTTTAATGGTTACTGTTGTTAACATATGTTAATGTGAGTACGAGATTTTTTTTTTTTTTTTTAAAAAGACTTTTCAAAAGCCTAATCAGTGCATTTAGTTACGTATCTTTGAATCATAAGTAATTTTAAGTACCTAAACGCAAGACCGATTCACAGCTTATAAAGTTTGCACGTACCTAATTATCCGTCAGATAGACTTACGTCCGTACATTGCAGTCCGGACACAGGGAGAGTGGTTAACCAGTTTCTTTCTTTACTCTGAATCGGTATTTCGGAATTTTTACATGTGTATATTTAAGTAAGTTTGCAATTTTACTCATAAGCGTGAATCAGGTCCATTATCTGTACAAGTTAAAAAGGGTAAGACAAGAACAACGTATATACATCTAATAACAATAACATCTAATAATGCACAATGGACCGTATTCAGACCCCTGCAAGTTTTCTGTACATGCGGGGGTCAGTTATTACACATGGAAGAGGGGGGTGAACGCCCCTGTCCCTCCTCTTTGACGTGCAGAGTCCTTACCCCCTTCCTTAAGTTAACCGCATGGAACTGCAACCTTATACTATACTATAATACACTAGACTGCACTATACTACTACATCACTATTCTATATTACCTTATATAATCCTATACTAGACTGTAATACAATAGACTGCACTATACTACTCTATACTATTCTCTATTACCCTATATAACCCTCTACTAGACTATATTACACTAGACTGCACTATACTACTCTATTCTCTATTACCCTATATAACCCTATACTATACTAGACTATAATACACTAGACTGCACTATACTACTACTTCGCTATTCTCTGTTACTCTATATAACCCTATACTAGAGTATAATACACTAGACTGCACAATACTACTCTATACTATGCACTATTACCCTGTTAACCCTATACTAGACTATAATACACTAGACTGCACTATATTACTACATCACTATTCTATATTACCTTATATAATCCTATACTAGAGTGTAATACTGTACACTAGACTGTACAATACTACTCTATACTATTCTCTATTACCCTATATAACCCTATACTAGACTGTAATACACTAGACTACACTACACTACTCTGTACTATTCTCTATTACCCTATATAACCCTATACTAGACTGTAATACACTAGACTGCACTACACTACTCTATACTATTCTCTATTACCCTATATAGTATGTATACTAGTATATAGTATGTAGTCAGCTGCCGGGGCACGGGGTCTTTGCTATCAGGTGAATTTCACCAGAGCCCCTGATGGTGGCCCGTTGAACCAAACTCACGGGAGAAGGAAAAGAAACCCTAGATGGATACCAAACGGTGAGGGAGGTGAGGCGAAAATAAGGAAGCAGGAAACAGACCGAACCGGAAGGGACCGGCGGGTAACAGACTACACTGAACATGTAACCAGGGATGGCGGACGGAAGGACACAGCCATACGGCAGGGCCCCGAAGGACCCTGCCAGGGAAAATAAGGATCAATGGGAAGGTGGGTACACTAAGGAGAGAGAACCGGGAATGGAAACACAAAATAAAACAAGGCAGGAGCAAGGCAAGGATAATTGGCAAACAACGGTCAGATCACTAAGCAAAAGCACTAGGCACACGATATAGCAGACTACAGCTCTGACAGGTCAGAAGCTATAATCGGCGCCATGGACTGGGAGAGAGGGATTCAAATAGAAGCTGCTGGTCACTGATTGGCCAGCAGCCAGAACAGGAGAACCCTGATAGGCTGTTTTCTTCAGGCGGGGAAACAGCAAGGAATAGAGAGTGCGCACCCGACAGCCGCCTGGACGCACTTGGGATTGTTTACATGCCGTCCGAGGCATGTGAAGAAGCGCCCGCAGGGATAACAGTGGCGTGCGTAACGGGAGGTAAGCTGCAAGTGTCGGCCAGTGCGGGAGCGCTCGTGGGGAGAGGCAGACAGCATGTAACAGTACCCTCCCAAATGAGGGGTAAATACCCCTAATGACTAGGTTTAAGGTGAAATTTCTTGTGAAAATTTTCTTCAATCTGTCAGCATGTAAATTATTTTCAGAGATCCAGGATCTTCCTTCCGGGCAATACCCTTTCCAATGAATCAGGAGATAAACTTGGTTTCTGACCTTTTTAGAATCCAGGATTTATTCTACTTCATATTCCTTTTGATTGTTAATTAAAACAGGGGGAGTCTTGAATGGAAGAGATTGATGGAATGTCGTAGATGTCTTAACAGGTTTGAGATGTGAAACATAGAAGGTAGAAGGAATTTTAAGATTACGAGGTAAGTTGAGCCTAAAAGCCACTGGGTTAATTTTTTTGATGATCCGAAATGGTCCAATAAAACGTGGCCCCAATTTCCTAGAAGGTTGCCTTATTCTAATATTCTTGGTGGAGAGCCAGACCCTGTCTCCCACCCTGAAAGTACATTTCGCCCGGTGATGGTCTACTCTAGCCTTGGTTCTAAAGGTTGTGGCATGTAGACAACGATGAACTTTGTTCCAGATGTCCTTCATCTTTTTGACAGTTCCCTTAACACCAGGGTGTGGGGTGGTGGCGACAGAGATGGCAGAATTAGCTCTGGGATGATGACCATGAACACAGAAAAATTGTGACACTGTGTTACAGTAGGCACAGTCTCTTACCTCCCCGCGCCTGCCCGTCATGTCCTGGTCCCGCCGCATGACAGTTCTTCTCCCTCCGTCTGCCGACATGCTGAGTACAGCATGTAAACAAATGCCACATGGGAGCGACGCCGCAGCCTCCGGCGGGCGTGCACTCCCGATCTCTGTATTATTGATGCGGTCAGGGACTTCTCCTCTCGGCGCTGTCGGCTGCTAGCCTATCAGAGACTAGCAGCCTCTATTTAAGATCACTCTGCCCCCCAGCCAGCGCCGGTTATAGACTCTGTTACCAGTATCTGTGTCTGCCTTTGTTTCTCTGTCCTGCTTTATTGCATTTTGTTTGATCACTGATTGCCCACTGTTATCCAGCCTTGCTACTTTCCAGCTTCCCTCAGTGTACCATATCCTGTTCTCCTACCTTGCTGTGTTATCCCCTTTTTGTATATTCCCTACCTTCTCCCGTGAGTTAGTGTTTGTTGCCCTCCAGGGTAGTTGGTTTGAGTGTGTGAGTGGGAGTGTGAGTGTAAGTCCCAGTTTGTCAGTCAGTCCTGTTCGTCCTGTTACTCCTAATAATCTCTCTGTCTTTGTTCAGTGTTTTCTGTGGTTTGTCACGGTCCAGTTCCTTATGGTACCACTTTTGCTATTTACCCGCTTTCCTTATCCATTTCCCGTCTGCTCCCATTTCCTCTTCCGAGTTTCCTCTAAGTTGCGTAACCTGACGGGTTCCTATCAGCTCCAGTCTATCCCCACCATTAGGGGCTCTGGCGAACACTCGGTCCGACATCAAGCTCTACAATCCGGTGAGTTACTCGGTTCTTCTCTCCCTCTCTGGTCACCCTGGTTCTAGAGGTAAACCCGGGGTACCATAACACACTGCTGTAGAAGAGTGATGAGTGTTTTTGTAAGCATATTCTGCCCATGGAATATTCTCGGACCAATTATCCTGACAACTAGAAACATAACATCTAAGATATTGTTCCAGGGATTGGTTCACCCTCTCCGTTTGGCCATTGTATTGAGGGTGATATCCAGAAGACAAGTTGATTTGGATTCCCAAGCACTTGCATAAATCTCTCCAGAAAGATGCGATGAATTGAGAGCCTCAGTTCGATACAATTTCCATGGGCAATCCATGAAGTCTAAAAATGTGTTTGGTAAACAGCTTGGCCAGAGTCTGAGCATTCGGTAAACCAGGTAAATGAATGAAATGTGCCATCATATTGAACCTATTGACCACCACCCAGATAGTAGTGAGGCCTTAAGAGTCGGGGAGATCCGTAATGAAGTCCATGGACAGATGAGTCCATTGACAATTCGGGATACAAAGAGGAAGCAGAGGCCCACAAGGAAGAGAATGTGGAGTCTTGTTTCTGGCACAAAGGATACAAGTATTAACAAACTCTTTGGTATCCTGGATCATGGAAGGCCACCAGACAGATCGGGACAAAGTCTTGAAAGTTTTTTGGATACCCAGATGACCCGCGGTCCTGCATGAGTGATTCTCCTGGAGAACTTGTTTCCTGAGATTTTTAGGCACAAATAAACAATCGGACGGCATCTGCTCGGGAGCTTGGTCCTGGACCACCAGAATTCTGGATCGAAGATCTTGGGTCAATCCAGCTTTGATGGTGGCAGGAGGAATCACCAGTAAGGGGGGTGGGTGGGTCCATGCTGAGGCAGAAATACACAGGATAAAGCATCCGCTCGATGGTTCAGAGGGCCTGGTCTGTAGGTTATGACACAATTGAACCGGGTGAAGAACAAGGCCCAGCGGGCCTGATGAGGGATCAGTCATTTATAGGATTCAATATATGCCAGATTCTTATGATCCATAAGAATTGTAATGGTGTGAGCCGACCCCTCAAGCCAGTGCTTCCATTCTTTAAACGCCATCTTGATGGCCAACAGTTCTCGGTTACCAACGTCATAGTTTTTTTCTGCAGACGAAAATTGCTTAGAAAAATAAGCACATGGATGGTACTTGGAATCTTGGGGATCTTGTTGAGAGAGAGAGCACAGCCCCTGCCCCTACGTCAGATGCATCCACCTCAATAATGAACGGCAAATCAGGATTCAGATGTCTAAGGATGGGTGCCGTTACAAAGGCTTGTTTGAAGGCTTCAAAGGCTCTTACAGCATCCACAGACCATCTAGAAGGATCAGCCTTTTTTCTGGTCAGATCGGAGATAGGAGCCATCAAAATGGAGAAAGACTTGATAAATCCACGGTAATAATTTGAAAAGCCCATGAATCGCTGAATGGCTTTTAGATCAGTGGGTTGTTTCCATTTAAGAATAGCTGTCACCTTTTCCGGGTCCATGGTGAAACCCAAAGGAGAAATGATATATCCTAAAAAGGTTACTTTGGAGAACTCAAAGTCGCATTTCTCCAGTTTGGCATACAGCTTGAATTCTCGGAGGCAAGAAGGAACTTGCTTCATATGTTTCCTGTGTTCTTCAAGGGAGTGAGAGAAGATCAAGATGTCATCAAGATAGACCACTATGAATTTCCTTAAGAAGTCTCTGAAGACATCATTAATGAAATCCTGAAATACAGCCGGAGCATTACATAAACCGAAAGGCATTACCAGGTATTCGTAGTAGCCCAAATGGGTGTTGAACGCATTCTTCCATTCATCTCCCTCCCTAATACATATTAAGTTGTATGCCCCACAGAGATCAATTTTGGAGAAAATGACCGCTTCTTTGACCTGATTAAAAAGATCCAAGATAAGTGGCAAGTATTTTTGACCAAGATACGGTTCAATGCCCGATAATCAATGCACGGTCTAAGAGAGCCATCCTTCTTGCCTACAAAAAAGAACCCTGCACCAACCGGTGACTTAGAAGGGACGGATGAACCCTCTCTCCAGATTTTTATTTAATATAGGTATCCATGGCCGCTGCTTCAGGTCGAGATAGAGAAAAGAATCTTCCCTTAGGCAATTTTGCCCCAGACATGAGTTCAATGGCACCATCATAGTGTCTGTTTGGAGGTAGTGTCTCTGCAACTTGCTTGGAGAAGAAATCCGCAAATTCAGCATATTGTGGAGGAATATTTTTATTCCTCCCCGGACTGGGGAAGAGATGCACGAATCTTCATAGGACTCACCCCATCGTATGGTCTCCCCCAGAGACCAATCAATACAGGGGTTATGGAGTTGAAGCCACGGGTGACTCAGGACCAGCCGAACCGAAGCACAATTGGTAATAAGGAACTCAATAGATTCTGAATGACATACTCCAATGGTCAGTTAGATAGGCTCCGTCTTCTGGAGAATGGGCTCCTCGGATAGTAGCTGATCATCCAGTCTGACTGTAGATACGGGAACATCAAGACTTTTGACACGAACGTTCAGAGCTTGTACTAGTCCAATGTCCATAAAATTCCCAGCAGCACCGCAATAGATAAAAGTGGTTAGTTGTTCTTCGTGATCCCTCAGGACCAGTCGGGCTGGGACCAGAAGTGAATTCTTTGAGGAGACTAGATGACTACCCAACTGGAGCTCCTCGCAAACCGGCTGGGTTACTCTTTTCCCGACTGCATGGGTTGTTTTTTCGGACAGGAGTCTGCCCTGTAAGCTTTCCCCAAGCAGTAGAGGCACAGACCCAGGTTACGTCTTCGGGCCTTTTCCTCTTTTGAGAGACGATAGGACCCGATCTGCATGGGTTGCTCAGCGGTCTGGAATTCCTGTGGTAGGGAGACGATGGAGAAACTTGCCGCTGCATCCTTCTCCAAATGTCGTTCCTTTAGCTGCTGATTAACCTTGATGACAAGGCACATGAGATCTTCCAGGTTTCTGGAGGCGGGAAACTGAACGATGATGCCCTTTACCTGGTTGAACAGCCCGATGTAAAATTGACTGCGCAAAGCTGGATTATTCCAATCGCAATCATTGGCCCAATGACGGAATTCAGAGCAGTAATCTTCTGCAGTCCTTCGTCCCTGGCGTAGGGACCGAAGCTTTACCTCGGTGGTGGCTGCCTGATCCGGATCCTCATAAGGTAGGTCCAAAGCTTCAAAAAAAGCATCCACAGTCTGGAGGGCTGGATCTTCAGGGTGCAAACTGAACGCCCAGGCCTGAGGATCCCCCTGGAGAACTGTAATTACCAAACCAAATCATTGGCGCTCGGATCCTGTTGCGTTGGATCGGGGCCAGTATTCTCCTTGAAAACGTGGAACTGGCTGTGGTCTCCAGAGAATCTATCCGGAAGTTTGACTTTAATGTCCGTGTATGCCGTGGGTGGTAAAGGGGCAGAGGCTTGGGCTTGAGGGGCAGTGACTGAGGCTCGCATGGCCGAGATGGCTTCCTCCTGATCATTCACTTTATTAGTCAGGGTCTGAACCATCTGTCCCAGGCTGGACACCTGAGTAATAAGGGCATTTATGGCTTCTGCCATGGAGGGTTCCATCGGGGTTGGTATAGTAGGGCCGATTATAATGTTATGGAGTCGAATCAGGTGGATTTCACCAGAGCCCCTGATTTGGCTGCACCCCAATAACAGGTCATGCCCCGTTGAACCGGACTCACAGGAGAAGGAAAAGAAACCCTAAATGGATACCAGACGGTGAAGGAAGGCGAAAATAATAAAGCAGGAGATGGACCGAAACGAAAGAGACCGGCGGGTAACAGACTACACTGAATATGTAACCAGGGACGGCGGACAGAAGGTAAGTCACAGGACTGGACAAGATGGACTAGGGCTCGCATACACACAGCCATACGGCAGGGCCCCGAAGGGGCGACACAGACAAGCACTCCAGGGAAGATGAGGATCAATGGGAAGGTGCGTACACTAAGGGGAGAGAACCGGGAATGGAAACACAAGATAAAACAAGTCAGGAGCAAGGCAAGGATAATGGGCAAACAACGGTCAGATCACTAGGCAAAAGCACTAGACACACGATATAGCGGACTACAGCACTGACAGGTCAGAAGCTATAATCTGCGACTGGACTGGGAGAGAGGGATTCAAATAGAGGCTGCTGGTCACTGATTGGCCAGTAGCCAGAACAGGAAAAACCTGATAGGCTGTTTCCTTCAAGTGGGGAAACAGCAGGGAATAGAGAGCGACAGCCGCCTAGACGCACTTGGGGTGGTTTACATACCGCCCGAGGCATGTCAAGAAGCGCCCGCAGGGATAACAGTGGCGTCTGGAACGGAAGGTAAGCTGCAAGTGTCGGCCAGTGCGGGAGCGCTAGCGGGGAGAGGCAGACGTCATGTAACAAATAGAATGTAATACACTAGACTGCACTACTCTATACTATTCTCTATTACCCTATATAAACCTGTACTAGACTGTAATACACTAGAATGCACTACACTACTCTATACTATTCTCTATTACCCTATATACACCTTTACTAGACTGTAATACACTAGACTGCACTATACTACTCTATTCTATTCTCTATTATCCTATATAACTCTCTAGGGGTGCGCAGGACAGCTAGGTTGGGTTATGTGGTGTTATAGCATTCAGAAGTTTTTTGTGCTTTAACCATGAGTGATACCAGATTATAATACAATGTATTGGGGATTAAATGGCATATGTGAAAAATGCTTCTGAAATCATCACAAATATATGTAATAAATATATATTTGGGTGGTGGTGGGGTATATGTTTTTATCTCCATGATAATGGACCACTGCCAGATCTAAGTACTCAAAGTGCTCATACATGTTGCCCTATGGGATGGACATTATGTGTGTGCGAAGGTAGTAAATACACTTCTTATGCACTCCCTTCACATGTGCAGAGCTTCTGTGCCCTGAACACTACTTTAACCTTTTGTGCAGACACCCGTTAGCTAAGCCCTTACTGTACGATTTAAATACCTCGCCCATCATGTGTAGATCAATGAATCATATAATAATTATCAATAGATTGTCCCATTACTTTTGGTCCCTTAAAAAGTGTGAGGCACATATAGAAACCATTGTAATCTGGTGAATGAAAATCTGCAGTAAAAGCACATCTTGTTTGTTTCATTTCAATTCCATTGTAGTGGTGTAGAGCCCAAAATATGAGACTTGTGTCGATGTCCCAATATTTATTCAACTGACTGTATATACACAGTATATAGACACCTCACATTTTGCTTGCTGTCTGTGCTTGCTTCACTTTATTGTATTTTTGTGATATTATTATACTTATATTGTATTTTATTATGTACTATGCTGTCCATCCCTACCCTGTTTGTCTGTACTGGATTTTGTTGTAATTTGTACAGCGCTGTGGACACCTTTTAAGTGTTGGACGTCTGTTACACACCTCTACTTCACCTTAAATCTAAAAAACATGTTAAACCATATATTTTCATTGTTTTCAAAATAGTTTTTTATAAACATTCTCATGTCCTGAACAAAAGGTCATCCATAAGTTGGGAAGGGAGGCTATTACATAGAGAATTTAATGATAAAATTCCTGGCTGTGTTATAATAATATAATTAAAAAAAAGTTTTTCATACAGAGGAATGTTAAGTTTTCCTGAGGTAGCCATATCATAAAACATTACATCTATAGTAGAGAAACTAGAAGTTTCCACCCAGCAACTTTCATTTTGCTCAGTTACCTCACCCTTATATGACTTTATTACGTTACGACTTCAGAGAAAAAGTATTTTCTGACATAACTTATGATTCAATATCCCACAAGCTTTATGGGTAACACCTCACAGTGGAATTTACTCACTTTAAAAACAGAGTTTTTATATTCTTAAAGAAACGAAATGTTTTCTTTTCCCTTAAGTGTTCATCTACTACATTTCCAATGTCTACGTTAACAATATTCCAATCTAAGAGACTAGTGTATTTAATGTATGTTGAAATGTTATTTATTTTTCAGTTTGTGGTTTACTAGCTTTACTTTTTACACATGACGTAGATTTCTTACCCCAAAACATTTCTAAAACTCCAATGAAAATAAAACAACTTTTTTTAAAGTATAGTGTTAGAAATTCTTTACATAGAAGCTACACATAATTTTAATGTGGGACTTACCTCACTTACTGACTGACAAATAATATTGGTAGGAACCAGACTAACTGAGGTAATGCCATGTTAAAATTTTAAACTGTTAGGGCCAGATTTACTAGGGGGCAATATCATTATCATTGAAACGGATCATATTTTATTATCATTAGAACGGGGGCATGATAATTTATTTTAGGAACGGGGGCATATTTTATTAGCACATATGTACCGGGGATAATCTCAGGAAACAATGTTTGGGGGGTATAATGTATGTGGTGGTATGCCATTAACCCTTGGCATGCTGCCGCTTACACATTACATGGATCCATAATACATGGACATGCTGTGCCTTATAGTACTATATACCGCAGTATGCTAAGGGTTAATAGCATGCCACACAAGGTAGTTTACGTTTTTAAACGTAAATGAAATAAATGAAATAAATGGTTTTTATTTTTTTATTTTAAGTGTGGGGGGGGTCTTCTAAGTGGGTGTCAATTTTAACAAAATCTACAATCACAACTACCTATTTTTATTCGCCCGATTTTTGGGCAAATTTGAAGAGATTTTACAAATCTCTATAGTAAATACAGCTATTTGTATGTTCT
Organism: Limnodynastes dumerilii; assembly: GCA_011038615.1. Taxonomy (NCBI): domain Eukaryota; kingdom Metazoa; phylum Chordata; class Amphibia; order Anura; family Limnodynastidae; genus Limnodynastes; species Limnodynastes dumerilii. Next base: position 158,668 of record WWET01000743.1, on the reverse strand, counting down.
GCCTTTCTAAATCGCCATGGCGCAGCATTTTGAGTCAATTTCCCTTTAGTATGATTTTTTGATCGCTGGAAAATCGCCAAATAAACAGAGATTATTTACAAATCGCTGCTTAGTAAAACTGGCCCATAGTGTATGTTCCATCTGAATGAGGTCACCTTTTGTGATAGATACGCATTTATTTTTAAAGTCTTTTTGAATGAACATTAAAGCCAAGTTAATCCTGGACTTACAAATCTAACCTTTGTACTTTTGTGTATTGGGTTATTCTTTGTAATGTAGTTGGAAATTATATTTTCCATCCAACCTCCATGGGATTTTGTGTAAATTGTGACTGCAGAAGTAACTGTTTGATGGAGGAGGTTTTTCTTAATTAAACCCCCTTTACATACAGTAAGTAGTTAACAATCGGTGGAAGTCCCCGCACTGATGGCTGTCATTGTGAAGTAGAGACAGATGGAAGTTGCTTTTTGGCTGTCTCTATTTTGAATGACAGCCATTTTAGATTTTTTTTAATGGGTTAGTATGCAATCGGCACACTCACCCATTACTTTTTGTAAGTGACGCCACAGGACCAACAGAGAGGAGAGTAACCTCTCCAAGGATTTTTAGGCTTTGGGGAAGGGTTAGGGTTAGGCTCTGGGGAAGGGAGAGTTAGGGTTAATGCCATGGAAGGTTAGGGTTAGAATCAGGCTGCAGGGAAGGGGGGTTAGGGTCAGGCTGTGAGCAAGGGATACTTTGGGATAGGCCACGGGGAAGGGGGGTTAGGGTCAGTGCAAGGAAGGGAGGGTTATGGTCAGGGTAATAGAAGGGGAGGGTCAGGGTAAGGATTAGGGAGAGCGTTGGAGATAGAATCATTATATACCAGGGATCGCTTGCTTTGCCTCTTTGAGGCAGAAGCAATGATTTTCCCAGCCAGTTCCAAAATGGGAATTCTCCCGAACAGCCTCCACACAGCTACACAGTCCAGGAATCCCCTGCAGTACAGAGGCGGATAGAGCGGTGACATCAAAAGAGGGAATCCCCGGGGTCTTTAAGACCGCATATACGGAATCTATGTCGCAATCTACGTATGCGCAGTAGCTATCTTTCAGCAAATTAAGGCCGTAGTTCTGGATCCGGGCCAATGTTAGTATTTTTTGTCAGACATTTAACTATAAGCAACACTAAGGTCAATATAATAATACTGCTGACTTAAATGCAGTCAGGATAAGACAACTGTCAAGGTCATTCTTGTCGATATTCATACTTATGTTTCTGTTAGAGATGCGGCATTCTAATTTCCAAAACCTCTCTTTCATCTTGTGAAGGTCATGACGAATAATGGACAAGGTCCAACTGGACTACTTTTATTTTTTCCCATTAGTGTTTTCTCTGAGGCAGAGATAGCATGAAGGATTTGGTGCAGGGGAGGCAAGAGTGAGTGGTGTAGGAATAAGGGGCATACAGCAGCATTACCCAATCTCCCTTTAATTCCCAGGTCCGAGAGAGTTGGTCTAAATTGGAATATTTTAGAGATTAGAAGGTGCTGATCAAGTAGTAATGCAGGGCTGGATCCAGACCTAGTTAAGTGCTTGAACTTAGTTACTCCTGGGCTAAACCATGGTGATTGCAGGGGAGTCATATTTCATCTGTTGCAAACAGTATTAGAGTTGAGAGGTGATGTTTCCTATTGTAGCTCTAAATAACAGTGTGATAGTAAAGCTGGTCAGTATCTGTGTGCAGTAAGCAATTCAAAGATATATCCCTGCATGCAAAGAATACAATTAACTTGACTCCCCCTGTAACCAACATGGTTTAGCCCAGGTGTAACTAAGTTCAATGACTTAACTAAGTCCGGATCCAGCCCGTAGTTACAGACTGAAATTAAGTGTCTACTTACATACTAACAGGAGTAATCAGGGTGTGCAGGGATCATGCCCTGTAGCAGGTGTGGTTCCAAAATATATGTGTCAAAACCAAGGAGAGACACGCTGGAGGAAGGAGCAGAAAAAAAGCCAACAACCCAGCATAAACAGACAGCAACAGTCAAGATGCTGCACACCCAGCAAAGAGAAAAGTGAGGAACCAAAGAATTCATTATGGCACCTACCCTCGACCACTTAAGGGTTTCCATGCAGAATATTCCGGTAGGGTCCTGAGCACAGATGTATCATCTGCATGTAGGAGGGCAGGGGGAGTGCGTGCAGGATGTTGGATACCAACATTTTTAACCCTTAACTCTGGATCAGGTCTTAGGTCATTAGTGTGTGAGAAAAAGATGACACATGCGTCCCAATTACAAGCTTTAGGGCCAGATCCTGACCCCCCCCCCACGCACGTAAAGTGTGCGGGGCTCATGATCTGGTCGATAAGCTTGTAATTTGTCCGTAGTTATGCTCCCGTAGCGGGGACTACACGCCCCCTGCACTGCCCATTGTCGGTTGGAAATCTGGACACTTACGTGACTTTTACGACTAGGTCTGCGGCCCCTCCCCCGACTCCTCATTTACATGGCTTTCCCCACCTACATGTCAGGGATGGCCATCATAACTGAAGGGGTCAGCCCCTTCAGCGTAAGTACTGACGTACGTAACTTCGTTGTGTACATTAGTACTTACGCTGTCAGAATGCTGGCGTGCGCATGTGCAGATGTTCCGAGACAGAGGACTTACACAAATGACTTGCATAATTCCCCTGTCGGACTTAGTTCTGGCTCTGGCCCTGTATGAGTAACTATACTAGAAGTATTCTAATCATAAAGTCTAACCACAACCATATTAAAAAACAAAAAAACTATACTTTTATGTATAAATGCATTAAAAACAGAAGAATCTTAATTGAATAAGCTACTGGTAGACTATATTGTCCTAGTATAAGCTGGTATCTTCAAATATTGAACTGTAGAGGCCAAAGTATTTATGGACTTTTTTCAGCACATACAACTGTTTTATAGACCAAATTAACTTTTACATTCAATTTATTTTTTTGGTTTGTTTTGTAAAGATTATTAGAACTCTTAAGAGCTTTGTAAATGTAAATTATAACATACATTTGAGACCTCCTGGTTATGCCACAAACGGTTACTAGAGGGCAGTGTTCCCAAACAACACATCAAAAGTTCATGTCCAACAGTGTTTCTATATTGTTACATTTATCAAAATCCAAACAATGTACTATCATATGATAACCAGATAAACCGTGTTAGTGTAGCAAAGTTCAGAGATGTATACTAGCTGGTAAATACATGTCAAAGAAAAAACAATACAATGATACAATCAGTAAAAGTTTGAGAATTGGGAAACAGTTATACAATTATACAGTTGTATAAAGTGTGAGTAAAGTATACCTGGGGGTAAGAGGTGTGACTGCAGGGTGAATAGAGGATGAATGGGGGTAAGAGGTGTGAATGCAGGGTGAATAGAGTATTACTGGGAGTGAAAGGTGCGAATGTAGTGTGAATAAAGTATAAATGGAGGTGAAAGGTGTGAATGAAGTGTGCATAGAGTATGAATAGAGGTAAGATGTGTGAATGCAGATTGAATAAAGTATGAATGGAGGGGAAATGTATGAATGCAGTGTGAATAAAGTATGAATAGGAGTGAGAGGTGTGAATGCAGTGTGAACACTATGAATGGAATTGAAAGTTGAGAATGTAGTGTGAATAGAATATGAATGGAGGTAAAAAGTGTGAATGCAGTGTATATAGAGTATGAATGGGGGGGATGAGGTGTGAATGCAGTGTAAATAGAGTATGAATGGGAGGGAGAGGTGTGAATGCAGTGTAAATAGAGTATGAATGGGAGGGAGAGGTGTGAATGCAGTGTTAATAGAGTATGAATAGGAGGGAGAGGTGTGAATGCAGTGTTAATAGAGTATGAATGGGAGGGAGAGGTGTGAATGCAGTGTAAATAGAGTATGAATATGAGGGAGAGGTGTGAATGCAGTGTAAATAGAGTATGAATAGGAGGGAGAGGTGTGAATGCAGTGTAAATAGAGTATGAATATGAGGGAGAGGTGTAAATGCAGTGTACATAGAGTATAAATAGGAGGGAGAGGTGTGAATGCAGTGTAAATAGAGTATGAATAGGAGGGAGAGGATAAATAGGAGGGAGAGGTGTGAATGCAGTGTAAATAGAGTATGAATAGGAGGGAGAGGTGTGAATGCAGTGTAAATAGAGTATGAATAGGAGGGAGAGGTGTGAATGCAGTGTAAATAGAGTA
>WWET01000743.1:122935-136669 GCA_011038615.1 Limnodynastes dumerilii | reverse complement strand
GTTATTTTAGCGTTCCCTTTATTTTTTTGAGCAGTGTATATATACATATAAATATCTATCTATCACCATTACCACTTGCTCTCCCCTCTGCTAGATCCCTGAGCTCTCCTCCAGAAGAGTGCCTGATTAATTAACCCTGGCAGCAGGTTAACTGACAGCAATTTAACCTGCAACCCTTATCCAGACCTTTGTTTTTCATGTGATCGAATCCCAAAGCAAAAGATGTGCATAGACCTGCAAGTCCTTACAAACAGCATTTTAGCCAGTCACAGGGAAGGATTCTGGCAGCCCCAGTCTACCCATTCAAGCTGGCAAAAATTATGGATATGTGACGTGGAACATATTAAGAAAGAATGACTATATTATGCATTGACTAAGAGAGAACATCCATTTGTGAACTCAACCTAGCACCTCTGTCAGAAATATTATTCCTCTCAGGGCTGTATGGGTCGGTATGCCTCTCTAGTCTGTCAGCACAGTAATATACTGTAATGTGCTTCATATCGGTCTAAAGAATGTCTGTTGCATGTAGGGAGCAGAAAGGGAACAGTTACAAGAAGGGGAAGGGTAGGGTTAGGCTGCAGAAAGGGAACAGTTACAAGAAGGGGAAGGGTAGGGTTAAGCTGCGGGGAGGAGATTATTAAGGTTAGGCTGCTAGAAGGGCCTGGTTAGGGTTAGCCTGCAGAGAGATGATAGTTAAGCTTAAGGCTGCTAGAAGGGGAAGATTAGGGATAGGCTGCAGATAGGGAGTGGCATCAAGAAGGCGAAGGTTAAGGTTAGGCTATGAGGAGAGGACAGTAAAGGTTCGATTAATAGAAGGGGAGGGTTAGGGGAGAATACTACTTGCTTTCAAATCCTTACTTGCGGTGTTAATGCTTTCTCATGTCAAACTCAGCACTGTCACCATTACATTGTTGGAAAATTATCTGTCTGGGGACTGTATGCAGAGTACCGGACGTATAATATATACGTCCAGTGTTTTGCGATCTTGACTACTGCGCATGTGTAGTCAATTTTTTACGCAATCTACATATCTTTTGCTAATCTCTACGTATCTTTTGTTATACGTCCGGTACTCTGCACATGGTCCTGGATCTGCCACACTATAAGAAAACTAAAGAACAATAAGGAAAGTCACAAATATTTACTCATTCCAATATTCCATCTAAACTGCACAAACACAATCAGACATACAGTACCTGATTTATCATCATCACCCAGATCATAACTGCAGTTTACCTTACGCTGTATGTAACAGTTTTATCTTTTTAAAAGACCACTGAATACATACTGTATGAACATCCTGGAATCTGTGGTCACTGCTCTGTTTGTTTTGGAAGCAAGGAGCTAGATTTCCCCGTGGAGAAGCTACTGGAAGATATAATAGCTTCTCAGACATAATTCTGTTGAATCACCATTTGCTTCAAGTACTGTATATTTCCATCTTTATGATAGTTTGCATCACACTTTGAATGCAATAATGCACCTGTTGCTTTCAATTTTATATATAATATTTTCTTACAAACTGGATAATGTTTATTCACTGAGTGTATTGTCAGTTACCAGCAGCTGTCAGCAGTGCAACTACTGATAAATTGTTGTCACCAATTAGCCTATATGGATCGTCTTCACACTTATAGAGTAAAATTGTAAACTTACTTAAATATATGCACACGAAAAATCCACAGTACAGATTCAGAGAAAATAAAGAACTCGGTTAACCACTCCCCCTGTGTCAGGAGCGCAACGTAAGTCTTTCCTGCGTATAATTAGGTATGTACTAACTTTATTCGCTGTGTATCGGTCGTGCGTTAAGGTGCTTAAAATTGCTTTTGATTCAAAGATACATAACTAAACGCACTGATTAGGATTTGGAAAAGTAAAGTTTTTCTTTTCTATAAACTTTACGTACTCTTATTAACAAATGTAAACAAAAGTAACTTTTAAAAATACAACTTGAAATAAGAATAATCGTGACATACTTCACAATACACATAAATACATACTGCATGAAGTTACATTCAATGATGCACTACATATAGAGACTTTTACAAAACATTTAAAATATATGTATTTAAAAAGAAAAGCAACACAAACCTCCAACACAGTAAATATAAGTAAATGTAATGGTGTTTGTTCACAAAATGTAAAGTAAATAAAAATTGAAAAAAAACAACCTATACAACCTTCTAATAATAATAATAATAATAATAACACCTTCAGAAGGTTAAAGACTTGCACAAAATGTAAAATCAGCATAGGATTAAATAAACAAGCCTTTATTTCATTTAAAAACACACATCTATTGATTATAAACACACAGCAGGTGTGACCTGAACTAAGTAAGAGAAGACGCCTGGACTCAGCAAATAATACGGTTCTTCAACTTACGAGCGGTCGAGGGCTACCTTAATCTTACCCATGCGTATGTTAGTTTCCGCAAAGCATTCTTACTAGTGAATCAGTCCTAACTCTGTTGAACCGCCCGTGCTGTACATTAGTAGCCTGTTTGCATTAACAGTCTTGCCCCTCTAGCCACGCATGCAGGACTTGTTCCGTGCATCAGCCCTAAGTCTGAATCAGTCGGCCTAAGTTTATGTACGTATTTTTGGGTTCTGGGCATGCGCAGTTTAACTGATCGTAAAAATACTCTCGTAGCTTCTACACTTACTTAAGTTTAAATACGGTCCTATTATAAAATACATATACGTAGAACTCTTGAATATAACTACCACTGCCCAGACATTCATATTCACTATATATTAGCAATCAGCCCTTTACATGCCAGTTAAGCTGGCCATACACTACAGGGATTATTGGCAGTATGGGAACGATTATTTAATTATTTTAATGTTTAGGTGTGCTTGAAATATATTGGGTGTATGGTCTCACTATCATGTAGTGTGTAGCCATTTCCAGTTATTGGACATGTACCTCCAACTCCTGGCTGGAGTTTCCCCATCTCTACGCCATAATTATCGGCAAGTACAGAAGTAATAAAATAATAAAAGCTCTGCATTCTGCAGAAGTCAGCTTCCATTACTATATTACTGCTATGCTTTCCACCAACTATGGGGTCAGAGAGAGATGGTGAAACTGTGGTCAGGAGATGGAGGTGCTACACATCACTGACCAAAGTTTCTCTTGCAGCCAACCAATCAGCTAGCTGCAAGGGCCTCCTCCTGTGATTGACAGAAGGCCTGTGCATCTCACCAGGTGTCCCACATGATAGATTGTCGTTGCAGACCGTATCTTCTGAATTGGGACATGTTTAAGAACACTAGGCTGAGCCTTTTCCTACTCCTCTTCTAATACCAAAAAGCCTCATGCATGTATGAGTGCTAAGTACTATTTTAAGCTGTCAGCCTCTGACAACTTCTGTCAGGCAGCGGTCCCGCCCAGCTTCGCCCCACCTGCTCCCGTCTAGTCTTGTCCATCCAGACATAACTCTGGTACAGTGGATCTCACGCTTCTTACCAAAAGCAGTTCTGGATCCAGACCAGTGTAAGGAAAATCAGACAATTTATTTGTACCTTAAACCCAAAGAAGACCTAACCATTACATCTAAATTGCATTTAACTGAATTGTTCACAATATAAAATGCAACATAGGGCCAGATTTACTAAACTGCGGAACAGGTAAAGTGAAGATGTTGCCCATAGAAACCAATGAGATTCTAGCTCTCACTTTCCAATTACATACTAGAGAAAGTCAGCTAGAATCTGATTGGTTGCTATGGGCAACATCTCCACTTTTCCTTTTCCGCAGTTTAGTTAATCTAGACCTTAGATTAAAATTAAGTCGCAGGGCCCGATTCAATTGTTAAAAAATCCTTCGCCGGCATATTTTTAACGCATTTTTTTTTTAAATTTACCGGCGTTTTTTTTTTCTTATTCAATTCTTTTCTAGCGTTAAAAATACGCCGGTTTTTTAACGATAAAAATCCGCACCTATGAGAGGTGCGGTTTTTTAACGCTGCCCTATGTTGTGCCCCGGCATGCTGAGCTGATGCTTGTAGAACTACAAGCATCAGCATGCCCATGGATGTCAGGGCATTAGGCACCATGCCCTGCCATCCAGGGACCGCTGAGCAGCTGCTAGAGCAAAAAAAAAAAACTCTCTCTTAACGCTGCAAAACACTTCCTGCTAGCAGGAAGTGCCAGCGCTACTGAGGCTATTACCCAGTGCCTGAAGTATCGTGAGAACGTGATTTCAGGCACTGGGTAATAGTCTCTCACTAGCGCCGGTCACCTCCTGCTAGCAGGAGGTGATTTGCGGCGTTAACAGAGAGATTTTTTTTTTCTCTGGTTATTTTTTTTACCGCTGCCTGCTGTTTTAGCGCAGCGGTAAAAAAATAATTGAATGGGCGAATTTTTATCGCTCAATTGCCGGCGAAGGCGTCGTATTCTTACCGACGCAAAGTTTTTGAAAACTTCGCCGCCAATTGAATCGGGCCCGCAGTCTGTTATTTACCAGAGAGTTTTTGAAAAATAAATAAATAAAATAAAAAAGTTGAATCCTGACCTTAACATCTTGCACTTGAGATCTGTGGTGTTATGTGATTTGTGGGGGCCCTGCTTTCCTTTAGAGAGAGATAATACCTTTTGAACATTAATCAATACATTAATCTGTTGATTTAAGCTACACATAGGGTTCCAGAGTAAATTCCACTTACTGGACCGGATCCAGACTCCTGTATGCTTTTCATACGTGCGGGAGTCTGTCTGTCTGACAGAGAGAGGAGAGTGAATGCCCCGTCATTCCACTCTCTCATGTGGGCTTTACGATAGCTTACGCTGCCATAAGCCTGCTTTAGGTAAATTGTGCGGATCAGCGGTCTGTACATTAACACCTGAAAATGGTCTTTTTCTCATGAAAACAAAGTTCTAGTCCTAGTGGTAGGATTTTCAGTGTGTCTCTAGACTACGGTTACGTTTAATCTTATGTCAGTATCCTGATACTTTGGTGATGTTATTTGTTTGGATCCTATGGACCTGATTCAATTGCCTGCGAATATAGGAAAAAGCACTTAAGGCCAGATTGACTAAACTGCGGGTTTGGAAAAGTGGAGATGTTGCCCATAGCAACCCATCAGATTATAGCGGACATTCTCTAGTATGTAATAGGAAAGTAAGAGCTAAAATCTGATTGGTTGCTATGGGCAACATCTCCACATTTCCAAACTCGCAGCTTAGTAAATTTGGCCCTTAGTTCACCTATTCACGTCTATCACGGTAAATAAAACTTGTGAATTTTAATGGGAAAATTTGCGCACATAGAAATCTGCGATTTGTGGAAAAAGCAACATGATCAGGGATTGCGGGCAAAAGAATCAGGCAATAAGTATCGTTATATACTAGATCCTTGTGCTTTGTTGAATGTGACACGTGTTTTGTATTTGCACAATGTGAGTTTGTAATAAAAACATAAAAAACCATACACACACATGATTTGCAGCTCGGTCACATACCTGCCTGCAGATAATACTATGACGTGTTATTATATTACAGTGTAAAAGGATCGATATGATACAACCAGCTTTACACCTGCAGCCAAGCAATCAGAACCCTACAGCGTGTAATAGAGACTATGCAGAGACACTATAGTAAAGCCTGGAATCTCCGCTTCCAGCACAGCCGACCAACCACTCACAGCAGTGCACTCAGCTCTCAGCACTTCATCGGGACGGGACAAAGGGGCGGAACCCTCAGAGGGCTCCATGCACTTTACCCAGTATCTTGGCCACTCCCCTCTGCTGTGTCCCAGGGCTGCGCCCCGCCCTCGTCTCCCCGCTGGCTCCTCCCCTCCGTGCAGTCCTTGCATCTAGAGATCTGCTTTGAAAGCCGCGCTCTCTGTGCCGGTGCGATCACTGAGTGACAGGAGCCGCTCCAAGTGCGGGCCCCCGGCACCAGTAAGTAACCAGCGCTCTATACATAGAACTCTGCTGCTGTTCTCTAATATATCTGAGGCTGTGACATTTATCTGCAATGTCCCTGCTAATGCACACTACACACACATACTCTATCTATCTATCTATCTATCTATCTATCTATCTATCTATCTATCTATCTATCTACAGTATCCATTTACAGTATCTATCTACATCTAAATATATCTAGATATATCTAAAGTATCTATTTAGCTATCTATCCATTTGTACACATTTTGCTGTAGGAGAAAGGTTCCTGACAATGTATATACAATGTGCTGTATGTGAAAGAAACTCCCATTAGTTCTTGGAAGTTGTACATAAACAGTGCTGCTCTTAGCTGCCTAGTCAGCATTGTGTAGGTGGATTATACAGTATTCATCAAGGCTTTTTTTTTTTTCTTTCCAAGACAAGTACAAAACATAAAATGCAATGACAGCGGATGAAATTACTTAGCTGGAACTCTGCGTCCACCATTTGTCTCCTATATTGCCTTTTTCTTTTCTTCCAGGAACATCTTGGAAGTGAAAACAGTCGGATTTGGCTTGAAGTTCCCAGACCTCTCATCATGAATTGTGCAGCACTAGAGTGGCTTAGGGTGGCCGTCTTTCTATTCATAGCTCAAACAGTTGCTACAATGTTTATTCCTAATGCCACACAGTTAGACAGCCTCCTGGAAAAGTATATGGATGAAGATGGAGAATGGTGGGTTGCCAAACAGAGATCTAAAAGAGCCATAACAGAGAGTGATATGAAACTCATTCTGGATCTGCATAATACATTGAGAGGTCAAGTGTATCCTCCTGCTTCAAACATGGAGTATATGGTAAGATATCATTTTCACGTGGAAGTCATTCATTAAATATTTCCATTTAATTTAGCTTCATTCTAATTACCTGAAATTGCATTTTGGATTCACATTTTTTTATTCTGACAAAAAACAAAACAATAGGTTTTAAACAACTATATTTACAGATAGTTTAATTGTCAGGTTTTCTGAATTAAGCATATGTAGATGAATTTTTAAAGCTCTTCCGTTGATCCGGCATGTTAATACTGTTGGCCAGTGTTATAGCAGTCATTGTTAAACCATCTGCCGTCCTCTATGTGTCTGCAGAAAGAAAGCGAGATTATTATAATATTCTTACATAGGCTAAAATTGTGTTGTGCCTGGTCTATATCATGGTAAGCTCACTCACAATGTCTGGTATGTGTGGTCACATGATCCACAAGGTCCCTCATATCTAGCATGCGCCTAAGCACTCTGTATTCTCTGTGCTAGCATGCTGTAAGTTGGAGTGACAGCAGATACTGGATACAGGTGTTAAAAGGAACTTCTTAGATTGGTTTAATTTGGGATGTTCCATGTAAAATTCAATTTTGAGTCTCAACTTGTATTAGCTGTCGAGATAGGGGATGATTGGTCAATTCTGTCCTGGTTGTTCTTCTGTGCTAACACCCATGAGCTGATAATTTAGTTATAAAGGGCTGGATCCAGAGTTCAGTAAGTGCTTGAAATTAGTTACTCCTGGGCTAAACCATGTTGATTGCAGGGGGAGTCATATTTCATCTGTTGCAAACAGTATTAGAGTTGAGAGGTGATGTTTCCTATCCCAAGTCTAAATAACAGTGTGATAGTAAAGCTGGTCAGTATCAGTGTGCGGTAAGTAATTCAAATATATATCCCTGCATGCAAAGAATACAATTAACTTGACTCCCCCTGCAATCAACATGGTTTAGCCCAGGAGTAACTAATTTCAAGCACTTTCTTAAGTCTGGATCCAGCCCAAAGTGTGTACTTTAACATCCACAGAAACTGTCACTAGTAAGTCTCCCTTTTTATCATTGTACAATGTTTATGCTTTGGGAAGTTTTTCAAGTGAGATATTGAAATACATTGTAAAACCATACAATGCGTTGTTTACTTATAGAATAAGTTATTGTTGCACACAATAATGCAAATAAACTATATGTCTCAGTTTTACCTAAAGGGACTGATTCTATTCCCCGCAAGAAGTGCGCCTATTTCCGTCTATTAGGGTAACGGAACGGAACAGATTGAATTTCACACCTCTATGAGGTGATGTAGATGTGCTATTCCAGAGGCACAATGCGCAGAATAGAATCTGTCCCAAAAAACCCCCTGTAAACTGGAAGTACACTTTGAACTGGATCCAGACTTCCTGTGCCACTGCATGCGAATCTCTGAGCTCAGCGGTGATCCGATACTGGATCTAAGCTTCCGTTCGCTTGCATGAACTTATGTTCCCTGTCCCCTAACTTAAAACGTTTGCGCCGTTCTCACGTAAATTGGGTACCACGCAGAAGTCTGTACAGCATGGAGGCACTTATGTCCTCATTTTTCTCAGTATTTATCATTGTGGGGGGAGTATGGATTAATTTACATATTTCTGAATCCACTATTAATTCAGCTTAATGTTGCAGGAGACTCTTTGCAGACTTGACACATCTGCAGACAGTACATACGCAGAGCAGCAGAACTATTGTTTTGCATAACTGACAAGCACTGACGATGTACCACTTATGTCCAGTAGCATTAAATAAATGGCATGGCTGGAGGTTGGGAGCCCAGGAAAAGGTGCAACATTGTGCTGGTGCCAAACGACGGTTCAGCTGCGATACTATACACTGAGCAATCATTTGTCCAGCCCACTTGGCACCGAGGCACTGGAATGAGCCAGGAGACCGCTGCAAGAGAGACAACTTCATGTGGGAAATGTGGTGTCCATTGAACGACTAGATGAAGGGGGATGCAGTCGCTGCTGAGAAAATGCTGTTTCCGAAAGAGAGACAGCCTAAAGCTAATTTTCGACTGTCTCTAGTTCAAAAATAGCACTAATTAGAAGATTTTATTAATGAATTGGTGAGTATGCCGATCGGCATACGTGACCTTTCGTTCATTTGGAAACCGCGTCTACAGACCAGTCTCACCGCCGCAGACTCGTCGGATAGGTGAGTATTACAGGGGAGTCTATGAGGGGGTTTAGGGTTAGGCTGCGGGGAGGAGAGGCCATGGGTCAGGCTGCGGGTAATCAAGGGTTTTGGTTAGGGCGGTGGAAGGGGAGAGAAAGGGTAAGGGTTGGGGTTACATTGATACTTACCATTCGCTGCTCCATTTTCTTTCTTCGGTGAATTGATTGCTTCGCCCCTGTGAGACAGAATAAATGATTTCTCAGCCAGCTCACAACTGGGCAGCACGGTGGCTCAGTGAGTTGTCTCACAGTGCTGAGGTCATGAGTTTCGATTCCCAGACTAGGCCTTATCTGTGCAGCATTTGTATGTTCCTCCCCGTGTCTGCATGGGTTTCCTCCCACACTCCAAAAACATGCTGTTAATTGGTTACTGAATAAATTAATTCTAATGTATGTATGTGTTAGGGACCTTAGTATGTAGCTCTAATGGGACAGATGTGAATGTGAAATATTCTATGTAAAGCACTATGTAATCTGATAGCGCTATATAAAAACTTGTTAAAAATAATCTCACTTGGAGAATACGACCCTTTAAAAAAAGGGCAGTTCTTAGTGGCGATTCACAAGGCCATAGTAGATATTTTAGCATAAACTGCTAATAGGTTAATGGATTACTGCATATTCTACTTGTGAGAAGGGTTGTCAAGATGGTATATATGATCATATATTAGGAAGAGAGTACCATCAAAACTATAGACCGTGTACGGAATGAAAAACCTAGCTGATAGTACATATCAATTTTCAATGGAAAGTACAATCTTTCATAACTAAAGAGAACTCCAAAGCTTAAAAAGTACAGGACTTTTATTGCCTTTTATATATTGTGATGAAGTTGCTGGCCCTCGGCCCTATTTGAATACAATACAGCTACCAGCTTAAAGGCGACTGTATCATTGTTCATAAACCTCTGCAAATAGAAAATTGCTATTGGGAGCAGGAGTCTATTCTCCCAGTTCCCAATAGCTACAGGTTGCGGTGGGAATAAGGTTAGGGTTAAGCGGCTGTGGTGGGTATAGAGTTAGGGCTTAAGGGGAAGGTAAGGGTCAGATTGTGGGTCATGGTGGTTTAGGGCTTAAGAAGGAGAAGGTAAGGGTTGGGCTGTGAGGCATGGAGGATTGTCTGAAATGCAGACAGCCAAAAGCTTATTTATGTCTATATAAATAATAATATAAATTTCTGCGTTAGAGTGTTACAATCATTAAGAGTTCTTGGCAACACTGTACCTTCTGGACTTCAATCCGTTAGGAATGTCCACAGATTTTTTACATCCTTATGCTTGGTTAATTCTTTGTTGGTTTTTCTCTTTGTTCCGTTCTTCCTATTCTTTGTGTCTTGTTTGGTAAGCAGTGAACGGATCCCTTTTCCTTGTTCCATCTCCGGAATCCCGGAATCGGTTCTCTCCGATATTGTTTTCCGTCTTGTGGTCCCATCCTGTTAGGTTGCACGAGGATTCTTGAGATCATATCATGTAAATAAGTACAGTCCCACAGTGAGTCCTACTCACACTTTGCACATCTTGCATCAAGGCTCTATATATATGAACTGTTCCTTCCGTCCTGCAGCTCTACTGAACACAGGGTCCTCCTGTAATAAGACAAACAACACCTCTCCTCGCGTAGTAACCCACGGCAATCAAACAGGGATGCCACAGATCCTACATACAATTAGTCCCCTTGAGGGGAATGCCTATCAGCAATACTTTGCTTCTCCAACCTCCTTGTTCATCCAATAAGGGAATATGCACCAGCTTTCCTCCACAAAAAACTTTATTAAAATTACAATAAAAAAGAACAATAAAGCAGAAAAATCGTGGGAGCCTGTCGTTACAAAAATTGGATTGGAGATTGGATTGTGAGAAACAAAGTGTAGTGTGTGCCCAGCTTTTGGGTCAGGCTGCGGGAAAGGGAGTCTTTGGGTCAAGCTGCGGGGAAGGGAGACTTCGGGGTAGGTTACGGGGAAGGGAGTCTTTGGGTCAGGCTGCGGGGAAGGGAGTTTTTGGGTCAGGCTGCGGGGAAGGGAGTCTTAGGATCAGGCTGTGGGAAAGGGATACTTTGGGTCAGGCTGTGGGGAGAGGAGGCTTAGGGTAATGAAAGGGGAGCATTAGGGTAAGGATTAAGATAAGGGTTAGGGTTAAATACTCACCATTCACCGCCACATCTTCGTTCTGGGGATAATTGATTGCTTCTCTTCGGCGAAGTACAAGCAATTGAATTGAGAGCCAGTTCGGAACTGGCTGGGAGAAAAAGGGCCGTTCTACCTGTCGACCCACACCTGTCTGTGCTGTTGGAACAACACCTGAAATAATTTACGTATGTCTAGCCCTTATATACAGAACTAGCTAAAAGCCTGTCCAAATGAAGGAAAAAATAATAGTAAGATCATGCTGCACCCTTTTTATATACTGCCACTGGGACCCTTCACCCCTGTGTTCCTGCCCATTCTCCTCAGCACCTCAGTCAGCAGCAGCCTTGTGCCTCGGAGCATGGTGTATGGAACTGGAGAGGCGGCAGTGGCTCACAGGAGACTGAACGTAACGGAGAGCACCCCAGCTACAGTGATTGCTCCATCCTCCGGCTCCTCCTCCTCCTCCTCCTGTCTGGGATTTTCATCAGCGGCAACTCACCCTGGGCACAGAGCCAGCATACCCGGGGCACTACCGTAGCCAAACAGCCCTGTCACTCGGGTCCCCTGCACCAGGCACTGGGGGCTCTGTTCCTGTCCACTGTACCTTACTCAGTGCTCTGTTTCTGTTTCTGTCATGCACATTTGCAATAAAGGTGAGGAGCATTGTTACCTTTTATATTGCAGATAATGTAAATAATAGGAACTATAATAAGCACTGAAGGAGCAATTATCCACTTTATATAAGTTAGAAGCTATTTTATACTAGATAAAAATGCATAATGCATATATGACTGACACAAAGCACAGAGAACATGAGGGGAGGGGGTTACTCGGATAATTGGCTTTGGTGCCTTTGTTTGCCTGTCACACAGACAGTGGTCCTGATTCAGAGTTTGAAAATAAGAGAGGAAAGTTACACCTGGGCAAAACCATGTTAATTGCAGGGGAGTCATATTTCATCTGTTGCAAACAGTATTACAGCTGAGAGGTGACGTTTCCCAGCCCAAGTCTAAATAACAGTGTAAAGGTGAAGCTGGTCAGTATCTGTGTGCAGTAAGCAAAAGCAAAGTAATATCCCTGCATGCATGGAAAAATATTATTTTGACTCCCCCGGAAATCAACATGGTTTTGCCCAGGTGCAACTTTCTTCTCTTAGGGCCGTATTTACAGATCCATTTTTGCGGTGGATTGCGTGCATATTTTTAGGAGCGGATTAACTGCACATGCGTAGTAACTTTTTACACGCAAATTGCGTAGTATTTACGCTCGTAAGTACTTTAGGCACGGACTTGTGAATCGCACCTAGGGACATACGTACGGAGGAGCGTGATTTTTATCCGGACGGTAGAAGTTACGTGAAAGTGGGTGGGGGGAAGCATTGAAATGGCGATATGAGGGTGCGGCTAGATAAATACGCATGTGCGTAAGTAACATACGCGTGTAAGTACACACCTAGGGTTAAGGGTGCACTATGGAGACGGAAGTCACCGAAAACCCGTCCAGCCGAGGGGAGTGATATGGGAGTTGCCTTGCTACGTGCTGATTGCAAACTGAATCTGGTCCAGTGTAACAGCCGCTGCAGCGCAGCAATAGGGAGTTGCCTATTCCTGTTAAACCTCACAGTGGCTCAGTGAGTAGCACTTGTATCTCACAGCGCTGAGGTCATGAGTTCATTCCCGGACTAGGGTCCAGATTTACTAAGCTGTGAGTTTTGAAACAGTGGAGAGTTTGCCCATAGCAACCAATCAGATTCTATATCTTATTTAACTATTGCATTCTAGAGAATGTCAGCTAGAATCTGATTGGTTGCTATGGGCAAACTCTCCACTGTTTCAAAACTCACAGCTTAGTAAATCTGGACCTAGGCCTTATCTGTGTGGAGTTTGTATGTTCTGCCTGTGTCTGCATGGGTTTCCTCCCACATGCTGACAATATACTGGTAGATTAATTGGCTGCTGACTAAATTAAGTGTGTGTGTATTAGGGACCTTAGTATGTAGCTCCAATAGGAGCAGGGACTGATGTGTATGTCTAATGTTCTCTGTAAGGCGCTGTGGACAATTTGTGGCGCTATATAAATAAGCATAAATAATAATGACACAGTAATGCCCTTATAATGTTCAGCAGCAATACACTTTCTGTATGGCAGGCTGAGGCAGCACAGCTCATGATGAGGTCAGATCCAGCCTGCCTGTATTACAGCATGTGATATTGCGTTGTGGAGCGGGAAGCCTCCTGCAGCGCATTTTCCCAGATTCTGGCCAGATTGCACCAGCCCTTGGTCAAGTGATCTCTATACTGTCATTACACAGCAAGCTATGAGGTGCAACAGCCATTAGGCTGTGTAGCTCAGACTTTCTTCCTGCAGTCCCTGTGCGGTGACATGCAAAATGCTATACAGGTAAACATCATTTATCATTGTGCTCCTGCCCAATAAGCCCTGCGTTCCCATGTAAGCTGACGCATTCCGCAAAGTTTCCAATGTAAATGGACTACAATTAACTCTTATGTAGTCTATTGAAGAAGTATTCTTCATCTTTAGTTATTTAGGACCAGATCCAGACCTCTACAGTGGTAGCGGATCCCAGCTGCATCCTAACTACCGTACCATTACCCTTGCTCCTGCAGTAGTTATGCTACCAGGACCCTGCCTTAGCATTTCTGCCCTGTCAGCCCTTAAATTTACAAT
>WWET01000743.1:106998-122913 GCA_011038615.1 Limnodynastes dumerilii | reverse complement strand
AAAATTTACCCCCCCCCCCCCCCCGCTCACAGAGTGGCAGCGCCTACGCTACCAGCTCTAGACTGCTCGTCGTCGGAATGTTTACCAGGATGGATCTGGATTTCCAGATTTCTGTTCATTGGCCCATATTGGTACAGTCCCGTAATTATGTAGTTGACTCTGCTCGATGTTAATTAAATGACAGTAGGTTAGAGTTGGTCTAGGAAGCATCAGTTCTCTAATTTTGTTTGCACAGTTTAAATATGTCTCCCCCTGTTGTTCAACATGGTTTTGCTGATGTGGACATTTACACCTGTTTTTTTTACACTCAAACTCCGCATCAGCCTCTAAATGAGCTACATGAAAATAATAGAAGAAAAATACAAGAACCAAGGTATACAATTGCTCTGTCAGCATAGAGGTAGTTTGATGCCTCTCAGTGCTCCATATTAGAAATATGGTTTAAACTTTTTGGGTTAAAAAGATTGTTGGCAATAGAATAATATAAAACACTCTCCTTCTTTTCACCTCTGCTACTTAAGGAAATCCTCCAGATTGCTTTTGGATTGCATCCAATTGTCATGTTCGTGACTAGAACTTTCTAACATTTTTTAGAGCCTTTTAATTCCCACTACAACCTGTTCAGAGTGAGAGACAGCTAATTAGTTTTGCCACATTTAAAATCAATTTTTTCATATTTCTCATTTGGCTACTTTTTCCAGTAGGTGCATATGTCTCACATATGTTTAGCATTTTAAATCTGTTTATGGCAATATTGTGGAAAAAATCCCACTGCTACTCACTTGTTTAAAGTTGGCTAAAAGCAGACAAGTATGTGCCGTATAGATAGAATTTCACTTTCCTGAAAGAAAAAGGTTTAGACGACCTTCAGCGTAGAAATCGTGTAATTCTATCTCCAGATTTTTTCCTTGCTGGTTCTGGCTTTGTAGTGAATTGATGTAAAACACTATGATTATATTGCTATGCATTTCATTTTGGGGAGGAAAAAATGCTAATGACTTAGTTACAATTTTTACTTTACTATTAAACTTTTTAAACAAGTACTTTATGTCCGTAATGGAACTCCATAGCTCCATAACTATGGCATGGTATAATACAAAATGCAACAATTAACTAAATGGTTACTTGATGTAAAGAGAATGTATTATGGGGTGCATGGTGTGTATGAGAGAGATAGGGAGAATGTATTATGGGGTGCAATATCTGTGTGAGAATGCATTATGGGGGGGCACTGTATGTATGTTAGGATGTATTATGGGGTGTATGTATGTTAGTATGTATTATGGGGTGCACTGTGTGTGAGAATGTATTATGGGGTGCACTGTGTGTGAGAATGTATTATAGGGTGCACTGTGTTTGATTGGTAGAGAAAATTTAGGGAGGTGGCCTAACGCTTTTTACAGCCATGCCCCCAATTGTTTGAACACACCACCTTTGACGCCATAGCGACGCACAACTCTCTATAAAAGTCTACTATGGGGGAGCCCCAAGAAATAGCTGTACTGGGTACCATAATTGCTCTTGGCATCCCTGTTAGTACTGATACATTTTACGTTCGCATGTATAATAAAAAACACATAGGGAAATGTGCGCAACAATGAGCTTATATTCAAAGGGCAAAGCAGGTCGTTGGTTCAGAGTACGCAAAATCTATTTAAGTGGATTTGTTTTAAAATACAGAATTGTGACGTGTATTAACATACACATTATGTATGCCATACCGTTTTACCGGGTCTTCATGACACAGCCATATTCTGGTTCTCATTTTACATATTAAACTGCTTCTTTTGTGCTCCGTCATCTCCTTTTTCCATCAGATAAGCTAGATACTCAGATAAGGTAGATGCTCAACACTCTACTTTACTAATTGTTCTGAAAAAAATTCTGTTACCTCAGTTATTTATATAATACCAACAAATCATGTGACACCAAACACTGACTAGATTATAATGCAAATAAACATACATTCTTGACTATCGACATAAGATTTGTATGTATTTTCCCAAATTATCTCAAATTCTACCGTGTGTAAAGCATTATACATAAAGTAGCTGAATAAACTAAGGAGGACTAAAGTGTGGGATGATTCCTAACCATTTTTAGCAATTGTTCATTAGACACAATTACAAGATTACATAGAATTTTTCATGTGTATGGTAAGTGGTCCGTTAGCCTTAACCATTCTCTGGTCTCTCTCCTAGAGTTAGATCAAGGAAAAGTGGAGATGTTGCCCATAACAACCAATCAGCTCTCATTCTCCTATTACATGCTAGAGAATGGCATCCAGAATCTGATAGGTTGCTATGGGTAACATCTCCAGTTTTCTTTTCTGCAGTTTAGTAAATCTAGCCCCTAGACTTATTGGGCCTGAAGCAGACCTTCTTGCATTTTCTCGCCTCTCCTGCAGAGATTAGGCATCGGATCCTGACCTATGTGCGCCTTACGGGTGCACAAGGTCATTACGTCCGTTTTCGTAGTGCCCCCTGTACTCCCCGCTCTCAGTAGTAAATCTGGACACTTACGTGTTTATATATATATATATATAATGTGGAGTGTGATAAAGACAGCATATCTCCACATGAGAGTAATGTGGAGAATCCGGTCCAGGTTTTGGAGCTGCAGCAGAGAGACTGCTGTGGTCAGGCTTGGGCTAATCAACAGCACCTGGGCTCTCAGGATATAAGTGTTTCAGAGACAGAGGGTCATGACTCTTGATGGCTGAATAGCTGCTTAAGTGATAGGCCGGGGGTTGGGTTAGCATAGGGACCTCTGGAGCACTTGAAGGGCCCGATTCAATTACCTAAAAATCGTTCGCCGGTGTATTTTTAACGCAATTTTTTTTTAAATTACAGGCGATATTTTTTTTTCCTATCCATTTATTTTTTTGCGTTAAAAATACGCAGTTTTTTTTACCGATGGCGTTAATTAAAAATCCACCCCTATGAGAGGTACGGATTTTTAACGCTGCCCTATCTTGTGCCCCAACAGGGCATGCTGATGCTTGTAGAACTACCAGGGACCGCTGCGCAGGTGCCTAGGTAAAAAAAAAACCTTCTCTACGTCAGGTTATTAGCCAGTCTGAAATATCGTGAGAACGTTATTTCAGACACTGGCCAATAACCTGTCATTAGCGCTGGGTACTTCCTGCTAACAGGAGGTGATTTGCGACGTTCTAAGAAGGTATTATTTTTTTTTTCTCCGTTTTTCTCTGGCTGCTGTTTTAGCGCAGCGGTAAAAAAAATAATTGAATATGCAAATTTTTAATGTTCAATTGCCGGCGAAGGTGTCGTATTTTTCCCGACGCAATCTTTTGAACTAGAAAGGTCCTTTTTTTTAGTTTATTAAAACGTAGAATGAAGTAAGTAAGTAGTAGCAAATATTTTCTTATCATACTGTAAGTCTTGCTTGGGCCTCCAAACGAATAAAATGTTGGATCTCAGTTGATTTCATTGGATGTATAGTTCCAAAGATAATTTCAAGGAGTTAACCATTCCAAAGAAAGTTCTAAGGTGCGTAGTTTGTGTTCAGTATTTTCAACCATCTAATGACTACTAACATTTCAGGACACGATTCTATTTCCTGTGCTGTAATCATCTGACCCAAAAACCTCATTTCCTCTTTCAGGGAAACACACACTTTCTTTACTTAAAAGTGAAACCTGAGTCCTCAATTATGTTGCAGCGTTTTGCAAGTGTGTGGCGTCGTGATCTTCCAGCGTTTTACTGAAAATGAGAATATCATCCATAAAAATAGCTTCCAGAGGGTGGCCTTGAAAAACAAAACCTCCCAACGAGTGTAATAAAGAATTTGTTACATGAATTTATCAAAATCCATTTGATCTAAACTGCAAAATATACAAACCTCTGTTTTCTTATTGGACCATACACAATAGAATCTTTTATTTCCTGAACATTGATATCTAATTCTGATTATATTCTCTGGGGAAAAGGGTACAAGGGCTCAACGACTGTGATGTGAGAGAAGAAAGCCGGCACAAGCAAACCCATGTATAAATATATAACGTGACTGCTTCTATCTCTGTCACCGATACAGATTTCTGGTCACCATGGTGACCATATAGGTGAGCTAACAGACTGTGTACCAATCTAGACTACTCTACCATTTAACTTTTGGGTTTTTTTTTAACCGCTATTACCATATTCCTTATTTATTGCAAAGTTTGGGTTTTATTTTTGCATATCTGCTGTATATACAGTGATCGGACCATATTCACAGATATGAGCGAGCTAGGTGCGGACAGATCCGCCCCCCGTTACGAGTGCCATAGGGCTACCTTATCTAACTGTGCGGAGTTTCATTCACCCTCCCCGGCTAATCTATATCCCTCCCCCCTCTACCTTTACCTAAACTTTAAAGACCACACAGAGGCAATCTACGTACCTAACTGGAACATAGATTGCGTAAATGACTACGGACCGGATCCAGACCCCCGCGTGCTTTCCGTGCGCGCGGGGGTCTGAAATTACGCGAGACAGAGGGGAGTGCACACCCCCTGTCAGTCCCCTCTTGCATGTGGGATTTATTTTAAGCCTGCCTTAAATGTAGCGTGCGGATCAGCGGTCTGTACGACAGCTGATCCACTAGAGTGTGGGAGCCCCCTCCCACACTGTACACTTAACATGCTTTTCCTCCTAGTTCAATCCGATTGTTAATACGCTAGGGTTACTATAGTAACCCTAGTGTAACATCTGGTGGGCACATGTGTGCTTCCAGGGCCCTAAGGTCACCTCAACGTCATTGTGCAGCGTGCACCGCAGAGGAGACAGCCGGAGGCACAGCTGCGGGTGAGAAAGCCTGACACAGACGCAGGGACCGCCGGAGGGACAGCAAAGGTAAGTTCAATGTACTCCAGTTCAGTCAGGTGATTTACGCACCTTGCGTGCGTAAATCACCTGACTATATTAAATCTGGATCCGGTCCTACATGTGTAAATATACACACTGAAGAAGCTTCTGCTTTTTAGGTGTTAATATGGTCCATTGTCATCTACTATATGACATATACTATATCTATATACTATATACTATACTATATAGTATACTATATACTATATACTATATACTATATCTACTATATGAAAGGCTTACGCTGCTCCTCACCTTTATTGCAGATGTGTTTCTAGCTCTAATTCCTGCAGACAGGAGACAGGGCAGAGCAGGGTCAGATTTAGAGGAAGGCAATCTCCTCCCCTAGATATGTGCTGGCTATAGAGGGAGAGAGCAGAGCTCTCGGCTGGCACATTAATGACTATGGCATGATAGAGGGAGGAAGCTAAGTGCTGGTTGGCACACAGACAACTGCACTCACTGTACTGTGACATAGGAGAGGGAAGATCATACCGTCATTTTGACAGGCTTTTAACTAGCACTATCATGATATAATTACATAGGTCAGTAATAATCCTTCATATTTTGTGTTTTAGGATCTCTTCTATTTTTATTGGTTTCATATTCACAGGGGCCAGGGCTATGACTCTATTCATATCACTTTTGTAGCTTGACTGTAATTCCTTTACTGCATCATACAAATACATGCAAGTGTCCGTCTCCCTGTTAGTTTTTCAGTCTAACATCAAAGAACAGCAGGCAGCTGGCAAATACACTATAAGCCAGTCTAATACATTGATGTGGTTCCTGTTGGAATGTCTGTGGTCACATAGCATTCACGCAGGTGGCAAACAGATCAACACAAGCCATAAATACAGGCAGGTGAAGCAAGCAACAAGCAAGTTCAGGTAAGAGAAATGGCAAGAAGAGCAAAGTATTTTATTTGGTTTTGTATGTAGGAAGTGACACAAATGTGTATATTAGAAAAGCTCTGACATTACTGGAAGTTATGAATAGTATGGTTAAAGATCACTGTTTATGGAGTGAACACTGGGACATAATTTATCATGCTGTGATCATTTCATAAGTGCCTCATAATGCATCCTTCTTCGACCTAACTACTGTATATTACTGTTCATATTTATTTCACTAACTATATTACTGCAGGTGCACCAGATGTCTGAAGTTTCTGGAAAAATAAATGCCTTAAAGCTAGAGAGTTGTTATTGCAAAGACATTGATGCTGGCCTGTGAGTGCAATGTCTTCAATGTCTGCCCTTGGAAACTGTGGAGAAACATGACTGACTTGGGTTCCATAGCAAGGAGGCAAGACTTGAGTATGGATGGGCAGGACTGGAGCTACAACTGTGGACGATATTATGTAGTGTGTGTAGTCAGGTCCGATTATCGGAACCCTATACCTCCACCTCCTGGCTGGTGTTCCCCTATCTGTCTCACTCTTTTTTTATCGTCAAGTACAGCAGTAATATAGTGATGAAATTTCTGCAAAAGATGCAGGGCTTCCAATACTATATTACTGCTATACCTGCCGTTAATTAAAGAGTCTGACAAACGGTGACACTCTGGCTAGGAGGTAGAGGTGCCACACACTGGAGTTTCTGCATCAGCCAGAAAATTCACTGTATGAGCTTCCAGCCATGGTTTACAGGAGGCCCATGCAGTCAGTCAATGCAGAGACAGACCTAAGGCCCATGCAGCCAATCAGCTGCAAGGGACTTTTGTAATCTTGGCAGCCCCTCCCTCCTAAACATGAATTATCATTCCCAGCAAGAGCGGTGTGTGGGCATACAGCCATATTGGGATCTTTCACTAGAGCAAATTAATGGTACCTATTGCTGGGAGAGATAACTGCTTTATTATGTCACCAGCTTAAGTCTGTATTGTAAAGAGAAGCAGTCCACAAGTGCCATGTATCACGGCAGTATTAGGTAGTTTTTCTAGCTATTGAATCGTCATGCTCGTCTTTTCTACTTAGCATGACTGCATATGCTAACATTGTTAGATGATGTATGTTGATAGGTTACATAGAAGTTCAACACTAAAATTGGGTACACACTTATCCAATTTGCGTCCAATCCAACCTGTAACAATCCTGTTGGCCTGACATTGAATAAGTGCGTACACTCACACAACTACTTGTAACATCCAATCCTGGTCATCTGGCCTGGTCGTTTGTTTTTGAAACTTGTTTAAAAGTCTGGAGATCTTACTGCTAATCACTTGACCAATGGACAAGTATGTATGCTCCCATGACTGCTTTGCCCAATTCTTCTCTCAATTCTGACATCATGCAGTGTGTGAGTGACGAAGATTGGAAGAGTGTGTATGGTGACGGGATCTTATCAGCAAAACATTTCAACAGATGCAGGTCAGGGGTTTGCTGTAAAATTAGACAAGTGCATATGCATGGACTGGGTATTGTATCTGTGACCTTGGTCTACTGTAGAATTGTGTAAACAATATCATAGGGAGTGTTACACGCTACAGTATAGCAGCTGCATGTAATGTTATCATTGTGCTGTAGCAGGGTACTCCGGTCCTTGTTTCCCCTACAGCATGCTTCCTTGCCAAAGGATCCTAGCTGCTTACCTTGCAGCTGGGATACCTTAACTAAGGATTAGGCTGTGTGTATTCAGCAGCCAATCGGGATGTGGATTTCCCCTTAAATAGCTGCCAGCTGATCGCGTTCTTGCCTGTTGTAGTTTCTAATTTTCTTGTGTTACCTGTCCGTGCTCCTGTTTGGTATTCATTCTGATTCCGCATCTCTCCCTGAGTCTCACCCTGCTGCCTTGTTCCAGGGTTCTTCTCTTTATTTAGTGCCTGTTTTACAATTGTGTTTCTCCTACTTGTTTACCCTGCCTGCCCTGATCCTAGGTCCTTTTGCCAGTATATGTGAGTCATTCTGCTGAGTGTGTCCCGAGTGAGTGCCCAAAATGCACCCTGAGGGATCTGAACACTGATGGTTCGCATGCCAGGCTGCAGCTACTCTCACAATGACCAGAGGTCAGAGTCAGGTAAGCAGGTTTTATTATTTTCTTTTTGACAGAAGAGAGGAAGTTTTGCCCTCTCTTCTCTTCAGTGAAAATGACAGCTCCTCCGGCGAACAGATCCTCTTCTATTCTGTGCACTGGTGGGCTCTGTTGGGTATGTGCTCTGATGGCACCTCCAAAGCCATCGGCGCCCAGGGCATGCGCCCTACTAAACCTATGCTAGTTACGCCACTGCCTGCACACCAGCCTGTATGATCACTACTGTGCAGTCTTATCCCAGCTGTACTCGCTTGTATACGTTACCTGTACTCTTGTCTGTCTGAAAGGGCGTTTACTTTTGTCTACTGGTCTCTTTGTACCTCAATGTAACTTGGGCTTGTCCACTGAGGGCTGCAACCTGCTACTTGGGAGCAGCCAAGTCCATCCCCACCATCATGGGCTCTGGCGAACACCACCCGGTAGTTAGACTCTGCGTCTCATGTGCAGTCTCATAACAGGGAGGTGGATTTGCATAGAAGTGTAAACCCAGAATATTTTAACATTTCAGCAACTGAAATGTCACATGCTCCAACATGATTTTCATGCGATCAGATCTGCAAACAATGGAAGAGTGTGAATCGGCATGAATCTGACATCCCATACCTAGGGCCCTCCTTAACTTTTTTGACTTCTGCTAACAGTTCATGGCGGCAGTACTTGTCTGGATCTGTACATATGGATAAGACATTCCTATATATTCCTATTCCGTGCATTGTAATAAGAAGTCCTGACCCACTTGCCACCCCAGCCCCTCTGTCGGAAGGTGTCAGAAGTGTAAAAGCAGCCAATAGCCTATCAAGGAAATGAAAGTGAAATCTGACCTGAGGACCTAGTGCCACATCTTTATTTGGTTTATTCTATTGGTTCCTCCTAAACTTTCTTTAAATAGCTTTAACTAGTAAAATTGCCATCAAGAATCATCTCTGTTTCTCTCTTTAATCACAATAAAATGTTGGTTTAACTTTTGCTTTTGGATGATTAACATCATTATTGTATTACAAGCTGAACAGATTTTTTGCATAACAGTTCTCATAACCTCCAAAACGGGTCATCTGTCCTTCAAGGGAAATTGGAGCCTCATCTTCCTGGCTTTAATGGATATGCGGATGTATTAAGTGCAGTCCTTTCTCTGAAATAACACTAGGCATAGACCTGGACACTGGACCATTGTTGAATGAAAGGAGGCTTTATTGAAAATAATAGCAAGCAATATCTCACTGTAATATCTCCATTTGGTTTCTTAAAAACTTTCAACAAATTCATTTGTATATTTGTTAAATAATGTTCATACTATTTGTCTTGTTTTCCCTTTTGGAGAGTGGTAGAAATAAAATAATTAACAACACATTTAAAAGAATATAACTACGGCTTTAGAGGCTGGTGACATTTCCCTATGGGTTGTTTAAGTAAATGTACCTATACACCTATAGGGGATAGGTAAGAAAGTGTGAAACCTTACAGCACAAATTTGGCATCAGTGTATTATTATTATTATTATCAATAATAGTAATAATATTTATTTGTATTTATTTTCTTATTTTTATTATTATTATGATCAATAATAGTAATAATAATTATTATTTTTAGTTAATTTCTTTTGTGGGGTTCTGTTTGCATTACTTGGTTCCATATACAATGTGTATGGAAACCCTATGGATGTGGTTTGCCAGTCCGATGGAAAGTGACCATGCCAGAACTGGAATAGTAACATTGTTCACTCATCTGCTGTTTACTAGCAGACCGTGTCATTACTGCGGCTCCTGTCCAATCCAATATTGTAATGCTGTCATGTTTGTTCGACACTACAATAACCCTAACCACAGTAACCGGGGAAACAGAGCAGAGAGTGCAGTACTGGACCCTAACCAGAGCAGTGCGCAGACCACAATCCACAGGTACAGCAGTTGGAACTAGTGTCAAAATATAATTTTTCTACATTGGAATCATGTTTAAAATGATATAGCCAACATTATGCTGATGGCTGTATCACTTTCAAATAGAGATTGCCGGCACTCCGCAACCCCTACGAGTGTAGAATGTAAAATACATGATTAACCTCACAAGGGACTGGATCCAGACCCCTGCACACTTTCCGTCTGTCCGTCCTGCAGAGAGATGGGAGTGAACGCCCCTGGTCACTCCACTCTCATTTGTGGGCCTGCCTTAAGTTAATCGTGTGGATCAGCGGTCCGTATGACTGCTGATCCGCACCCATGTGGGAGCCCTCTCACATAATATACAATTAGCATTCTTCTCCCCGCCCACTTTAGCAGGGGGGGAGCATGCATATTTGGAGGTATCCGATTGGTTTATAGGCAAATATAGAGATATCTGATTGGTGTGAGCTAATTCGCCTCTACTATGGTGTTTGCATTATTACAACCCTGTTGGTATCAGCTGTGTTGTTGTTCTTTATTTTGCGCTGTATGATTTTTTCAGTTCTGTATGGCCCTTGTGCAATCTCATACAGACCCATATACATCATAATAATGGCTGGAACATCTGCATGTCATTCAGATTATGAAAATCTATGCAAACCAATTGTGTCCATTGCAGTCTATCCGGAATACATCCTGACTTCCTAATAGGGATCGTTTTCCAATCACTAGGATCGAAAAGCAACTGCTTTTTGCAACTGTGCACAGGTTGCAAGGTCAATACTTTTGTACTGTTTTGCATAGTGACACGTTTCTGACTGCAGGACTAGTGGGAGGTATCGTAGTTGTACAGTATAAACGTGCCTATCAAGGTTCACTAAATACCAGTCACCATTGAAACTAGAAATTGGGATCTGTTGACCGAAATGCCATGAAGGAAAACCGGTGGTTTGTCCATGGGTTGGGTGGAGCGGTACTCCCCTATGCGCTCACTGAAACAACTGGGACAGTGGTCACAGGGGGCCTCCCCTGTGGATAAACTGCAGGTGGTTGCAGTCAGGTCAGACACCGCTGCGTGGGAGACATAGGAAGTCCAGGAAGTAAGCAGGCAAGTAATCTTTTTTTAACTCTTTCTGAGGTGCTCATCTTAACTTTTTTTTTACTAAGTTTTTGTTGTGGCACCTTATTTCTGCAGAAATGATCTATCCCTATTTTAGGAGAAGACAGATCGGAAATCTTAAAGCAAAAGTCACCTGACAGAACCCAGAAGACTGGATCCAGTAAAATCTGATATTAAATACCTCTAAATCAAATTACAATATATGTCTTCCCTCTCTCTGCTTCCACATCTAGGGCCAGATTTACTAAGCTGCAGGTTTGGAAAAGTGGAGATGTTTCTCATAGCAACAAATCAGATTCTAGTTGACATGTTCTAGTATGTCATAGGAAAGTGAGAGCTAGAATCTGATTGGTTTTCCAAACCCACAGCTTAGTAAATCTGGCCCCTAGAGAGAACGTGGATTTCAGGATGGTGCGACCCAGACTATAGCAATCTATTCAAATCTTTTTTGCTTGAGATTCGACAGCACAATAATGGAAGGCTGGCTGCAGCTGAAGAATATTAAAACTGATGAACATAACACATGTTGCTGGATCTACATTTGCTCTCAAATCTTCACTTTTCATATATCCTTACAGAAGAGTACAGTGAACATCCCGGAAGGGCAGTGAGAGTGCAGTATTTCTTACAAATAATATAGATCATGGCTATTTCATGACTTTCTAAGGAAGTACTAGAAAGGTGTAGATTTCAGGAGTGTCTTCTGGGGCATTAATGTTCTAAATAATGTTTGAAGTAGAACACATTGAGCTCTCTAGAGTAAATGAAATGCTAATCAAGTTTGTAAAAATCCAGGAAGAATATTTCCTTCCTCTGGGGTAGATCCTGACAGATGGCTTTTAAAAAGATCCCATTCATAAAAGGGAATTTATACAATCATTGTTTTAAATTGTTGGTTCTGCAACTTTTCTGTTTCTGTGGCTTGGGCTATTACTAGAGCTGGAATACAAGTAAAGAAAATGGTTTTGCTTCCAATAAGTCTTGCACAGACAAGAGTGCTCTACAGTACTTGTTTGGAAGGGAACACAGTCCTCTCTTTGAAACATGTTGACCTGTATAATTATTCATAGCTTTTGTTCATTATTTTCATGTGTGCTTAAGTCCAAGTCCAAAATGTCTTTTATACATCCAATCACATAAAATTTCCCAAAATTTGGTTATTTAAAATTTCCATTACTCAGGACTCAAAAAACCTGCTATTTATTATGCCTTGTTTCATAACCGATCAAATCGCTCCAAACTGCCTAATTTATTAAGTGAAACTGAGCAAAAACCTTCCTTTGGAGCACTTGGATTTTCACAAACCTTGCAGAGCCTAATGGCTGTATTTGTGGAGGAAAGAAATTTTGCTGCAAATAATAGAGCTGTACAAAGCATTAGGTAGATTTATATGTACTGACAATGGGCTCTTTTTGCTCTTTGTTGCATTATGGCAATAGGGCAACTAATGCATCTATACAGTTTGATAGATGTCTATTGTGACATGACGGGGAAACTAAATTGTTCAGACTTTGTTTACTATGTACCATTTAGCAGATGAGGGCTTCCTGCAGTGATCAGACAATGCTTTCTGAAGCACTATTCAACATTCCCCAGCAGGTGGACCCACCATGCATACAGCTTCACATCATGTATAGCGCACTTGTTTTTGGGAAAGGTTTAACTGGGCACAACTGTAGAAACAAACCACAGCACCGTATAAATGGTTTTGCCAACCTTGGCCTCTGCTTCTTTAAAACCTACTGTCATGAGATTCAAAAAGCAGAAAAGCGAATAATTTTTTAATTATTGTTATTTTTTTTGTAGTCATTAATATTCCCCCGAACAGTAATGTTCATTTATGCTTTTTCTAGTCTCTCTTGTGCACAGGAACATAGATATCAGAAGCCCCACCAATCACTGCACTGTCAGAGAGTGAGATGAAAAGCCTGGGAGATAATCGTCCCCTATCACAAACCTCTCGTAGAATTTTATTGTAGTCATCCTGGATCCTATGCAGCTTTGGTTATTGCTTAGTATTACTAAATAGGCCCCTAAATCTAAAGAACTCAAAATATCTAAACAGTTAGCAAGAAAAGGGACTCCTTGACTTCTGTAGGCAATCAACAGAAAGAACTAACTTATTCTCAGAGTGTGCATTGGACACAAGAGGTAAATTCTGGGATCACGTTTGGCACATTCAGGTTTATCTGCAGTTTGTTGTGGGTCTGCCCACATCAAAATTATGAAAGCCCCCTTACTGTGCATAGTCTGTTTGTGTAACAGTCTGGACTCAGGATCAGAGTACACTGACTGGAAGCAAGGTAGGTAGGTCCATATTGTTGTGTAGAATAGTCAGGGGCAGCCAGGTCGTACCCAGTAGGGAAGAATCCGTGACACAAATTCATAGTCCGGAATAAGCCAGTAACATTACACAAGTACTTAATTAGGAATGCAGTAAGGCAGTTACCAAATAGCAGAACTATATTACTGACAGGAAGTACAATAATCTGGCAAGGAGGAAAGAGAGGGTGGTGTTTATATAGATCAGAGGGAGGAGCTAAGACATAAGAGAGGAACTAGCCAGAGCCTGAATACAGATGAAATAGAAGGACCCGTCAAGCACTTAGAATAGCTCAATCAGTAGTGGAGCAACCTCCAGATTCAGAGGCCCAAGTATGAGCCCGGAGAGTATGCTCCTACATGATGCACAGGTGCCCTATCAGCATACATACAACCTACTCTTGTTTTTGTGTGTTTGGATTAATTTCTTCCCATTTTGTGTTCTGCACATGCACACTCTTCCATACTACACAATCAGACCCAACCTGTCCTATCCAATTATATGTAAAAATACCCTTCCACCAGCTTATAACAGAAGGGCCAGGTAGCATTCCCAAGTGGATGAGATATCTTATTACACAGTACAGTAAAGGCGTTCCCAATATTTGTGTGTATGGATAAGGATTCAATTTGAGGTTTTTTTTAAGGTCATAGATGCAGTAATCTAAAAAAGGTCTATAAATGGATGTATTACTTCCTATAGTTAGAGGATAGTGTTTTGTCAGTCATAAAACATATGTCCTTGTTTCACATTGTATAATTTAAACTCTTAGTAACCGAGGACAGATCCCTTTTTAAGTTAAAGAAAATTCTGAAGAGGTGAGAAAAGTTTCTCACAGGCCAAGATGGCAGCTCTGGTGTGAGGAGCAAGGGCCAAAATAAGTAGAAAGCAGAATATAAAACCTCTTCCTGGATGTAGAGAAAAAAAAGTACTAGCGGGAAATTGCATAACCAAAATATATTGGTTAGAGAACAAGAGAAAATAGTTTTATAGGATGGCGTCTAAAGTGATTTGAGGTAAGCATAAACACATTATATTTTAGGAAATATAACCTTTTTGTCACTTGTTTCTGAGACTATTTCATCAAGAAAATTTAATTAGCTTGTTTGTATATAAGCCCTATTTTTCTTTTAAAAGTTTTTAAGTTATTAAATGAATGAGAAGTGAAAAGGTTTTTTTATTTGTAGAGGTTCAGTTGTAGTGTTTTGACTTCCTGTGTCGGATACAGACTTACCATATTTGAACTGGATTCAGAATTGTAAAATAAGAGGAATATAAGTGGAAAGATACACCTGGGGAAACGTATGTGGATTTTCATGGGACGTCAATTAAATGCTATCGTTTTCATGCAGGGAGAATATAGACCTGGAAATATCACCTCTCAACTCTACTACTGTTTTCAACAAATGACATTTTTCTTCACTGCAATATGCAATTTAACATGGTTCTGCCCAGGTGTAACTTTCCACTGGTTTTCCTCTTTTTTTCAAACTCTGGATCCGGTCCTTTATGTGGATTCAGAGGGATCTGTTAAATTTTCCCCACATTTTTCAAACACAAGTGTTTGGATTTTAACTGCTTCTACAGTCATTGGCTACCCTTAACTTTTCTGGATGGGTACAGACTATACATTGAGGGCATTGTGGTGTTCTTTTGTATGGTTATATGAATCAAACAGTTCTAAAACAATGGTTCTATTTACATTTACTTTAAAATATGCATATTTGAGAAAATTGGTAACCAGGAAATATTCTTACAGAAAGAATGGATGCTTAACTTAAATATATAATAAACATTTCTAAAACAATGGCTACGGTATGTTTAGTTTCTATACAGTTGGGCACAGATACAGCTTTCCCTGCCATGATGAATCCTTCTTGACATGGTGGGGAAGCTAGAGTGTAACTCATTAGTAAATAATTAAAGCTTTGTTTACTTACCATTTAGCAGCTGCTGGCTTCCTGCAGAGATGAGACAACGGAGCTGACATCACCCATTCAATTCACATGATCATAAACGCTCACTGTAGATCATTGAATGGGTGATATCAGCTCCATTTTCTGATCTCTGCAGGAAAACAGTAGCTTCTAAATTGAAGGTAAACAAAGTTGTAATGATTTCTGAAGGCTCATTCAACTTTCCTCAGCAGGTGGAGCCACCATCCATGCATTACGTTAAAAAATTACTACGCATATTCAGTATTAAAAATCGCTAAACACCGGACGTATATGTTATACGTCCGGTACTCTGAATACGGGCCAATAAATGGAGTCTTATTTGCATGTCTTGTTTTTATCTCTAGATATGGGACGTTGAGCTTGAGAGGTCTGCTGAAGCCTGGGCAGCAACTTGCTTATGGGAACATGGTCCTGCAAACTTGCTCCCATCAATTGGACAGAACTTAGGTGCCCATTGGGGAAGGTAAGTGCTTTAATGTCACCATTAATCCAAACATCCTAATTTATTATTTTGGAAATTAAGACATTTTTTGTACTTTCCAATAAAGATACAGGCCACCAACTTACCATGTCCAGGCTTGGTATGATGAAGTGAAAGATTACTCATTTCCGTATCCACAGGAATGTGACCCTTACTGTCCATTCAGGTGTTCTGGGCCTGTTTGCACCCACTATACACAGGTATGTTTTTAATATTAATATCTATTTTAAAAATATATATAAAATATATAATATATAAA
>WWET01000743.1:96246-106945 GCA_011038615.1 Limnodynastes dumerilii | reverse complement strand
TATCTCCTGAATGCTTTTAGCATGGTGTTCTTGTCACCATTTTTGACTTGCACCTACTAGAGGTAGAATAGAAAAGCTGCAAATTTATGCTAACATGATACAAAATAATGGAAATGTTCGGACTTCATATCTATGGGGGCTCATTTTTAAATAACATCCCGAAAATTAAGAATTTTAGGGTAAATTGGGTTTTAACTAATGAGGTCCAGAAAATTAATATTTTTGCTGCTTTGTTGGCAGTTCTAATGCAGGCTTAGGAAGCCTTTGTCACTCCAGGTGTCATGAAAATACAATGTACAATATATTTATAAACAGCATTAAAATGAGCACCAAGGTCTGTGTTAAGCTGCCACCCTCTGACGGCTTAGAGTTCCCCTCCTCCAAGACCCACATCAACCACATTCCCTGATCCCACAGTTGTTACGCCACTGCACATATACAAGGAGATGTCAACAGACTTGCCTGTAGCAAAATACATTTTTGGGATTGGGAGAACATGATTGAGAGAGTCACAGTACATCCTGCCCTGACAATGATGCTACTGTTTTTTGGCCACAAACAAACACCTTTGAGCAGGAAAAAGGTCCAGGAACCACTGCACTAAGAATGTAACCAGCATGCACTTCCCATGGTTTTTGGCTTAATGACAGATAACTTAATTCCTATTTTCACTACCACTTAGTTTAAAGTCATTTGTGTTCTGTAGCCAGTGGAGGTAAGCAGGGCCACAATTAGGGTGTTCCGGGCCCGGAGAGAGAGGGTGGCCTGCCAATACTTTGGATCAGGTCCTAACTCTCTTGCCCATGAATAAATTGCAAACTAGGTGTAGGTTACTCTGTCCCCAGAAGTTTAGCAGGTTAATTACAGTATGAAAAAAGATTTTAACAAGCAATGTTAACTCAGACTTCCATTTAAATGTATGTGTTATGTTTAATGCCACCTTCATCATAGCAGTACTTGTGATATGTGTCCCAAGGTAGCATTGTAAATAAAGAGTGATGTAACTTATTTCTGTATATTTGATATTGACTCTTATAAAGCAGATCACTTGAGTATTAAATGAAGCAACCTGCTGTTTTAATGTATTTTTTCTGTTTAGGTGGTCTGGGCAACAAGCACCCGAATTGGTTGTGCTATAAACCTGTGCCATAATATGAATATATGGGGGCAAATTTGGCCAAAGGCAATATATTTAGTGTGTAATTACTCTCCAAAGTAAGTAAAATAAATCTATATGTTTTGTATTTCAGAAATGCAGCTTAAAATTCTATACTGTGTTTACTTTGTACTGTGTGGGGCTTTATAGCTCCTAAACAGTAACTACTAAAATGTTATGTATACACTGTATACACTAGCACGATTATCTATCCCAGCAGGAGATGAACCAATAAAGTAGACGATTTTCCTCCAGGGAATGTTCCAGATATCGGTGCTATACACCTTTTCTGCTGGGACCGATAATCCTGGCAGAGAAGGGAGGACATTGTTACGTTCAGTGAGCTGATTGGCTCTGCTTAAAATAGCATAGCGCACAATATATTTATGCATGTCTAAATATCATATGATTATTACCCGTTTGAAAAAAATCTATCATGCCCACTCACTGCAGCGATTATTAGCCCGATAATTGAATGATCGGGCCAATAATCCTTCTATTGTATGGCCAGCTTTATTTGGAAGTATCACCTGCCTTGTCAGTGGTGGTTCATCCTGTGTTTTGTAGTCTACCCTTCTAAACATTGGTAATGTTGTCCAGTGCAATTAGGGAATAAAGCACATGGGGTAAGATCCAGTGCTATGCGTTCTAACGCTAGCGTACCTTCAATGCACTTCCCTCGTTCCCTCGTCACACACCACTCTCGTGTATGTATTTTAGGAGCCTTATGCTTTCCATACCCTACCTTAACTTTACCCTGAGTAACCACTAGCGGACGGACTTCACACACGTAGCTACGCTGCTAAGCACGCCCATACTGTACAATTTAAATGCTTCATTCCGCCTTTGAAGCGTAAATACTAGTGGCGTATGGATGGCACGCCCCTTCGTAAGTTGATACGCTACTGATACGTGACTGCCTCTTACGCTATTTCTTGCGTCACGTAACATCTGCCGTGCGCATGCGCAGAAAGTACTAATGTGTGAATTTACGCTAACAGCTAGCATATAATCACTCGCGGACGTTGTTCTGGATCTACCCCATGAAGTGGAATAGTTACATTACTTGGCAAAAATATGCAGTCGGTTAGGGCCAGCTTCAGTTTTCCACTGTAAGGGTCCACCATAGCAGAATCTGTGCGCCTTCCAATGATCATGTAGACAAATGAAACGATAAAAGATATTTGTTGTATCTTTTATCATTGCATTTTACTGTACAGAATATTAGTGTTCTTTTATTTTTATGTTTAAAAAGCCTTTATTTCAATCTTGTAACTTGTTTAAATGTTGGTATTTGAACTTTTTCTTATGAGCTCATATTATCTTTAATATTTGCTTTCAAAGGGGTAACTGGTGGGGACATGCCCCCTACAAACATGGCCATCCTTGTTCTGCTTGTCCACCCAGTTATGGAGGAGGTTGCCGGAACAATCTTTGCTTCAAAGGTAATGTATTTTGTGTAACATTTATATTATGGGATTCCTTCTTTTACCTTTCAGGAGTTGTTCCTTCTTGACGCTTACATAGATGTTCTGTAATTAAAATTCTGATGAGAAATGAATATTACAGAATGTTATGGGACTGCGATTATTAAGAGACGGTCCAATCCGCATTCATTATTTTCCATTGAGTCTGCAAATTCCACGAGGCCACCAGTATGGGGCACCAGGAGGACTAAGCCGCTAGGGCTAAGGGAGCGGTCAAGGGGTGTAGAAGGGAAGAGCACATTGCTACCCCCTTCTTCATATTAGTTTTACTTGCAAATTTTCGTCTGTAAGCAACAGATGAGGATCTGTGTGGAGTTTGTATGTTCTCCCTGTGTCTGTGTGGGTTTCTACGGAACTTAGAATGTAGCTCCAATGGGGCAGGAATATTCTCTGTAAAGCGCTATGTAATCTGATAGCACTATATAAAAACCTGTTAATAAATGAATACGACAGATGTAGTTCTAGCTAAATCTGCTTCAAAAACAGTGAATATAAATATTTATTTGAATGCTAATAAATAGGCAATACCAAAAAAAAACGAAAAAAGCTCATAAAAAATGCATAAACTGTGGGACATTTGAAATTAGTCCCATACTTTGGCTATGTCTGTGCTATTGGACCAGTGGCGTTACTACCACTGATGCAGGGGGTGTGGCAGCTGTGGAGTCCATAGAATAGGTTAGCTTGTGGCAGCCACCCACCCTTTACTCACAGAGACAGTCAACTTTTGCCCCTGTATTGGAAGTTGCAGTTATACTGCTTATACTGTAGTAAAATAAATAATTGTGTATTAGGACCTTAATATAATGTGTTGTTATATGTTATTATATGTGTTGATGAAAACAGTCTAGAAAGCTTCCATGGGTATTACATATAAATGCTGTATGCTAGCTTCTGTATCAGAGCCGTGCTTATTACTACATCACAGATCCCTGTGTCATAAGAACCAGTGATACTGTAACATCACCATATGATATGTCCATAGACTAAATATGTATCAAGAAAAGGACAATAAGTATTTGCTACAACCATGACATAACCAAAATGGGACTCTCTTTGAGCTATAAGAAATAAGCTTCCTAAAATATTAAGCTCATGATGTGTCATAATCAATAACATTAGATAACAAAAAGCTGTCAGATATTTATATCACGTGTATTAATCCATTAGCTTTTATGACTCTTTCCACAAAATAAATATACTTGTAGAACCCGCGCAGCCATTCACAGGGCTACTGAATTAGGCATCAGAGATTTTGAGGTTTCCTGCTATATTCTAAGCTCTTATAGCAACAAAAATGTTTAAATGACTTCAGCTGAAAAAGGTAAATTATTATTCCTGTACACGGCTTTAAAATAGTGAAGAATATTGCAGAAGGTAATCGTTTTATTCAATATGAATACATCCACTGTATAAATAATTTTATCTAATAGCCACATCTTAAAAATAACCTGCTGGGTATTGTTTTTCTAAATAGCTTGGCTCTGCATTGGGGATAATAATATTTACCCATCGCTGTGAAAGAGCTGTGTATTTGCTATTTCTGTGCATTCATCCTGAATAATCCATATTTTGTAAGATATTTCAGCGCTGGAGTCTTGCCTCCTGACACAAGGATTAATGGCCATTTTGATGTCCCCTGGAGAAATAGTTTAGTGATCTCACCTCAGTCTCCAGTGAACCAGAGTCTTCTTTTCAAACCGCAACTTGTAATTAGGTTGAGATTTACACAGTTGGCAGTCGTGTACGTAGGATGCTTATTATGGGTCTTTCTGGGTTTCTTCCTAAAGATCAAACAAGGTCACTTGAGTGTATAGAATCTACTTCTAGGCTGTTTACCAACATACAAGTATAGTGGACAATGTCAGCCTTGGCTTATTTTGGAAATACCTTTTAAAGTCAATGGGCCTGATCCAGCGCTACTCATACTGGGCATGCGCGTTGCGAATTCTTTCCCGAATTTTCGCTTACGATGAGCGTACGCTCGCTTGCGGTCGTAGCTCTGGATCAGGCCCAATGTGTTTCCTTAGTAGTCTTTTTTTTTATCTTTTTTTTACATATGTTAAATGTTTATGTTGCTTTGTCTTAATCTGGTTTCATGTTGGTATTAACAGATGGTACAGATTTACACTATCCCTTCCCTGAACCAGAGGAAGAGACCAATGAGATTGAAAGACAACGGTCAAAAGCCCTCGACACCACCTCTCAGAGCAGAGCAAGAACTCACTCACCAACATCATCTACCAGAACTGATGGCTATGATAGTAATGAAGTTGTCAGTACAGAACAAATGTGTAAGTCAGTAAATGTTATAACACACACCTAGGACTTTAGATCCTGTCCCTAGTGTATAATGATACAATAGTCTTCTAAGTTACCATTTAAAAGTATTATTTTCTTTAAATGGGTACTATTGACATTCATCCCTGCCAGCACCCCTACCTAAGCCTCTTCTCTGTATGGCAGTAAGAAGTGTGCAGATGACACAAAGCATGCTGGGATGGTAAAGCAGAAGCTCATACGATTCGGCCATGCATCTGCCCAATCAGTGAATGTGCTAAATACTGTTTAAACAGAGCGCATTGAAATGTAACTATTCCATATTGCCAACATGAGGTACATACATATACAACAGGTATAGTATAGGACAGGAGTGCACAGCAATGTATGATAAATGTACACTAATAAATATATAATAAAAACAGCAGGGGTCACTCTTAGGACCCTATACTTCTAGTGGTTTGGGGGGAGGGATAGAGTGTAACACACAAAGCATGTTTGGTTAAAATGTTTTTTTTTGTATATGGAATAAAAACTGTATGACTATTGTGTTTTATGTATCTACTATTCATAATAATTGTTATCATTGTAAATTGCAGCTCAAATAGTGTCTTGTGAAGTGCGACTGAGAGACCAATGTAAAGGCACAACATGCAACAGGTAATTATCTAGTTATATTAATTTTGACATTTAAGTGATTTGAGATATGATTAAAATGATGGTAATATTTATATAATTAATATGATATATTTAGTTTTAATTTCAGGTTAGTTACATGCCAGGTGAGACAATGGGCCGGATCCTAAGCAACGGCCAACAGGGGATTTACGTACATAGCATGCACTCCCCGCTACGACGCCGCCCGTACTGACCTCGGGTGCCCGTAGGTCAGGATCCGACCCAGTGCCTACATGGGGTGTGGGTCCCCATTGCAAACAATCTAAAATGGCTGTCATTCTATATAGAGACAGCCAAAAAGGAACTTTCAGCTGTCTCTACTTCACATCCGTGCGGGGACTCCCACCGGTCTACATGTTTTTTGATGCATTGTAGGAGTTGTGGTTTTTGTTGACAAGTCATCACTGGTTTTGAAAAATGGCTAGAACACCATTAAAATACAAATGATGTCTATTCGTTTATCTTTTATTTGCTACATGATTTACTTTGTTCAGTAAGCTCTAATCAAAGTTTAATGTACCACTAAACCAAGATCAGATATATATATATATATATTGATGTAAAAGCATCATCTGAATTTAACTGAATTTAAAGTCACTTGGCCACACACCAGCCACCAGCTGAACAAATTTCCAGGAGGCTGTAGTGTGGTCACTAGAGGCACCAATTCTAGTAAATGAATGAGAATTTTAATGTTTACATTGAATCCTGTGAAGCACATTTCATTATTACTTATGGTGTACACAAAACCAGCAGGCCAACGAAAAACAAAATATAAGCAGTAAGTGTTTGTACATATAGCTCATTAACTTTTTACCCTTGTTGTCTTAAATATTTGTCTAACTTTTTATAAAGCAAAGATATATTTATTTGTTTTTTTCTGTAATATAGTTATACTGTTTGTATTTATAGATATGAATGTTCAGCTGGCTGTTTGGAGACTACCGCTAAAGTAATTGGAACTGTACATTATGAAATGGTAAGTCTTGTTTTGTGTTCAACCCACCTTAGAAATACAGTGGGGCTTAAATACGGCTTTTCAATCTTAGATGCTCATTTGCGACATGGTGGGAAAGCTAGATTACAGCCTATTACTAAGTCATTAAACATTTGTTTAAATTTTAGTTAGCAGCTAATGTCTTCCTGCAGAGATCAGACAATGACATCACCCATTCAACTCTCAGGATGACATATTTTGCATATTCATTTGCTTATGGTTTTTCACATAGGATGTGACCTGTGAAGCTTTTTTTTGCCTGCTTCATATTGCACAATTTTTCTCGCTCAGTCAAGTTATCCTATAAAGCTTCAGAAGTTAATTAAAGTTCTATTCACAGCTCTCCATTGTTGGCTCTATCTCCAACATGGTCGGTGTCATTAGGTTACCGGAAATCAGGAGATACTGGTTCCGATCCAGAGGAGAGTGTACACCTGCTCGTGTATGAAATCTTGACATGATATTGTACAGTGCATGTTCACAAGTGATGCGCACGTAATTGCATTCAATTCAGACTCGAGCTGCACCGATTGCGTTCTGAAAGGTGTGTCATGAGAGGGACGAGGTGAAGGCACATAGGCAATGTACAGTAAGGGTGTGCTTATGCTGAAAGGAGACAACAGCTAGCTCTCTCTCTCTCTCTCTCTCTCTCTCGTAGTGTATGGGTTCAAAGCAGCCTAGCTTAATTCTGCATGACCATATACTTAGTGTAACAGTAGAGTAGTATACTGTGTAGTATATTAGAAGAAAGGTAAGGAATAGTGCAAACACTTTAACAATGTGAATGCACTAAAATGATTTAAAAAAAATTTAATAAAAAAAGTAACTTGTTTTTGTAGAACTGTATTTATTAACATTTTGATTTCAGTACAATACTCCAGCAGTGATTTCTGTACTTTTTTTTATTGCGTTTGAAGATTGAAAGTCTAATGTACAGGTTAGAAATAGGTTGTGGGGTGTCATACCCCTGGACTTACACTTGGGGGTGGTGCAAATGTTTTCATGTAAACAATGCTTTTTCCATGTCTGCATACAGATCTGAATCAGGTGCACTTGCTTGGACACAGCCTTTACTGTACATTGATTACATGCCTCCTCTTCCCTCCCAGAACATCAGTCCCTGTCCCATTGGGGCTACATACTAAGGTCCCTAACAAATACTTTCACACACACACAGACTAGGGTTAAGTTATTCAGCAAGCAATTAACCTACTAGTATGTTTTTGGAGTGTGGGAAGAAACCAGAGCACCCAGAGGAACACACGCAGACACGGGGAGAACATAAACACTCCACACCGATAAGGCCTAGTCCAGGAATCAAACTTATAACCTCCGCGCTGTGAGACACAAGTGCTACTCACTGAGCCACCGTGCCCTAAATGTAACTAAAGGTATTTTATGCAAAGTTTAAACAATAAATAAATGTCTGTTTCCTGGATTTAATAAATATAATTTTCTTTGTTCCAGCAATCAAGTATCTGCAGATCAGCCATACATTCGGGCATAATAGACAATGAAGGTGGATGGGTAGATGTTACAAGACAAGGAAGAAAAAACTATTTCATAAAATCCTACAGGAATGGAGTCCAGTCAATTGGGTAATTTACTATTATTCCCTTATGGATGTGATTGGCTAGATGTTACCCAATCGTGGATGGTGATACAGCTTTAATAAATCCACCCTGCCTGCGCTCTCTGCCAATGACTGAATAAAGCCTTAGAATTTGACACGAGCAATACCACATCTTGTAAATAATTGTGTTACATTTTACATTTACAAATAATGAAACAGAGGTCCCTTTTGGGTCTATGAATAGCACACCTCAAAAAGTGCAATTGTGTATTCCGCTCCAGCACCAGCTGTCTGATCGTCTTACATCAGTTTAATAGTAATGTTTTTAAAAAGACTGGAATGCAAATTCTGCAATAACTCACAGCTTACAGCTATTCAAAATGTTGTTTCGTTGAAGTAACCATGACAACTTGTAAATCAGAATTTCTCTTTCCAACAGCAAATACACTTCTGCCAACTCCTTCACAGTGTCCAAAGTATCATGTAAGTATCTTCATTAAGTAGCCAATAAACTTTGTGCAGTAAGTCATCTAGATATGATACATAATGACATCTCTGATTTCTGTAGTTCAGGCGGTGACGTGTGAAACAACAGTGGAACAGCTGTGTCCGTACCAGCCTCCAGCCTCACACTGTCCCAGGTGAGTTTCAGTGTATGTCTCTACATATGTCTTATAAGAAGATATCCTAACAGAGGTGCGGATCCATCTATACCATCCCACTGTGCACAAGCGTACGATCTCAGGACCCGAGCTTAAGATTTCTGCATTGTTCTCACTTAAATAGGGACAGCGACAAAGTCTGGTAAGGTCTTAATGGGGTAGATCCAGACCTGTTTTTACTTGTTTTTACATTAGTTGGTGTAGCGTATTTACGATATCTTAAGTACAATGCACTCCCCTTGCTCATATGTGCTTTACTCGATTTACATTTGCCAAACCCTACCTTTAACTTTTCCAACCGTAAGTACGGATGTACGTAATGCATTGACGTACATAACGGCCAAACCCGGCCCATACTATACGATTTAAATACCTCCCTCCGTCTACGTACGCTAGCAATGGGCTTAGATTGCACTGTACACATCCAGTCCCACCAACGGAAAGACTTTCAGTGTGAAAGTCAGGATCCAGATCCGTATGAGCGAACCAGGGAAATGTGTGTATTTTCCACTCACAAACAGTAAAAAAAAAAAATACCCTCTTTTTGTAAAACTTAATCCAGTCCAATGAAGATATGGATTAGAATGGGAATGACAACTTCCATGTGAAATACAAGCAAATCCGTCTTACAGCTAATTCAGAGAACGGAAGGGGGACATCCTATGTGCCTAAAGTACTAGTGATCATCCACACAGTGCCACAAAACGGCTCAATAATAGTGGTAGGTTTCTAGGGCTAAAATACAAGTGTGTACAATGTGTGTGAGAGTCACTAGCCTTCAGGGGAGGGGGGTAGTCATTAAAATGACCTTTTAAGACATATCCATTTATTATATTTCAATCAGTTATACTGTATTTATGTTTAAGTTGTTCAGAACACATTCATGATATCTCTCATGGGCTGTCCTTTACCATAGTCTGGGAATTTCTCCAAATTCTCGGGGGTATAAGAGGTGTAAGACAGTTACATTTAGTGTCTCTGGATTTATAAAGTACAAGTGTTGATTATTACCTCATTAGAAATCTATGTTTTTACAGTAAAGGCAAGGGAGCTTTCGGGAAGACTGTTGTGGGCTAGGATTGTTTGAGAGATAATTGATGAATTAGGTCATGAGACATTTCAGAGGAAAAATAATAGTCATTGCTTAGATTAGGTCATATGGTGCACTACTAAGCATGGGTTACCAATAACTGCACTTCACTTTCCAGACTGGTGGCACACGGCGAGTTGCTTAATGGAATCATCTGTAAAGTTCTGTAGCAGCATAGGGTGTGCAGGTGGTTCACATAACAAAGAGACATTTACACATATTAATATGGACAAATTCTAGACTTCATCTGTATGTATCATCAGCAGAATCATAACTGTTTATTACCAACATCTGTCCTGTGTAAACTATAGTTCCAGCTGCAACCTGAAAGTACTGTTTCAATTACTGTACAATGATTCAACAGCAGTAACTGAATTAAAGTAAGTAATGGTTTGA
This sequence comes from Limnodynastes dumerilii, assembly GCA_011038615.1. Taxonomy (NCBI): domain Eukaryota; kingdom Metazoa; phylum Chordata; class Amphibia; order Anura; family Limnodynastidae; genus Limnodynastes; species Limnodynastes dumerilii. Next base: position 96,626 of record WWET01000743.1, on the reverse strand, counting down.
AACAGAATATTAACATTACACAAGAAGAAATTATAAGGCATTGGTTAAGCCTGGCTTGGCCACCCTATGGGCTCCATTTATGAATATCGTCTTCATATGATAAAGCTCGATTTCATGTGAAAACGGGCTTTATCATATGAAAATGATATGATCGCTGTATTTTAACAATCCACGCCGACACGTTAAATTGCAACATCAATATACAAGATGGCGTTAGGGTAAGTATTCTAGTGGTCTCCCCATATATCCCTTTCCCCCCCCCCTCCAATAGCTGTTATTAGGGGTAGTAAAAGGGACCGCTGGAATACAGTTTACAGTTTAGTAAAATACATTTAACTAAAAGTAGAAAAAAAATGTAAAAATATATATTTAACCTTTTT
>WWET01000743.1:84032-95009 GCA_011038615.1 Limnodynastes dumerilii | reverse complement strand
TATAAGTTCTGATCCGATAATGTGGCATATCTCTGTGACAGCCTGTGTTCTAAGGTGCATGTAGTGAGAAGGATGGGTAGATGGACTGTCCAGTAAGGGCACTCTCACACAAGTGAATCTGATTCAAACACAGTTTGCAGGAAGACATCACCAGCCACAGGGCATGTCAAAGTCCAGAAAGTGTTAGTGCTTAACCTTTAAATCACAATGCCAAAAGTATGAGAATTCTGCTTATTCATTGCAGCGTGGTGCTTTGGGGATTTTTTTGTGAAAAAAAAAATTAAAATGGTAGTTTTAAATTTATTTTGACTCATTTTTTTTACTATGGGCGGGATCTGCTTGCGGAAGTTGGGTGATTTTCTGCCAGCTCACATCAGATGTCCTGCATCGGAACGCCAATCGTGCCTATTCCTGGCCACAGAGGTGGGGATAGACATGCAGATTAAAGCAAGTGGGTGGCGGAAGGCAGATTCACACGGATGTGCATTATGTTTAAAAAATATTTACAAAAAACAATGAAATCATACACGAACCACAAATAAATGTAAATAATGAGCACCATTCAAATTTAAAGTCAAACACAAAATGGTGACATAACAGCAGTTTTGAAAGATAAGCCTTTAATTGTTTAAATCAAAGCGAACAAATGCATTCATTATAATCACACAGTAGCTGTGTGCTGAACAAAAAGAAAAGCATGAGGCTCTCTGTTAATAACAATAATGCATAAAGAAAGCTTGTCTTTCAAGCGAAACGCGCGTTGTGGCGATTCTTTTTCTAGTGGGGAGACATCCAGACTGCTATTTTTTCAATATCTATAGATAGATAGTCACCTCTCTTGTATGAGGGTTGATCTGATAGATAGTTGGTTAGTTAGTTAGTTAGATAGTTCTTATCATTACATAGTCCCTACTTGTATGAGGGAGTGGATATATTTTAATTAAAGGCAACTGTGTAATTAATGGATCTATTAAAATCTAATCAAATAACCATACAACTGACTAACCTAAGCTACTATATAACTAAATAGTAATTTACTTCAGGTTCCTACAGAGTCCCTCCTTATATGAGAGGACTGGATTTATCTATATGGATTTATATAGAGCTATTCAAAATTCAAAATATCTAATTAGAGAGCTGTCTAATGTAGGACCTTATGATAGCTTTTTTTATTACGGAGGAAGAACTTTGCACAAAATATAAGGTTGTTAACTTCATACTGTATGAGCGTAGTTAAAGTGCCGAGCTACTACGCATGCATAGTAACTCTTTTGCGCTATCTATGTCACCATTGCTTTACGTATATTGCGTATATGCGGTCTTTAAACTACGCTCGTATGAAGAAAGTGAGAATACGGTCCAAAATTATTATATCTAACAAATAATATAATGATATATAAGCCAGTAAGCATTTTGTCTTCAATTATGGAATGATTTCCCAACTATATGATTTAAATCACATATACACTTTGTCGCGTGGATCACGTATAATTAGAGTTTTTCGTTTTTATTTCGCTGGCATTGAGTCCACATTCTTTCTTGTATCCCTTTGTGTAACAAATAATTTATAACAAGACTATCGACTGAACTCTAATTATTTTAATGAATATAAATAAAGAATGAATGTTGTTATTGGATTCACAAGTTAATTGTTTATCGTCTTGTCCAGTCAATGTTTATGGACTGATGAGTGCATTCTATATACCCTATCTTTCTCTGTTTTCTCTGTTTTTTTGTCACTATGCTTTTTCAGGGTTGGATAGCACCTAATTGGATGGGGTAATGCTTAATGGCCATTACAAATATGCAGGCAGATATTAAAATAATTCCACCCATTTTAATCCATCTATTAGGGATAATTTATAACCTTTGAGTTCGGCTTTATTTTATTTAAGTTGATACTCTCTGTTAACCATGCGGATGTCAACTTAAGAATGCTAGGGGGGCATGCTAATCTTTTCCCGTGTGTATGTTACTCTGCACAAGCCCTTCTTAACTGTAAATCATTCTTAAGTCTTGAGGAATGCCCATACTGTACATTAGTAGCCCGAGTATTGCTCATTTGCATTAAGAGCCTTGCCCCTCTAGCCACGCGTGCGGAAGTCAGGACATTCCCAAGCATGAATCATTCCTAAGTTGCCGTTCTTATCTGTGAATCATTCTTACATGGTTTCAGTGCATAATTTTGAGTTCTGGGCATGCTCAGTTTAAACTTTCTTAAATATACACAATGAAATCCTGTTCTGACTTAGTTGTGAATCAGGCCCTAAGTTCAGAAGTGCATTTGTGTTTTACTAATTCAAAAAAATTACATGTAGGATGTCACATTTAGACTCCTTATGCTTCATTTTAGTAGGAAAATGAATTTAGTTTTAAAACAAAGCAAAAAGGCTTCACTATTTTGTTCCAGATTCATTCAGCTATAGGGTTTTACAGAACAATTCTGGTTATTGACAGAATACCCTATAGGACTGTCAGTTTAGTTTAAGAGTTATGATATTCTTATGTTTCTCCCAAGTATATTCAAATTGTTTTACTGTGCCAGCCCCTACCATTTCATATAGGAGGCTATGCCAATTATCAGCTACCCTTTCAGTAAGGTAATTTTTTCACTCATTTGCTCTAAAACTACCACCCTCTAGTTTATACGCATTCCCTCGTGTTCTATTACATCTCTTCCTTTGAAATATTCTACCCTCTCTACCTGATTACACTCCTTGATATTTATGTGAAAGCTGTTATCATATCCCCCTTGTTCCTTCTCTGCTCCAAGCTATACATGTACAATGTTTACATTAGCTAATACTTATCTTGATTGTTAAAACTTTGTTATTAAAAGATTTAGGAACACCCCAGTTTAAGTAAAGAATATCAGTGCTTAACTTGCCTGTTATATGCTGTGACTCCCTTATACTTGATGTAAGATCTCCTCTCTATAGTTTACATTGTATGCGCTGGGTGTTCTCTGCCACACTGGCCTGTTCACGGCTGTGGATCCCATCTACATAATAACAGTCCTTTCCAAAAATACATCTTGACCGGCAATTTAAAAGTATTCTTTTGTTTACAGTAGAAATTGCATCTCGGCACATTACTGTAAACCTGTTATTTATTATTGGTTTGTAGTAAGTTAAACAATGTACTTTAAAAAAAGTCATTAGTACTGTAGTAGTGCTTTGATTAAAAAGTGGAATCAAAGCACTGAGGTCATGAGTGCATTTCCTAAGGCCTGATCTGTGTTGCGTTTGTATGTTCTCCCCATATCTGCGTGGGTTTCCTTGTGGGTGGTCCAGTGCCCTCCCACACTCCAAAATATGCTGGTAGGTTAATTGGCTGCTGACTAAAACTTAGCATTACAGATGAAACTCGAAAAATTTCAATATCGTTCAAAGGTTCATGTATTTGAATAATTCAACTTGAAAGGTAAAACCTAATATATTATATAGACTCATTACATGCAAAGTGAGATATTTCAAGCCTTTATTTGTATTAATTTAGATGATTATGGCTTACAGCTTATGAAAACCCCAAAATCAAAATCTCCAAAATATAGAATAATGTGAAAAGGTTCAATACTGTAGGCTCAAAGTGTGTCACACTAATCAGCAAATTATTCCAAAACATCTGCAAAGGGTTCCTGAGCCTTTAAAAAGTCTCTCAGTCTGGATCAGTAGAATTCACAATAAAGGGGAAGAACTGCTGACCTGACAGTTGTGCAGAAAAGTATCATTGACACCCTCCACAAGGAGGGAAAGCTGTAAAAGGAAATTGTAAAAGAAGTTGGATGTTCTCAAGGTGCTGAATCAAAGCACATTAATAGAAAGTTAAGTGGTAGGGCAAAGTGTGGAAGAAAAAGGTGCACAAGCAGCAGCAGGGATGACCGCAACCTGGAGAGGATTGTCAGGAAAAGGCCATTCAAAAGTATGGGGGAGATGCACAAGGAGTGGACTGAAGCTGGAGTTAGTGCATGAAGAGCCACCACACCCAGACAAATGTCGTATTGCTCTTGTCAAGCCGCTCCTGAACAACAAACAACCTCAGAAGCATCTTACCAGGGCTAATGAAAGAAGGAACTTGTTTGTTGCTTAGTGGTCCAAAATCCTCTTTTCTGATGAGAGCATTGAGATTTTGCATCTCATTTGGAAACCTAGGTCCCAGAGTCTGGTGGAAAAATGGAGAGGCACAATCCAAGATGCATGAAGTCCAGTGTGAAATTTCCATAACACCTCAGCAGTGCCACAGGCTGATAGCATTCATGCCACGTCGCATTGAGGCAGTAATTCGTGCAAAAGGGGCCTAAACCAAGTACTGAGCACATATACATGATTAGACTTTTCAGAGGGCTGACATTTCTGTATTTAAAAACCTTTTTTTTTTTTTTTTTTTTTTTACTTCATGTAATATTCTAATTTTGAGAAATTTCGCTCTTGGGGTTCTCATAAGCTGTAAGCCATAAACATCAAAATTAAAACAAATAAAGGCTTGAAATATCTCACTTTGCATGTAACGAGATATAATATATTAGTTTCACCTTTTAAGCTGAATTACTGAACTAAATGATCTTTTGAACGATATTCACATTTTTTGAGTTTCAACCTGTAGTACAACAGCCCCAGACCCCTAATATAAACGCCTTTTATTACATGTGGATTATTTTAGGAGTCTGGAGTGACCCATGCATACTTTATTGTGCTTATACCGATCAGCAACTCATCCCATATATGCAAACTAATGTGAGCACATCTTCAGACCACTAATATAGCCTAAAAGTATTACTGTGGGTCATATTGTCTGGATATTGCACCCTTGAGCATATACTGGTTATGGGACTCATAACGCATATATAGTTCAGTGTGCTTTTACTGATCTGCATACTGAATACGAGTGTGCGATCTTCAGACCCCTAATATAACCCGCATCTCATTTGGAAACCAAGGTCCCAGAGTCTGGTGGAAGAATGGAGAGGCACAATCCAAGATGCATGAAGTCCTGTGTGAAGTTTCCATAACACCTCAGCAGTGCCACAGGCTGATAGCATCCATGCCACGTCACATTGAGGCAGTCATTTGTGCAAAAAGGGGCCTAAACCCCATGTGTGTGTATGTGTGAATTTTAATTGAAAACTCCAGTGGGGGCAGTGAATGCTGTGAATGATTGTTTTTTAAAAAAAAAAGCCATATAAAAAAACCTGTAAATAAATAATAAATACATTCAGAACAACAGTGGTGCATTTATAGATCCACAATGGGAGCTCTCTTCGAATCGTGTTCACATTTAAGATTCAAAAGGTCCGCATTTAGCAGAGCAGGGCGCTCCCCCAGCACTCCCCCTGGTCTCCTACGTGTGGATAGTGAATCCTTATGCAGAACCCCACCCCTAAGTATTCTGCACAGAAACCCTTCCGTGCAGCATACTGAATTGTGCGTAAGGGTTAAGCCGAGCCTTTACTGTACGATCTGCATGTATTTGCCCACCTGTGTGGTCAGCTGCGCTGCATTGCGGATATAATGGTACTGCGCATGCGCGGTATCATTTTTCTGTAGACTTCTATATGTAGCGTATTCTTCTGGGCCTTAGTCATTTTGCAGTGGTCCCGCTACTTGTATACCCATCCAGTCTTTTGTACAAACTGGAATTTACATGCTCTCGAGTTGGAAGATAGCCCCCCGGCTGTCCGATGTCTTTCTGTCACAACGTATACCCCTTTCACATCACCATCACAGACCCAGGTTATTGCCAGGGCAATGTCCAACTACCTGGATTGAGCTGTGGTGTGAAGGGTTCCCTGTGCCTGTAACCGGGTCTAATGACCAAGGAATTGGACCCTGGTTCAAATAGTTAGTATAAATTTACCCCAACCCTTACTTTAATCCTTACCTTAACCTTCCCCTTCCATTACCCTAACCCAAACCCTTGCTTCCCTACAGCAGGCTAGGGTATGATTATCAATCGAGAATTCCAATCAATGAGATAATCGGACCCATCGTTTTTGAAGCATTTTATCGGCATTTAAAAAAATAAATCTATCCCACACGATATTTGGCCCACACCACGATAATTGTGTGCCAGCTTAAAACTCCCTTCCCCGCAGTCTCTAAGACTTCACTCCCCACAGCCTCAACCTCCCCTTTCATTACTCTAACCCTCTTCTTTCATTACCTAAACCCTCCCTTCCCCGCTACCTAAACCTAAAACTCCTTCGAGAGTGTTACTCACCTCTCCGGTTAGTGCAGTGGGTCTGCTGTGGTGTTTCCGAAAGGTGAATACATACATACCCATTCTACAAAATAAAAATAAAAACTTCTAAAAGACCCATTTTGCGGTGGCGACACCCACTGTGGAATTTTCCGGTTCAACCCTGCAGTGTAAAACAGGGTTTGAGATGTGACTGCGGCAGAAATCTCTTCTTTAACCTGAATATGGAAGAAATACATTTCTTGTTTATAAAAGAATTTGGGAGAAGAGGGAGCAAAACCTGACCTAGTAGTGCTAATATGCGTAATGCCATGTGCATTAACCAAGAGGGATTGCACGGCTGAGGAAATGACCGCATTCACCAGGGTTGTTTTTACATATATTCGGGAACTGACCTTGTTTCTATAAGAATTATGCATGATTAAATGAACTGGGATTTATAGAAAGAAGATATCAGTGCATAGTACATTGAACCAAAGTTTTTTCCAATGTGCACTCCTGCGGGCTAGCATAAAAAACAGGAGTAGCAGCACATTAAATGTTTTTTATTTTACAATAACAAGCATCACTCCTTCCTGGCACACATTGCAAATCTCTGTTTTGACAAGGAAGTGCAGTGGTCTTAGAATATCTTTTTAAGAGATTACTGACTGAAGCACCTGTTATGCTATAATAGCAACCCATCCAAGCGAAAATGCACTCTAAGGATATCTAATACCCCAGTCTGCAGAAAGCTGTCCTGCAAGTCCATACAGTTGGGCAGCTAGCCTTCCTGGCCCACAGTCTGAGAGTTTTTGACCTCTGACATGCAGCTGAAATGTCAGCAGAATCATAAGTCCAGACCTATAAAACATATCTAACAATCTGTATTCAGAATTACCACCAGCATAGATTGAAAGCTAAGCACATTCTAAGAATTAGAGAAGAAAGTATACTATACAGCGCATATGCCCCTCCTCCACAAATGCCCCTGCTTTCACGCTGTAACTCAAAGATAAATGTTTACATTTTGACAGTAAGAAAAGCAAGTGCATGTCTTTTTACATTCCTTTGCAGTGTGGGACTCGCAACAATATATATATATATATACACACACAGTATACACTACCGTATACAGTAAAATAAATAAATAATCCCAGCCCGACAGGGCATGCTGAAGCTTGTAGAACTACAAGCACAGCATGCCCATGGATGCCAGGGCTTGCTGGCACCTGGAGAACCACAAGTGCCAGCATGCCCTGCTAGCCAGGGCCCGCAGCACTTGTTACATGTCCCCATAAAAAAAAAAATCCATTCTGATGCCGGCACAAAAAAAGTTGAAAAATATGGCCAAAGTACATTTAAAAATTTAAAAAAACATACTTACCTGCTCTGATGGAGTCCAGTCTTGCCAGCTTTTAATCCGGAGGGTATCCTTTGCAAAAAAAAAAAACACTTCTGTTACGACGCAAACCATGTCCTGCAGACAGGACATCCCGGCGCTAATGACCGTTTCACGGTCTTTGGGTCATATTTATACCCTTTGGACAGTGTCAGAATTCTCGTTCTCACGATGCTGTAAGCGTAGGGCTTGGTAAGCAGCTACCGAACTGCACTGCACGGAGTATTTAAATGAGAAAAATGCCCCTTTTCTCATTTAAATATCCTTTCTACAGGCGCAGGCAGGTCGGATGCGAACACAGATGGATGGGTACACTTGCGCCCATCTTTCTGTGCACGCTCCCGATCTGGGCATACACAGTGCTCATTTTTGCTGCGCTTCCGTCTGAAAAAAAGATCTCCACAATGGCGATCACTACGATAAACACTGGCTTTTTACTTTTTTTCTCCTTATGCTGTACTTTGATAGACCTGAAATATACAATATTTTTTTCTTTATATGGCTAAAAAGGACTGGAATAACTATTGTGGCGCATATAATAAGTTGGAAGAGTCCTGTGGGGCATATAATGATCTGTGGGGAATGTAAATGGCTGGGGGTCTACAGTGGCCCAGGTGGATTTGGTCTGCTTCATACAAGCTCACTGAATCCACTCCCACTCCTCTTATAATCACACTTGTATCACTAACCATATTGTGTAATTAATGATTTACGTTAGACTTTGTTTTGTCACAGATATCAAGTATTTGCAAGGCTGCCATCCACGCTGGTGTAATGCGCAATCATCAAGGAGGCTACGTGGATGTTATGCCAGTAGATAAGAAGAAGCACTATTTTGGGTCAGCTCAGAATGGGATCACGTCAGAGAGGTAAGATCATATAAGAAGGCTTATCAGAATAATTAATGGGGCTGATTCAGTGTTAAGAGCAAAAACCAAATAAGGGGCCAGATATTAAAATTAAGAGGGAATCAGGTGGAAAGTTACACCTTGGCAAAACCATGCTGAATTGCTGGGGAGGGAAATTTCATCTGTTACAAACTGTAACCGTTACTGAGCTGAGAGGTGATGTTTCCTAACACAAGTTTAAATAAATCTGGGCACTATCTGTGTATAACATAAGAATAACATTAAGAAACTTCTCCTGAAATTCAACATGACTTTTACCAAGTGTAACTTTCCTCCTAAATTCTTCCTCTTTTCAGTCACTGGATCCAGTGCAAGGACATTTCTTTTTGGGAAAGCCATGTTGTTCTGCAAGATGTGATCAGTGCATTTTATATTTGCTTCTCCTTTGCTTGCGACATAGTTTTGTTAAACTTCAAATTTGCTCATATACCTTAAATTTAAAATTGTTTTGTGTTTGATGGTTTTTCAACAAATAAACATTGTGGCCTGTATTCACGCCTAAAAAAGCAGATGCTTTTTAGGAGCAGATTCTTAGTAGTAGTGTGTAGTATGTCCTTTACGCAATCTATGTACCAGTTAGTATTTTGGGCTCTATTTACAATCATTAACATAACATGCGCAGTAGATGCCTTTTGGGACTTTGAAAATTGAAAGTCTCAAAAGGCAAGCTCAATGCGCATGAACTGGGATCAGAGACAGACGCGCCCGGTCAGGTAAGCAATTTTTTGTGTTTTTTTTATTAAATATGTTTATTAGTTAGAAATAGTTCATGTATTTTTTTTTATATATTTTTGTACATAAATTTGAATGTTTTTGAACTTAACTGTATTCCAGCGGTCTCCTTCTTCCTCCCCCCAATAACAGCTACTAGGGGGAGGAAAAGGGGGGTATATTGGGAGACCGCTGGAATACTTACTCTAACGCCATCTTCAGATGGCGTTATTTAACGTGTCGGCGCAGGTTGTTAAAATCTGCGCTGACACTTCGTAAATTCCGGCCCGCATTCATTAGAGTGGGCTGGGGAGTGTTTAATGCGATCGTCGCCATGGTTTCCATGGCGATGGTAGCATTGTAAATAGCTAACTCTTCATTTTCATATGATAAAGACCGTTTTCACACGTGAGTTACATAATAATATGTAATATGTATTCTGAGGCTGATCCAGAGTTTAAAAGTAAGGGCAAAATGTGTAAGTAAAGACATGAGAAAAACAATGCTTCAGTTTAAAGGGTGCAAATGAATTTAGTTCTTGTGCCTGCTGGGAAAATACTTTCCTTTCCCATATAGAACTCCCATACTACTTAACTGTATGATATCCACCTCCCTTTCCCTCATCCAAGATTTCTCTCCAGATGCCCTTCTGCACTGGAATGACCTACCGCAGCCTATCCAATACCCTTCAAGCCTTCAAACACTCCCTCAAAACACACCTCTTCAGACTAACCTTCCCTTCATCCACCTAACCTCGCCTTCCCTTCCTCCCATCCTGCTTACCTACCCCTCCCCCTCTTCATCCTCCACCCTCTCCCATTGAGCATGTTGGCTCTCACAAGAAAGGTCCTCTATCCCCCTGTCATCCCCCCCCACACACACACACTCACTTTGGCCCCACTACAGTTCCTCTCTCTCTACAGGTTACCTCTGCCCTGCTTCCATTTTTACACCCAATTCCTCAACGAACCCTATTATTAACTGCTACTATGCTCAACAGATTTCCTTTCATTGGGGTAGATCCAGAACTCCGCTTTCAATACGTTTCCTGGCAACACATATTTACAGAGCTAAGCACGCCCATACTGTACACTTTAAATACAAACCCCCGCCTACATAGCGTATTTCAGACGTATTTTAGACTCACGTAAATTTGGCAAGCCCACACGTAAGTATTTACGTGTCACACACGTGAATGGCCCATACGTTCACATTTATGCTACGTTACGGAGTGTATTTTCTATGGTGCGCATGCCCAGTACTTACTAAAACGCGATTTTACGTCTCCGCCATGCAGAAATTCGCTCACAAGCGTTGTTCTGGATCATATTCCCATAATAAATTCCCCTCAGTTCTGTCACTAACAGTGCTGTGTGACTGAATCATATAGAGCACTGTATACTTCTACCATACAACCTGGCTGCTCCATTGTGTGATATATAGCACTTGCCCTTATTTATCAATCCCCAATGTCCTATAGATTGTAAGCAGGGCCCTCTTCCCCATCCAGTATGTCAGTTACCACCCAGTCTTGATTGCTAAATTTGTAAAGCGATTAATCTGATTACGCTATATAAAATCCTGTTAATAAATAAAATAAAATAAATTGTATTACACTTTATTATCCCTGCATGTTGTATTTACTATTTTGTACCTGTATGTTGTTTGTGTTTCCTGTTGTCTTTGTATGGTGCTGTGAATACTGTGTGGTGTCTTATAAATATACAGTACTAATAATCTTGTCCAGGGAGTTATAGAGGATAAGGTATTAAGGGCTCAAGT
>WWET01000743.1:36035-77621 GCA_011038615.1 Limnodynastes dumerilii | reverse complement strand
TTCCTAATCCCTATCATACAGGCAGGGATAGGCATGCAAATGAAGGGACGGGGAATACCACTTACGCATGGATCTCTGTCTGGACAGAAGCTGATCGTAGCGTAGAAGTTAAGGGTCCTAGACACAGATGTGCTACTCTTGAAAGAGGGGAGTGACATGGGCGTGCACTCCCCTCCTCCGTGCGGAAAGCATGCAGGGGTCTGGATACAGCCCATTATCATTAAAACTGATGTCAGCGCACAGTGAAACAGTGCAAGCTCCTACCCTAATAATGTCCCAATGACCACTAATATAGAGCAAGTATCTAAAACACAAACTAGATGGTTGTAGTGCTGTGGTCTGTATCTTGGGGCCAAAAATTCAAGGTAGTGAGTGTGATACTGACTTGGTGGGATGCCAATGGTGTTAGTGTCAGCAATGGGACAGTATACCAATGATGGTGAAATATAGGCAGGGCTTGCCCTTATTCTAACACAAATTAATTACATATTTAAATTAATTAGCAGTGAAAGTACATTTGAATCCCAAAGAGCATTACGTTTTTTGCTCTACTGGTTCATAAAACATCTAAATTTGCCAAATATAGACCTACAATATATACAAGTGCCTTAGCCCTTCCCTAACCCTAGCCTTTCCTTTCTTCAGCCCTAACCCTAACACTCTATGGCTCGCCGTCTAACCCTAACCTTCCCCTTAAGACCTAACCCTAATCTACCCACCGCAACCGCTGCAGCCTTTTGCTTTTTGGAACAAGGAAATACATTCCCATTCCCTACAGCAATTTTTTTTTTTCAGCCTATTGCAAACAATGATACAGACGCCATTCAGTTGGCGGCTGTATCATGTTCAAAATACGGCCACTCGGACTGGCAACTTCACCCCGATTTTTTTTACTTATCCACATCCCAACTTTTTTTTTTATATAACATAACTGTTTTCTACAAATGCCAACACAGGGATACTGTGTAGAAAAAAAAATCTTAGTCGCAGTTGAAATCTTTACAACTATAACATAAAACACATTCATAAATCCCTGCAGTGTTCCTTCGTAGTTTGAAATCTAATGCATCTGTCTACAGTACAGTGCAGCATTGTATTTCATTTCAATTTGGTATAAACACGCCAGCTAAAATATTGTGTGAATCATAAAAAGAGTTAAATCAAATTTAACCAAAGCAAATTGCCCATTTTAGCGCATCTGTTGTTTATTTTGTAGGCAGTAGATCATTACCGTTTACAGCAAGTATTTTCAAGGTAGTTTCAGAACATTTTAAATACTTTTTCTAGCTACATGCTGTGCACACCACTGACCTGAAGCTGCCATTCTTAACACATAACCTCTCTGCTAGGCTTGCTTTCACTTCTGCACAAAGGCCTTTATTGTGTAGGTTTTGTTAATTATCGCTGAGTAAGTATTTTCTCAATCCAAGTAAAAATGTGATTCCCCAAGCTGGCAAATCTAATAACCTGAAATAGAAATAAAACTATTTTTGATAAATAATTACTGTTAGCGTTCCAAGGCGACTGAAATGAGAACAATGTATTTTTTTGAATTACTAGAATTGTATACTGGTATCATTTATAAAAAAAAAACAGCAATTGTTTCATAAAATAACAGAGCAAAAGCAAAAATCAGTGCACTTTTTTTTCTGTGCAAGCTTAGAAACGAAGAACACGCAACTGCGATCCATTCAAACCTGAATGCAACTCAGGTTGCATTCTAAAGGCCACGTCACAGGAGGGAAGAGGAGGTCTATGCACAGAAGAGGGGAGTGAACTCCCCATAACTCTTCTCTGTTGTGTGTAGGTATGGACACCCCATTGCGGAATTTAGGCATGCAAACTCCATGGACCATCTCGATGTACGGATCTCATTGCGCACAGAACAGTCCTGATCCAGATCTGAACACAGACGTAAATAAGTGCTGTTTATTTCAAAACATTTGCACCTGCCATATGTCTAAGTCCACACTACACAACCTTTTTGTGACCGGTGCATTAGAATTGCAGACTTTAAACTCAATACAATGTTGTCAAACATTCCATAATTATTATTTTGCATTTTTGAACTGTATGTATTTTGTAGTATACACAGAGAGGGAGAGAGGACACTGTGCCCTCTGTCCCTCTAGAGTACTGTGACAGCGCTGTGCAGCCTATCACAGTAAGAGGTTCTGCACCGTGCTGTAGAACCTCTCACACTATCCTAGTCATACACAAAAATAGTTTTTGCAGCCAATCAGTAAGCTAGCTGCTTGGGTCTCCTGTCAAGACTGACAGGAGACCCAGCCAATCAGAGAAGTCTGCAGCTAGCCAATAGCCTAGCTGCAAGATTCTACTGCTAGGATTATAGATCCCAGCAGGGGAAGAGTATGGTGCAGATATTGGGACCTTTCCCCAGGGGAAAATCAGTCCGTTTATCAGGCCACCCCCTGCTGGGATCGATTATCTGCCTTAAGACCAGCTTAAGTGTTTTTCACGGGACAGTCCTGATTTCGGGGGACTGTCCCGCTGTCCTGCCCGCCACCAGCCTTGTCCCGCTGTTCAGACCAAGTTGTTTTTTTTGTTTTTTTTGTCCCGTCGCATGCGCATGCGCAGCGCTCTTCAAAACCTTATCTGCGGGGTCTGCGGTCATTCCTTACGCCTGCTGAAGTTATGGTAGCCTGCAGCCGGCGTAAGGAAGGGGCCATACGCCCGCACAGGGGGACTGCCAGGGGGAGGCAGCGATGTAACGATGAGCGTTAGCACGCTCAGCGCTACATCGTACCTCTGGATCAGGCCCCATGTCACGGGAGGGAAGAGGAGGTCTATGCACAGAAGAAGGGAGTGAACTCCCCATCACTCTTCTCTGTTGTGTGTAGGTATGGACACCCCATTGTGGAACTTAGGCATGCAAACTGCATGGACCATCTCGATGTACGGATCTCATTGCGCACAGAACAGTCCCCTTGCGTTATGTGTTAAGTCTGGATACGGACCATAGTAAATATACTGCAAGGGCATGCCCAAGAAAGAGCACCTGATCCAGATCTGAACACATACGTAAATAAGTGCTGTTTATGTCAAAACATTTGCACCTGCCATATGTCTAAGTCCACACTACACAACCTTTTTGTGACCAGTGCATTAGAATTGCAGACTTTAAACTCAATACAATGTTGTCAAATATTCCATAATTATTATTTAGCATTTTTGAACTGTATGTATTTTGTATTATACACAGAGAGGGAGAGAGGACACTGTGCCCTCTCTCCCTCTATGGTACTGTGACAGCGCTGTACAGCCTATCACAGTAAGAGGTTCTGCACCGTGCTGTAGAACCTCTCACACTATCTTAGTCATACATAAAAATAGTTTTTGCAGCCAATCAGTAAGCTAGCTGCTTGGGTCTCCTGTCAAGACTGACAGGAGACCCAGCCAATCAGAGAAGTCTGCAGCTAGCCAATAGCCTAGCTGCAAGATTCTACTGCTAGGATTATGGATCCCAGCAGGGGAAGAGTATGGTGCAGATATTGGGACCTTTCCCCAGGTGAAAAGAAGTCTGTTTATCAGGCCACCCCCTGCTGGGATCGATTATCTGCCTTGTGACCAGCTTAAGTGTCACTGGCTCCAAGTTGTCTATTCTTTCTTGCAAGTTTATTTACATAAGTACAAATGAAACTAAATTGTAACTATTTTATCTTAAATCACATATACATACATATGAGTACAACAGACCCTCCAAAATGACCCATTCCATTAGGTACAAAGTGCTCTGCTCCTGAGCTTCTAGCTGTCAGTTACTATGGTAACCACCATTGTTAAAGAGAAATGTTTTTCAAACATCAGTTAATTATTACCAGGTGAGTGACAGTTGGAAGCTCAGGTTAGGTTTGAGGGTCTGGGACAATAACAACCATAAAGAATGATGATGCTGTTTACTAAATAGCTTGACATATCACTTTGAGATAACCATGACTTCATTTTTATATGCATATAGCAGCAGAATAGCTAACGGTGATAGTAGTTTGAGTATAATATTGTAAGTTTTGGGTATAAGATCATGTAGCTTAACACTATCTACTGTAACAATGGCCCTTCTAATATTTTATATGTTTCCTTTTAAATAAAGCATTGGATTACAATGTTCTGAATCTGAATGTAACATGCAGGATAGAAAATTGCTACCTAAGCATTTCAAGTGTTTGGAAATAGACTGCACAGTGATACCCTAGAGAATTACACATTCTGGAAATTCTTTTCTAAAGTTTAATTGTGTGGTCTACAGTGTAAGAACATCAAGCCATCTGTTTGAAATCATGACAGGAAACTACATTTGCCAACATCAATAAGAACAAAACCGGCTACATTTTGTAGAGAATTCATTAATCAGACCTTGAGTAGGGTTTTCAATTGTACCTTAGTTAATTTGTAACACTGTGTAGAAATTGTGTATGTTGATTCTACAACGTTTTAGGCTATAAGACGTGGATAGATGTGGGTTACAACTGAGTTATGTTTATAAGCACTTCTACAGGTAACAGTGTGGGAAGATTTCTTGGTGTGAGTTTTATTGTAGGGGTGTGATAATCAGGGCAAGGTCTCTGGACACCCTAGGCAAAGCTTCCCTTCTTGCCCCGGCCACAGGCCCCCCTCTCCTTCAAGCCCCATTGTAACCGCACCCCTATAGTAACACTCATGTGTACGTGTAATTTACAATTAAATTCAATTGTGTGGCTTATAAACAAATACAAGAAGCTTTCTATAAGTCTTTATAGGCGAGACGTGGCAACATACTGGACCTGATCCAGAGTGGGCTTAGATATTTTCAATTGTAAATGGGGTGAGTTTAAGCATTGGACATGTGCCTCATTAATGTGAGTGGAATACGATCAGTGCTCTGACGATTACCTGCTTTATGGGCAGGAGATGGACATGGGGGCCTGATCCAGACCTACGCCGATGCGCTGTGCTTACTAAAGCCGTATGGCCGCCTAGTCCGCCCTCCCAACCTCATTTAACTAGTTCCCCCCGCCCACCTACACTAACCTGTCCGTAGGGACGCTGCGGGATGTCCCCTCCAGCGCCCCTACGGCGCTGCTACTGGATCGAGCATTGCCGTAGCAACGCCGGGCAACATCTGCCCGGCACATGCGCAGATCGTCTGAAAAGCCGATCTTACGCTTACGCCCGCCGTCCTAGTGACGGCGGGCGTTATTCTGGATCAGGCCCATGGTTTTGCTGCCAGTGTCATTTCTGTCAGCCTCTGGACTTCCGCTACTGGACTGCACAGTACTGTGTCTACTGAACAACACTGGGGAACTGGACTGGGATTTAACAACAGTAGGTGAGTTTACAAAATATTGTTATGTTTAGGCTTTGGTTATAGTTTTAAAGTTAGGCTGCAGACCTTGGGCCAGATCCAGATTTAAGGTGGCTTTATGTCCGCAACTGTACAGGAGTTACGCACTACTAAGTATAATGCACTCCCCTTGCACACATGTAACTTAGCTGATATACGAGTTCAAAACCCTACCTTAACTTTTCCTTGTGTATCTCTGGTCGTACAAAATGCCTTGTTGTGTGCAAGTGCCTCACCCAGCCCGTACTGTACAATTTAAAAGCTTCCCTTAATGCTTTTTTTCGCCTTGCGTAGGGATGTCACACCCTTTCCTACAGAGTTACATACAAGTTACGTGCGATCAGAGTTATGATGCATAAACTAGTCGTTATTAAGTCTGGATCTGGCCCCTTGTCTGAAATGTAATTGTCGGCTACGCTAAACTCGATATAACAGTACTACAGACCTTAGTTTTATCAAGATGATTATCCTGTCAACATTCATATATTGGCGACATAATGTCAACTGTTTGAATAGAAGTAAAAGTGCCGGGTGTTTTGGGATGAATAAATAATGAGTATGGGAAAATTCATCTCAGAGGGGTAATGATAAAACCAATAATAGTGATCAATTAAACAGGTTTATAAAAGTAATAAAATCAAACCCCAGTTTTGATAAAAATATGAAATCCGATACCACAAAAAATAAGAGTCCCAAACAGTGGAATCTTCAATTAAAAACCAGTCACAATCTCTGTTTTCAAATATCTTAACAGATGGAATATATGATCACTTCATGACGATTTTAATAGCGATGTTAAATCATAAAGTTCCTGGGGAAGGTTCCTTCCAAAAGCCTCCCTCTCAGGGTAGAGAAATCCTCCCTATAGGGTTTCACCACTCCGTCCGGAGCAGAGACGTGGATGTATGAGAGACCGCAATTAATAAAAATACTAATTTATTTAGTATAGTCTCTCCAGATGGTAAAAGGTCCCGGGATGAGCTCTTGATAAAGAATTCCAAATTCCAAATGCGTTGGCGGCAGTTTACAAGGAGGACCAGTGATCAAGTACCCTTACTCTCCATGGGCCCGATCCAGAGCTACTGCCGCCGTCGCTAGTACAGCGGCCTTAGCCGTAATGCGCATGCGCCGGGCAGATGTTGCCTGGCGTCACTATGGAAACGCCCGATCGTAGATCGGCCGTCCATAGTAGCGCCGTAGGGACGCTGGAGGGGACCTCCCCCAGCGTCCCTACGCTGAAGTTAGTGTAGGGGGGCGGGGGTAGGGAGGGTAATGAGGCTGGGAGGGCGGCATTAACGTACTAACGCCGCTGTCCCAGCGTATCAACTCTCCCTTATGCCGGCTGAAGCCAGAGCAGCGATGTTACGCTGAGCGCTACAGCGCTCAGTGTAACATCATAGCTCTGGATCAGGCCCATGGCTCAGAGCTCATCCTGGGAGATTCCACTGCTCTGATTTTTTGTAGTTTCGCATTTTTTATTTTTTATCAAAACTGGGGTTTGATTTTATTACTTTTATAAACCTGTTTGATTTATCTTGTTACACTGCTTTTAATGTTTAATTAATCACTATTATTGGTTTTATCATTACCCCTCTGAGTTGAATTTTCCCATACTCATACCCATATTTATTAATTCCAAAGCGCCTGGCACTTTTACTACTATTGTGCACTAATTCAGGTCTTGTGGCACCTGTGTGCCAGTGGCTGCATAGAATTAGAGCTCCATCTTATCCACTTCTCTTACTCAACTCTTTGAATGTTAGCATAGTGACTGTCAGTCTTGTATACCACACCCAGGTGAGCTCTACAGCACTTAATCCGTTTAAGAGCAGCATATTCTATTGACAATATGGGCATTATTTAGCACCTGTGGTAAGGTCGGCAGTCATGTTTATATTTCCTACCTTCAGATCTCCTGTACCAGCCCAGGTGTACTCTAAGTGCAGAGATGATGTGCACTTACTATATCAAAGTTAAACTACCTGCTACAGTCAGCTCTACAGAGTAATTAGGAGCATCTAACAATAACAGAATTAAGACACGCTGCACTACACTATATTATACTAACCACAGTACTTAGTATTTTCAAATCTGTTTTTGTAGGTAATTATTTATAATTTTTACAAAGAGTGTTGTACATGCCAAGATTTTACTCCAGCATTTTTTTTTCTATAAATTTGATCATTTGAGGGTTTTTACATTCTTATATTTGTTTTTGGTTGTTGGGTGTCTTTCCTCACATTGGATGTCATATTCCATTCACTATAATTGAGGATCAGGTTCAATGTGTTTCTGTATACAAGGCAAATTTATCCTGTGCTGTGAATAACTGTGTACATTCTCTAATAATTTGGAAGGATAGCTGAGGACTATGAGCTTCCTTTTAACTGGGCTTATCTGGTAAATATCAATGTACATAGTGGACCCGAAAGCTGGGCACACACTGAGAAGTGTAAAGTTTTTCTACACAACTTTAAGTCCTATCAAGCATGCCTGATATGCCAATTCATTCATACCACACGCTAAAAAAAAGGATACCGGTTTTTATTTCCCTATATGTTTTGCTGATAATGGGGTAGATCCAGAACTGCGTGCGCAATATGTTTACACGTGTAACGTATTTTCGCATGCGTATGTTCTATACACTCCCCTAGGCACACCCCTTGAATGTACGTATTTCCCCGAGTTTTGCTTCCCAAACCCTACCTTAACTTTTTTTTGCGTACGTCCGCTAACAGACGTATAGACTACATGAACGTACGCTGCTTAACACGCCCATACTGTACACTTTAAATACAAACTTCCACCTACTTCACGTTAATCGAACGTATTGTTGACACAAGTAAAATTGGCACACCCACATGTAAGTATTTACGTGACAAATACGTGAATGGCCCATATGTTCACAATTTCGCTACGCTAATGAGCGTATTTTCTATGGTGCGCATGCGCAGTACTTAGAAATAGGCGATTTTACATCTCCGCCACGCGTAAATTCGCTCCGATGCGTTGTTCTGGATCAGGCCCAATGTGACTGTTTGATCTTTAAAATTAAACAGTATGCTATCAATCAATGTCTTGTACTTTGCAATGATCAGACGCAATCATTGCACAGTACATACTTACACAATATCATTCCAAACACTTGGAACAGTATTTGTTAGAAAACCCTCCATTGTGTACCTAATGTATATTTTTAAAACTTGACAGCAAGGCAAGAAAGGTGTTTGAATATTCCATTGTTGAGATAGATAGATAGATAGATAGATAGATAGATAGATAGATAGAGAGTGCTTGAAGAGTGATAGCACTTGTAGTGCAGGTGAGTTGCAGAGAGGAGTGCACACACCGTGCAGGAGACAGACTTAAGAGCCGCTGACACTTGTAGTGCAGGTGAGTTGCAGAGAGGAGCGTATACACTGTGCAACAGACAGACTGGAAAGCTTGCTGGCACTTTTAGTGTGGGTAAGATGCGGCAGTCGAAGCACACACTTTGCAGGAGACAAACTGGAGTCACAAAGTAGTGGATCCAGAGGTACAAGAATGGAGACACGAACAAACCAGGCACAGAGACCAGAAGGCTGGAACACAGGAGCTGGAAGCAGCCAGGACAACGACAACCAGGGTTGAATCAATAAACCAGCCCAGACTGGAAGAAGGGACTGGATTATATTGGACCTTTTTTTTTTTCCACAGGTGTCAGATAATGGTCTGGAATCAGCTCAGGAGCTCAGGAGCTCAGGTGCAGTAATCAAGAAGTCTGGAGCTACAGTCAGACAAGGCAGATAGAATTCCTGGATGTCCTCTGGTGGTGAAGAAAGGTCAGTACTGTGGCAGTCATGACAATACTGTAAATAGATACTTTGAAAGTTCCAAAAGGGTTAATTGATCAGCACTCTCTTGCAGGAGAGAGCACAGACAGGGCAGAGAAGAGAGGGGGGTGCTGCACTTTGGCAATGATTTCTGCCAACATTGTGGTATCTGTATGATAGAACCTGTATCGTTACCAAAGTTTTTGTCACTGTAGCGACTGGAACTGATGTTTTCTGACTCAAGCACACAGAAATTACAGTACATAAGTTTGCATTGATACACTGTACCAAGAGAGGGCACACTTATACTATACATTGTACCGAGAAGGAACGCCCAATTTGGAATCACAACACAGCGCCTCTGTTGTGAGGTGTCATTCATCTTAGTGCGTTATGATCAGATGGCAGGTATGTCTGTGTATGTGCAGAATAAAAAAATGTGGATTCAGTACAATAACAACACACAGAAATGGGGAGAAGTCTGATTTTTCATAGCCAGCCCTAGGTTTTTACACTTATCATAGGAATTTGTGAATAATGAAGATATTATTTACAGGTACTATATACTTATCATGCTACGTAAGCCATAGTACATGTGTGAAGAAAGAATAAATACATGCCAAACATGACAGTTTCCTTATGTTACAATGATTAACCACAGTTTGTATGATAAAAACAATATACTTTTTATGTCAAAATGTATTTAAAATATTTCGCACTGGAATGTTCTGAAGACCAGTGTTTACATTTTTAAGATGCTTCCTTCTCTTTATTTTGCTATATGTATATGAATTTCCTGTATTCACTGTCGGTGTTTTTTTTTTAATGGACAAAAAAGTTAAAGAATTAAAAAACAGACTTTCCACTATCACATTTTAATGAATATAGTGATATAAGGAGGTTTTATATGCTTTTATGAGCCTGCATAATATAATTATTTTCGGAATTAACCCCAGATGCAAAATGGTCCTACAGGTGAAGACACTAATACAAAAGCTCTTTCCTATTCCTTCGATACCTAACTGCAGAGGTGGCCATCTTGGGCATCTTTAGCTGTGTTTATATGTAATCATTACCTTCAGTCACTGCTTCATAGCTACTTATATTTCAGGACAAACATGTATGCATGGGTCTGATTTTGGCAGTAGCCAATCAACGTTTTTGGACTGTATGTGAAGGAACCAGAGCTAGTGGAGGAGAAAACCCAGATGTGAAACTTGAAAATGCCACATGTATTGCTACTGTGGGAATTTAATAACACCGTAAATATATGATGTGATAAAAGACCTGTGGCCAGATTTATTAAGCTGCAGGTTTGAAAAAGTGGAGATGTTGCCCATAGTAACCAATCAGATTTTAGATCTCATTTAACTATTACATACTAGAGAATGTCAGCTACATAGAAACATAGAAAGTGACGGCAGATAAGAGCCACATGGCCCATCTAGTCTGCCCATTTATTTATTCAAAACTATACTGACCCTAGACCCTATTTACCCTCAATTTGGTTTACAATTTAGGATACCCTTATATTTATCACAAGCATGTTTAAACTGTTCTACTGTATTGGCCTCAATCACCTCAGATGGGAGAATATTCCATTTATCTATCACCCTTTCAGACATAACATAAGGTGCGTCCCTCACCATGCGGCTGAGCTTTTTTTTTTTCCAGGAAATATTTGCAATAAACTTCCTGTACACGTATATTCATATGCATTAGAAGCATAACCGACCGAGATGGATGAGCATGCTTTTGCGTGTGGACTCTTCGCTCTGACTCTGGTGACATTGTTGAGGCAGGATAGAAAACGAAAGATATGGCGGCGGCGGTGGCATTGTTGGACGAAAGAATGGCTGAAAAAGAGAGAGTCGTTCTCTTATTTGTCGCTTGTACATGAAATTCGGGAGAATAATCCTGATGATTTCCGAAACTTTCTGCGTATTAATGATGCGACCTTTGTGTATTTGCTGAATATCGTGACTCCATACATTAAAAGACAGGACACAAAGATGCGGACTGCCATCACACCTGAGCAACGTCTCTTAGCAACCCGGCGCTTTTTGGCTACTGGGGGGTGCGTATTAATCTGTCTGCTCTGGTCTTATCGCATAGATTATTCTGCAACATAAGTGCCTGCACACATAACTGCAATGCCTGAAAATGGCTCGTTTTGGATAGGTGGCTATCTGACCATCAGATCACGTGATTATTGTGGCATTTTGTGGCTTATTGCCCAGGATGCAGTTGCCAGTCCGAATAGCGACAATGAAAAAGCTACCAGCTGAATCGTGTTTATATCATTGCTGAAATGCTTTGCAAATCAAAATACTGCTATTGGGAATGGGTGCCAATTCTTACCCGTTCCCAACAGTGACAGGCAGCGGCGGGCTGGGGTTAAGACTCAAGGGGAAGGTTAAGTTAAGGCTGGAAAACATGGAAGTTTAGGGCTCAAGAAAGGGAAGGTTAAGGTTAGGGCTGAAGAGGAAGGGTTCAGCTAGAATCTGATTGGTTGCTATGGGCAACATTTCCACTTTTCCAAACTCGCAGCTTAGTAAATATGACCACTGTTGTGCTTTGGTTGTTTCTACCTATATTTACTCTTGAGGGTCCAACAACCTCTAAACTAACTACAATATAAAAGGAAAGTGGGTGAAAGACAGTCCCTAAGGTCCTGTCAGCTTGACACTGACAGCGAAAATTCAGCTGTCAGATGTGTCCCAACAACTGCATCAACATTATAAAACAGTTATCAGGATTATTTCAGGACAACTTCAGATGACCTTGGTTAACCAGACATTTTTTTTCCAATATTCAGGGACATTCTGGTATCACCAGAGTAATTTGCCCTAAACTCCTAACATTATATTAATATTGTGCTTAAACACGCAGTTAACCTTTTTTAAGGTTTTATTATGTTTTTATGCCATTCAGTTCTGCAGACTCTACTGAATATAGTTTGCTGTAAGGTAATATTATTATGTACAGTCAAACACTGTGTTTGCTATTTCTGGTTTTGATTAAAGATTTTAACAAGCCAATCGAAACAGAGCAGCATAAGAGAGCCAAGGAGATGTTTAAGCAGCTTGTTCTGTAGCTCTTTCCCAATATTTTGTGTATTTATCCTTGCATCAATTATATGTGACAAAGTGAGTAATCCTAATTTTTTTTCTGTAATAAAAGGATGGAAACTATAATTTGGTCTTTGGCCATTACTTTTTCCTCTTTGCATGACACTGACTCCATTTTCCTAATGGTGAAGCCTGAGTATTGTGTGTTAGGGCCTGATCCAGAGCTACGGCCGCCGTCGCTAGTACGGCGGCCCTCTGAAAGCATTCAGTCATAGGCTGCCAATTTGCAACTTCTAGCAAAGAAATGTGACCATGGGGAATTAGCAAGTGAATTTATCAGGGATAGACTTGTGTGTGAGATTTGTGATAATGGGCCTGATCCTGAGCGTATGGCCCCTTCCTTACGCCGAGCGAAGCTAGGGTAGCCTTCACCCGGCGTAAGGAAGTGGCGCCCGGCCCGCACAGGGGGAGTGCCAGGGGGAGTCAGCGATGTAACGCTGAGCGTTAGCATGCTCAGCGCTACATCGCAGCTCTGGATCAGGCCCTTAGCCACTAAGGGTATTTGTATGTGCTACAAAAATAACACTTTAACTTAATGAAACTAATTTTAACTCCTCACGTCAATTGTAATAAATAAATGGAAACATTTTTTTAATATTGAATAAAGAAATTAGAGAAAGAAAAGAATAAATAAATAAAAAAAAAGTGTGGTTTGCTGGCACAATGGTCTTTATATCGAAAGACAATTGTACTACAGCTGAATGCATTTTAGAAAGCGGCAGAGATGTGACTCCTGGAGTCGCAAAGACTCATCTGCCAAAAGGTAAAGGGTTTTTGCTAACCCTACCCTTAAACCTTTCCTAACCCTAACCCTCCCTTTACTGCAGCCTAACTCTAACCTTCCCTTCAGCCCTAACCCTAAAGCTCCATACTATAAAATGGTGCATGGCCTAAATAACAAGACTTACCCGGCAGACCAATACTGTAATATGTATCGTTTGGAGCATAGAAGGGAAAGATGAAACGTGATACTTTCATATACACAGTATCAAGGGTTTAAATAGCGTAAGTTGGAAAACATACTTCAAAGGAACAGAAGCATTAGAATACGGGGATACGCACTGACACTGGAGCAAAGTAGGTTCTGAGGAAATATGGCTTTGCAGAAAGGGTGGCAGATAGGTGAAATAGCCTCCTAGGAGAGGTGGTAGAGGCTGATACAGTAGAGCAATTTAAACATGCTTGGGATAGTCAAAAGGGTATCCTTACAAAGAGCTAAGAATCAAAAAGGGTTTTAGTAGGTCACCAGAGATTTAAAAGAATGGACAAACTAGATGCCGGGCCAAGAGGTTTCTAAAGTGCCGTTAAATTGTATGTTTTTATTTAATAATAAAAAAAAATAGTACCAAGGGTATTCAGTTCTGTGGAGCTGCTTTCTCTGTAGGGTAACTAAACCCTAATAAGCTAAGGACCGGATCAAAGCTTACTTTGGTATTCTAACTTGATGCCAGATCCCAACTGTATCCAGACTTGCGAGGGGAGGCAAAGAATTCCGACAGCAGACCCCTACCTTAAGTCTTCCTCTGCGTCCTCTCATAAAGTGAGTTTTTATCGGAAGTCGGGATAGCACGGTGATCGCTTAGCACATCGGGCCTGATCCAGACCTACACTGGCTGGCGTTAAAACGCCAGCCAGCAGCGTAAGATCGGCTCAAAAGCCGATCTGCGCATGCGCCGGGCAGATGTTGCCCGGCGTTGCTACGGAAACGCCCGATCGTGGATCGGGCGTCCGTAGCTTCAGCGTAGTAACGCTGGAGGGGGCGTCCCCCAGCGTTACCACGCTGAGGTTAGTGCAGGTAGGCGGGGGGAGGGAGAGTAATGAGGCTGGGAGGGCGGCGTTAGCGTACTAACGCCGCCGTCCCAGCGTAGTTACACTGGGTTACGCCAGCTGAACTTAGGGAAGCCTTCAGCCAGCGTAACCCAGTGTCATTACGATCTAGCAGAGGGAGTGTCGGGGAAGTGTAACGCTGTTACTCTGAGCGTTAGTACGCTCAGCACAACAGCGTTACTCTGGATCAGGCCCATCCTCACTATATTATTTGCATACCTGCCCCCTCCCACTTAGCGTAGGAGCCACCCACATACTAACCCATTGCTGCATACGCACCCAGTAGAGAACTCTCTGAACTGGGCATGTGATGTGTGGCCATAGGCACTATCCTAGTAATCAGAAAATGCCCATTTGCAACTATCTGAATCTGGATATTTCTGAACTACAGTTTGGTTTGCATGGTCAGTCCCGCCATCAGGGGGAGGGCAACCGGGACTACGGTCCCGGGCCCACAGCTGATGGGGGCCCACCATCATTACAGAGCGAATTAAGAATTTCCCTGCACACCAACCAGATGGTAACGCAGGTCAGTGGGGACCTCACCCTTGTGATATCACTGATGACGTCACATGGGGCAGGGCCTTGCTGGGATGTCCCGGGCTCCACAAATTCTGAAGGCAGCCCTGTGCATGGTAAATAGCCATCAATTAAAATAAAAAATGTGTATGGCCTTTAGCAGTGTTTTTGTGTGTTATGAATTTTTAACAGAAAAGCTGCCTATCATAATTTGTAAGCGGAGAAAACCTTAAGCCAATATCTGACCTCTACTGTGGCACTCAGAAGAATTCCTAAAAGTATAGCAAACCTATCTACTCCCTTCTGCTGTTCAGCCTCCAAGGTCAGCTACCATTCCTTGAATATGCAGGTTTAATGACTGTAAAACAGCAGTGTCTCATCTATTCTCTTTCAGCTCTGAGGTTTTACAGTCACGGCTTTCCCATTGGCCTGTGCCTACACCCTCTCATTATGCGTCTCTCTTTACTCCTAGGGATCTGTTGTGGTCAGACAGGAAATTACAATCCTTTAGTCTCTACATTCTCTTCTGTGTCCAGCTCTTTCTAAAATCAGTTTAGTGGAAGTAATCCATAATTTTATCTCAGCAGTCAGAAACTGGGGTCTGTCGTGGCAATCGTGTAGTGTGTGATTGGTCTGTCAATGCTGAAGGAGGGAGTGTAGATAAACATTTGGATGGTTTAACTAAGTAATATAGAAAAAGGAGTGATAAAGGATAATATAATCTCATTGGCCACTAATTTAGATTTGTTTGTTGTCACCAGTTAGTTAATTTAAATATTCAATCAGCCAATCATGTGGTAGCAACATTAAATTTCTTAATAACAGACTATGGTTTGTTGGAAAAAAAATAAAATAGAAACAAAATACAAACCAAGATACTTGTAAATTTAGGGCCTATTCTCCACTACCTTATGTACATTATAGTCATAGGGCCAGGTGTGGGTCCCAGCTTAGAACGGTCCTATTTCAATAGGGCCATTTCTTCCCAGCCAGTTTCGAACTGGCTTAGATTTCGATTACATATGCCTCGAGGAAACATTGCAATCGTTCCACGGAGCACCGAGCTTTCAGTGCTCCAAAAAGTAATTTAAAAAAAGTCCCCCAATCCATTCCCTAATTCTAACCCTAACCCTCCCCTCTCACTATCCTAACCCTAACCCTCCTTTCCTGGCAGCCTGACCCTAACCCTCCTTTCCTGGCAGCCTGACCTTAATTGTCCCTTTCCTGCAGTCTAACCCTAACCCTCCCCTCTCACTATCCTAACCCTAACCCTCCTTTCCTGGGAGCCTGACCCTAACCCTCCTTTCCTGGCAGCCTGACCCTAACCCAACATGTCCTGCAGCCTGACCTTAATTGTCCCTTTCCTGCAGTCTGACCCTAACCCTCCATCTCTCGCAGCCTGACCCTAACCCCCCTACCCTGCATGGAGAGGTTACTCACCTTCCCTTGGTCCAGCGATAGCAGAGGCGCAGGATATCAGCGGCGGTGGAATCTCCGAATGTAAATGGGTGAAGTATGCAGATCGGCATACTCACGTTCTGTATGTGCATTCCCCCACTCATGTATGGGAACCCTACCTTATCTTGTCCGCACGTAAGGTTAAATGTGCGGACAAGGCAATCATACGTAAGGGCTAAACCCAGCCCTATATAGTAACCCCCCACTGTGCGTATGCATGGAAGTTTGTCCCACCCCACTTATGGACCTGCTGGACATATGGAAACAATGTAACAGATTCAGAGATGGAAAAGAGAGGAAAGTTACTCCTGGGAAAAACCATGTTGATGTTAATGGTATTCTTTGCATGCAGGGATATATATTTGAATTGCTGGAAAACTGCTTGAAAAGCTGCTCACAGATAGTGACCAGCTTTACTTTGCACTGGTATTTAGACTTGGGCTAGGAAACACCACCTCTCAATACTAATACTGGGGTAGATCCAGAACTTGCCGTACGTTTATTCGCGTAGCATATTTTCGTGTGCGTATATTCTATACACTCCTCTAGAAACACCCCTTGAACGTACGTATTTTGTCAAGATACGCTTTCCAAACCCTACCTTAACTTTTGCCAACATAACTACAGTGATACGCACACGTACGTATGGGCAACACGAATTTACGCAGCTAAGCACGCCCATACTGTACACTTTAAATACAAACCCCCGCCTACTTAACGTATTTCAGACGTATTTTGGACTCACGTAAAATTGGCACGCCCACACGTAAGTATTTACGTGACACATATACGTGAATGGCCCATATGTTCACAATTACGCTACGTTACTGTGCGTATTTTCTATGGTGCACAAGCACAGTACTTACCAAAAGGCAATTTTACGTCTCCGCCACGTGTAAATTCGCTTAGAAGCGTTGTTCTGGATCTGGCCCACTGTTTGTAACAGATGAAATATGACTCCCCCTGATACCAACATGGTTTTGCCCAGGAGTAACTTTCCTCTTTTCAATCTCTGGATCTGGTCCATAATCCGTACGTCCAGCGTTCTGATACGTATGCCAGCTTGCGTGTATCAGCTGTCGTTCTGAAGGCTGGATTAGGTTCATAGTTCTTAATGATAGAATTATAACAGATTTTTAACTTGGACATTAGATAATAAATGTTCACCAGAGACCTACAAGCTTTGTCCTGTTGTTAATCACCAGTTACAGCTTAACACAGCAGATTATCAATGCTGATGATGATTGCAGACATAACTGGTGTGTTAACTTGAGCCACTGATGGTGAGGACAGGCTTGGCTGCAGGACACTGGCAGGTTGTAGACTCCTGCACACAACTCCATTGAATGTGGGTAGAACACAGAAGACAAATGGAAGACGAGAAACCCAGTGGTACAACGGACAACAGACACCAGTGAAACCAACAGGGACTAACACACAATCTCACAAGAAAACACTGACACTCACAGAGATGCAAGGACCAAGGGGGGGAGAACAAGGGGCACATATCATGAAATGCGGCAGACGCCGCACTTACCTGGCTCCTGAGATCCGAAGGGCGCTTCTCTCTTGGCGCACGGCTGCAGCACTCCGTCGGAGGCTGTCACTGAAACAGTGACAGCCTCTGTGTTGCTTACCACTTGGCCGCGGCGTCCCACGTGGATAATTGGCGCCTAAACGCCGCGGAGCTCCGGACAATGGGCGCCGCCATCTTGCTTTGATCAGGTGACACCATCCAGCCAATCGGACGTTACTACTCGGGTCATCCAGCCAATAGGCGCCATGGGCGCTCTATTTAAAGCCTGTCAGCCCTGCTAGAAATCGCCAGAACAACTAGGTCTTCTAGGTGCCTGGTACTGCTGAATCCTGCTCTCGTCTTGATCCAGTCCTGCCTTGATCCAGCCCTGCTTGGTCCAGTCCTGCCTCGATCCGTTCTTCTTTGGTCCAGTCCTCTCGCGATCCGGTCCTGCTACCAGTGCAGAGGTCCAGTCCAGAGGTCCTGTCTAGTGGACCAGTGCAGAGGTCCAGTCCAGAGGTCCTGTCTAGTGGACCAGTGCAGAGGTCCAGTCCAGAGGTCCTGTCTAGTGGACCAGTGCAGAGGTCCAGTCCAGAGGTCCTGTCTAGTGGACCAGTGCAGAGGTCCAGTCCAGAGGTCCTGTCTAGTGGTCCAGTCCAGAGGTCCAGTCCAGAGGTCCTGTCTAGTGGACCAGTGCAGAGGTCCAGTCCAGAGGTCCTGTCTAGTGGACCAGTGCAGAGGTCCAGTCCAGAGGTCCTGTCTAGTGGACCAGTGCAGAGGTCCAGTCCAGAGGTCCTGTCTAGTGGACCAGTGCAGAGGTCCAGTCCAGAGGTCCTGTCTAGTGGACCAGTGCAGAGGTCCAGTCCAGAGGTCCTGTCTAGTGGACCAGTGCAGAGGTCCAGTCCAGAGGTCCTGTCTAGTGGACCAGTGCAGAGGTCCAGTCCAGAGGTCCTGTCTAGTGGTCCAGTCCAGAGGTCCAGTCCAGAGGTCCTGTCTAGTGGACCAGTGCAGAGGTCCAGTCCAGAGGTCCTGTCTAGTGGACCAGTGCAGAGGTCCAGTCCAGAGGTCCTGTCTAGTGGACCAGTGCAGAGGTCCAGTCCAGAGGTCCTGTCTAGTGGACCAGTGCAGAGGTCCAGTCCAGAGGTCCTGTCTAGTGGACCAGTGCAGAGGTCCAGTCCAGAGGTCCTGTCTAGTGGACCAGTGCAGAGGTCCAGTCCAGAGGTCCTGTCTAGTGGACCAGTGCAGAGGTCCAGTCCAGAGGTCCTGTCTAGTGGTCCAGTCCAGAGGTCCAGTCCAGAGGTCCTGTCTAGTGGACCAGTGCAGAGGTCCAGTCCAGAGGTCCTGTCTAGTGGACCAGTGCAGAGGTCCAGTCCAGAGGTCCTGTCTAGTGGACCAGTGCAGAGGTCCAGTCCAGAGGTCCTGTCTAGTGGACCAGTGCAGAGGTCCAGTCCAGAGGTCCTGTCTAGTGGACCAGTGCAGAGGTCCAGTCCAGAGGTCCTGTCTAGTGGACCAGTGCAGAGGTCCAGTCCAGAGGTCCTGTCTAGTGGACCAGTGCAGAGGTCCAGTCCAGAGGTCCTGTCTAGTGGTCCAGTCCAGAGGTCCAGTCCAGAGGTCCTGTCTAGTGGACCAGTGCAGAGGTCCAGTCCAGAGGTCCTGTCTAGTGGACCAGTGCAGAGGTCCAGTCCAGAGGTCCTGTCTAGTGGACCAGTGCAGAGGTCCAGTCCAGAGGTCCTGTCTAGTGGACCAGTGCAGAGGTCCAGTCCAGAGGTCCTGTCTAGTGGACCAGTGCAGAGGTCCAGTCCAGAGGTCCTGTCTAGTGGACCAGTGCAGAGGTCCAGTCCAGAGGTCCTGTCTAGTGGACCAGTGCAGAGGTCCAGTCCAGAGGTCCTGTCTAGTGGTCCAGTCCAGAGGTCCAGTCCAGAGGTCCTGTCTAGTGGACCAGTGCAGAGGTCCAGTCCAGAGGTCCTGTCTAGTGGACCAGTGCAGAGGTCCAGTCCAGAGGTCCTGTCTAGTGGACCAGTGCAGAGGTCCAGTCCAGAGGTCCTGTCTAGTGGACCAGTGCAGAGGTCCAGTCCAGAGGTCCTGTCTAGTGGACCAGTGCAGAGGTCCAGTCCAGAGGTCCTGTCTAGTGGACCAGTGCAGAGGTCCAGTCCAGAGGTCCTGTCTAGTGGACCAGTGCAGAGGTCCAGTCCAGAGGTCCTGTCTAGTGGTCCAGTCCAGAGGTCCAGTCCAGAGGTCCTGTCTAGTGGACCAGTGCAGAGGTCCAGTCCAGAGGTCCTGTCTAGTGGACCAGTGCAGAGGTCCAGTCCAGAGGTCCTGTCTAGTGGACCAGTGCAGAGGTCCAGTCCAGAGGTCCTGTCTAGTGGACCAGTGCAGAGGTCCAGTCCAGAGGTCCTGTCTAGTGGACCAGTGCAGAGGTCCAGTCCAGAGGTCCTGTCTAGTGGACCAGTGCAGAGGTCCAGTCCAGAGGTCCTGTCTAGTGGACCAGTGCAGAGGTCCAGTCCAGAGGTCCTGTCTAGTGGTCCAGTCCAGAGGTCCAGTCCAGAGGTCCTGTCTAGTGGACCAGTGCAGAGGTCCAGTCCAGAGGTCCTGTCTAGTGGACCAGTGCAGAGGTCCAGTCCAGAGGTCCTGTCTAGTGGACCAGTGCAGAGGTCCAGTCCAGAGGTCCTGTCTAGTGGACCAGTGCAGAGGTCCAGTCCAGAGGTCCTGTCTAGTGGACCAGTGCAGAGGTCCAGTCCAGAGGTCCTGTCTAGTGGACCAGTGCAGAGGTCCAGTCCAGAGGTCCTGTCTAGTGGACCAGTGCAGAGGTCCAGTCCAGAGGTCCTGTCTAGTGGTCCAGTCCAGAGGTCCAGTCCAGAGGTCCTGTCTAGTGGACCAGTGCAGAGGTCCAGTCCAGAGGTCCTGTCTAGTGGACCAGTGCAGAGGTCCAGTCCAGAGGTCCTGTCTAGTGGACCAGTGCAGAGGTCCAGTCCAGAGGTCCTGTCTAGTGGACCAGTGCAGAGGTCCAGTCCAGAGGTCCTGTCTAGTGGACCAGTGCAGAGGTCCAGTCCAGAGGTCCTGTCTAGTGGACCAGTGCAGAGGTCCAGTCCAGAGGTCCTGTCTAGTGGACCAGTGCAGAGGTCCAGTCCAGAGGTCCTGTCTAGTGGTCCAGTCCAGAGGTCCAGTCCAGAGGTCCTGTCTAGTGGACCAGTGCAGAGGTCCAGTCCAGAGGTCCTGTCTAGTGGACCAGTGCAGAGGTCCAGTCCAGAGGTCCTGTCTAGTGGACCAGTGCAGAGGTCCAGTCCAGAGGTCCTGTCTAGTGGACCAGTGCAGAGGTCCAGTCCAGAGGTCCTGTCTAGTGGACCAGTGCAGAGGTCCAGTCCAGAGGTCCTGTCTAGTGGACCAGTGCAGAGGTCCAGTCCAGAGGTCCTGTCTAGTGGACCAGTGCAGAGGTCCAGTCCAGAGGTCCTGTCTAGTGGTCCAGTCCAGAGGTCCAGTCCAGAGGTCCTGTCTAGTGGACCAGTGCAGAGGTCCAGTCCAGAGGTCCTGTCTAGTGGACCAGTGCAGAGGTCCAGTCCAGAGGTCCTGTCTAGTGGACCAGTGCAGAGGTCCAGTCCAGAGGTCCTGTCTAGTGGACCAGTGCAGAGGTCCAGTCCAGAGGTCCTGTCTAGTGGACCAGTGCAGAGGTCCAGTCCAGAGGTCCTGTCTAGTGGACCAGTGCAGAGGTCCAGTCCAGAGGTCCTGTCTAGTGGACCAGTGCAGAGGTCCAGTCCAGAGGTCCTGTCTAGTGGTCCAGTCCAGAGGTCCTGTCTAGTGGTCCAGTCCAGAGGTCCTGTCTAGTGGTCCAGTCCAGAGGTCCTGTCTAGTGGTCCAGTCCAGAGGTCCTGTCTAGTGGTCCAGTCCAGAGGTCCTGTCTAGTGGTCCAGTCCAGAGGTCCTGTCTAGTGGTCCAGTCCAGAGGTCCTGTCTAGTGGTCCAGTCCAGAGGTCCTGTCTAGTGGTCCAGTCCAGAGGTCCTGTCTAGTGGTCCAGTCCAGAGGTCCTGTCTAGTGGTCCAGTCCAGAGGTCCTGTCTAGTGGTCCAGTCCAGAGGTCCTGTCTAGTGGTCCAGTCCAGAGGTCCTGTCTAGTGGTCCAGTCCAGAGGTCCTGTCTAGTGGTCCAGTCCAGAGGTCCTGTCTAGTGGTCCAGTCCAGAGGTCCTGTCTAGTGGTCCAGTCCAGAGGTCCTGTCTAGTGGTCCAGTCCAGAGGTCCTGTCTAGTGGTCCAGTCCAGAGGTCCTGTCTAGTGGTCCAGTCCAGAGGGCCTTGCCAGAGGTCCAGTCCAGAGGTCCTGTCTAGTGGTCCAGTCCAGAGGTCCAGTCCAGAGGTCCTGTCTAGTGGTCCAGTCCAGAGGTCCAGATTCAGCACATCAGATCTGCAGTCCAATCCTGAGGTTCAACCCTGAGGTCCGGTCCCAAGGTCCTGTCCGGAGTCAAGTCTTGTGTCTCAGCTGACGTCCTCGGCTGCAACCAGTTCTGCAACTCCGGTCCTGCTGCAATCTGCCCTATTGTCTGCCTCTACTATATGCACCACCCTTCGGTTCACCTATTTCCATTGGAGTCTATTCGGACTTCCACTGCTACTGTTGGACTTTTCACCTGTGCCTTACGAACTCTCTGGAAAATCCTCCCATTACCACCTCATTCGGGACTTATTTTAATTTAATACCTATGTATGCAACCCTCAGTCATTAAACCTGCTCAGTTTCATTTTAATCCAACCCTGTTGTCGTCATCCCTGAAACCCGGAACCGATCCCAAATATCCACAGAACGTGACAGCACAAGAGGATAATCTCAGGAAGCAGGGCACTCAGTAATCAAGAGAAGCCACAAGGCAGAGAGAGAGAGAAAGAGAGCAAGGGAGAGAAGAAACGCTATAACATGCTGAAGCTACCAGACCTATATCGGGAGAGCTGCCCAATCAGCAGGCAGCGACAGCGTGCTGCCCTACAAGATAGCGGAAGGACCGGCTGGAAAGGTAAGCATTTTACATGCCACCAAAGGCAGGCGGTGGCGTGACACACCGAGGAGGTGAAAATAATTTCTTCATTTACCATTTTAAGAATTTTATGCGATTTTGTTCCTAAAAACCAGCCTTCTGTTGTTTACCATCATATATCATTAATGACCCTTTATTTCTCAGTGCATTGTGGAATGATTGAGTATGTTATGTTAAAGACTTAGAAATAGGATTTTACAAATGAACTTGGTGAAATTTTAGAAGTCTATGTTTACTTTATCTTTCTGCATTTGGAAGTGTATTTGGCTTGATATGACTTGGATTATATATGTCTGCCTTTTGAATACATTCTATGAACATTACTACTACTGTGCACGAAAGGTATCCAGTAAATAGTAGTTATTTTCCCTGGAAAGGGTCAGCCTGCAGTTAGTTGATTAATGCTGTTCTAAAGCCCAGTGATATTCATGTGGCTTGTTAGTGCTAATAATTATTTAGATTGCATATAATCAAGTGTTACAGCAGTGGAACACAGAACAGCATCTCTGAATATACTATGCTAGTGGATTTGCTAGAGGGGAAGATCTCCTCCTTGACTCAACTCCTGTAAGCTAAAAACATGGGATGGTGGTAGTACCGTTAAAACTGACTAGTGGTCGAAGTGGAAATTTAGAAGTGGTGGTAAGGACATTTAGAAGCGGCGATATGGACATTTAGAAGTGGCGGTATAGACATTTAGAAGTGGCGGTATAGACATTTAGAAGTGGCGGTATAGACATGTACAAGTGGCGGTATGGACATGTACAAGTGGCTGTATGGACATTTAGAAGTGGCAGTATGGACATTTAGAAGTGGCGGTATGGACATTTAGAAGTGGCGGTATAGACATTTAGAAGTGGCAGTATGGACATTTAGAAGTGGCAGTATGGACATTTAGAAGTGGCAGCATGGACATTTGGAAGTGGCGGTATGGACATGTACAAGTGGCTATATGGACATTTAGAAGTGGCGGTATGGCCATGTACAGTACAAGTGGCAGTATGGACATTTAGAAGTGGCTGTATGAAAACATAATATAGAAATTAATAATAGAAGTGAACAGAGATTTATAGCTTTGCAATGAATTCCGTGGGAGAAGTGACGTATGGCATACCCCCGTATACCCCCCTCACTTCCAGCCCTGTTCTTGACTGCTTCCCACTCTGACACTAAGGTATGTGCATTTGGAGAGCTAGGTGAAGATTTAGATTGACAAACTCTGCATGATATGTTGGTTATTTGTAATTAAAATGAATGATAATAATGAAGCAGACAATATACTTCTTAGTAATGCGCTTAGTAAGATTAAAATAATCAGCATTAATTTGTTAAAAAGAAAAGAAGGTTGGGTCATATGTCTGAAGCATCATGACATACCGATGACCCAGAGGATTGCTATTCAATGCATGTTTCCGCTGAGTGCTGTCCCAACATTTCAACACATTATACATCTGGATTTGTTAAAATATGTCAATCACACATTATAATAGAAATATTTTGCAGCCAAACTATACTGACCACCATCCACATTCACTCATCAACTCTGTGCTCTGATTCTTCTGAAGCCAGAACAGTACAAGGCCAGTACAAATAAACTTAAACTGTGATTCATCAGATACAAATAGCTTAATGTCATTTCAAAACTCAGGTATATGCAAGTAATTTTATAGAAAGAGATTTTTACTTTATGTGATAGTACTGACTTGTTACTAGCCAACTATGTTTATACCTTCACACATTCTTAAAGGAGTACATATAGCAATACCGTGGGTGTAAATTAATAATTTTTTTGCATGCAAGTATATGCTGGCTGTGTTTGCATCTATCTGGACAGTCAAGGCCGGCGGAACACAGTAAGCGGGGTAAGCGAGGAAGGGGGCGCCAAGCCAGAGGGGCGCTCCCCTCCGCCTGCTATCCCCCGCTGTAGTGGCGTCACAATGGGGGTGAGGACCGCACCGGGTGTAAAGCGTTTAAGGGTGACGGAGGAGGAAGCTCTGTCACCGGTCCCCTGCCGGAACCTAGACCTAGATGGATGATTGACAGCGCATTGCACAGTGTGCATTGTCAGACTGACATTACCAGTAACACACTATACCATTCTATCTGTAACATATACACAGGATAGAGAATGTCCAGCAACATTGCCATTACCAGTAACACACTATACCATTCTATCTGTAACATATACACAGGATAGAGAATGTCCAGCAACATTGCCATTACCAGTAACACACTATACCATTCTATCTGTAACATATACACAGGATAGAGAATGTCCAGCAACATTGCCATTACCAGTAACACACTATACCATTCTATCTGTAACATATACACAGAACAGAGAATGTCCAGCAACACTGCCATTACCAGTAACACACTACACCATTCTATCTGTAACATACACACACAGGATAGAGAATGTCCAGCAACACACTATACCATTCTATCTGTAACAAACACACAGGATAGAGAATGTCCAGCAACACACTATACCATTCTATCTGTAACATACACACACAGGATAGAGAAAGTCCAGCAACACTGCCATTACCCAGGAACATACTATACCATTCTATCTGTAACATACACACACAGGATAGAGAAAGTCCAGCAACACTGCCATTACCCAGGAACATACTATACCATTCTATCTGTAACATACACACACAGGATAGAGAAAGTCCAGCAACACTGCCATTACCAGTAACAACCAATACCATTCTATCTGTAACATACACACAGGATAGAGAAAGTCCAGCAACACTGCCATTAATAGTAACAACCAATACCATTCTATCTGTAACATACACACAGGATAGAGAAAGTCCAGCAACACTGCCATTAATAGTAACAACCAATACCATTCTATCTGTAACATACACACAGGATAGAGAAAGTCCAGCAACACTGCCATTAATAGTAACAACCAATACCATTCTATCTGTAACATACACACAGGATAGAGAAAGTCCAGCAACACTGCCATTAATAGTAACAACCAATACCATTCTATCTGTAACATACACACAGGATAGAGAAAGTCCAGCAACACTGCCATTAATAGTAACAACCAATACCATTCTATCTGTAACATACACACAGGATAGAGAAAGTCCAGCAACACTGCCATTAATAGTAACAACCAATACCATTCTATCTGTAACATACACACAGGATAGAGAAAGTCCAGCAACACTGCCATTAATAGTAACAACCAATACCATTCTATCTGTAACATACACACAGGATAGAGAAAGTCCAGCAACACTGCCATTAATAGTAACAACCAATACCATTCTATCTGTAACATACACACAGGATAGAGAAAGTCCAGCAACACTGCCATTAATAGTAACAACCAATACCATTCTATCTGTAACATACACACAGGATAGAGAAAGTCCAGCAACACTGCCATTAATAGTAACAACCAATACCATTCTATCTGTAACATACACACAGGATAGAGAAAGTCCAGCAACACTGCCATTAATAGTAACAACCAATACCATTCTATCTGTAACATACACACAGGATAGAGAAAGTCCAGCAACACTGCCATTAATAGTAACAACCAATACCATTCTATCTGTAACATACACACAGGATAGAGAAAGTCCAGCAACACTGCCATTAATAGTAACAACCAATACCATTCTATCTGTAACATACACACAGGATAGAGAAAGTCCAGCAACACTGCCATTAATAGTAACAACCAATACCATTCTATCTGTAACATACACACAGGATAGAGAAAGTCCAGCAACACTGCCATTAATAGTAACAACCAATACCATTCTATCTGTAACATACACACAGGATAGAGAAAGTCCAGCAACACTGCCATTAATAGTAACAACCAATACCATTCTATCTGTAACATACACACAGGATAGAGAAAGTCCAGCAACACTGCCATTAATAGTAACAACCAATACCATTCTATCTGTAACATACACACAGGATAGAGAAAGTCCAGCAACACTGCCATTAATAGTAACAACCAATACCATTCTATCTGTAACATACACACAGGATAGAGAAAGTCCAGCAACACTGCCATTAATAGTAACAACCAATACCATTCTATCTGTAACATACACACAGGATAGAGAAAGTCCAGCAACACTGCCATTAATAGTAACAACCAATACCATTCTATCTGTAACATACACACAGGATAGAGAAAGTCCAGCAACACTGCCATTAATAGTAACAACCAATACCATTCTATCTGTAACATACACACAGGATAGAGAAAGTCCAGCAACACTGCCATTAATAGTAACAACCAATACCATTCTATCTGTAACATACACACATCTCTGTGACTGCGGGACCTCATTTCCCAGTCTCGGCCACCGGGGTGGGGCTGGAGCTTGGAACCTAGCAACCAGCCAGCCCTCATTTTAGCATCCAGCCGCAGTCTGGCTCCAGACCAGTGGCGCTGGACTGCGGCTTGATGCTAAAATGGTCCAGCAGATGCTAAAATGGTCCTAGTAGGCCACACTATCTCTGGTGGGTGCCATCCTGGCCAAGGAGTAGATATACTTGTGTGTGTGTGTGTGTATAAAAATATCATATTTTTTGTAATTTTTTGAATTACTGTTTTTGTACACTCACATTTCACACTGCAACATAAGTGCTCATGCTATTCATAAGCTCCTTTTACAGTATATATTGCAGTGTGCAGCCAGGAGTACTGCTACGTGTGTCTTTAATGTAGCTTTGCTGATTTCCGCTTAGCTCTGGATCAGGGGTGTATATACTGTATGCACTTTTCTGTATGTGCATTCTGCAGGTGACAGTATACAGGGACACTCATTTGTTGTCAGTACATTGTTACAGAACTGCTCCCAGGGTGTGGAATGTAGCTGTGGTCTGGTCTTCACTAGAGCTCCTGATGGTGGGTATAGGCTTGTGCAGAAGGACACCCAGCAGGTCACGATCCCTGGAAGGCAGCCCCAGGTGACACGAAGCACTAATAACCAGGTGAGGGAGAATAAACCAAAAGTATTTGTTAGTGCAAACAAAAGAATACACGTAAAAGGAAAATGTGAACTGGGAGCAACAATAACAAAATAGAATGCAAAACCTACAGGCTATAAACACTAAGAAGAATAAACAGAAATCAGAGGGCACACTGAGCACAAGGTAGTAGTAATAAAAAACACTATAAGCTGGGTAAACCAAATTCAATGATACAAATGTATTCTAATACAAACAGGTTCCAGATTACAGAGAACACTAGAGCACAAGGAAAACCCAAAAGCAAACCAATGAACATAAATATAAAGCAAAATCAAAAAGTAACCTACAAACAGTAGAAGGGCAGCTGGATCACACGCATGCAAGGCAGAAGCAACAGGACTGGAATGAACAAGAGGCTGACAAGGCAGATCAGAGACCACCACACCAGGAACTCAGGATAACAAGTACTAATGACAAGCAAACACTCAATGAAAGGAAGTCCTATATGTGCAAGTAGAGCAGGAGGAAGATAATTAATTAAGTGTCCAACAGCAGCCCCTAGAGGCAGATCAAGATAAAGTCCATAAGGCACACAATAGTCCAAGATTGCCCCTAGGGGTGAGACAGGATATTACACTTCCACAAGATGTACCATATGTAATGGAAATCAGACTGTTATAAGTGGACCAACTATATTTTGACATTTTAACACTTGTAACCAACAAGGGGTCACATGTGTGTGGTCAGCATTAGGTTGGAACTCTCTAAGCCTGGGTTTACTAATATGTAACACAACGGTGGAAGTTGCCACTACGAAACAAAAAAAAAAATAGAGCTATTTTGAATTTTTTTGGATTGGGTAAGTATGCCAATCAGCATACTTACCCATTCATTAATTTGGAAATTCCACCGCAGACCCATTGCACCACCGTACCGACCAGAGAGGTGCGTAGGACTCTATGGGGAGTTTTAGGGTTAGGCTACAGGAATGGAAGGACTAGGGTTAGAGTAATGGAACGGGTGTCTTAGGGTTAGGCTGCAGGGAAAGGTGTCTTAGGGTCAGACTGCAGAGAAGGGAGGATTAGGGGTATGTTAATGTAAGGGGAAGGATTAGGGTAAGGGTTGGAATTAAATTCATACTCACCATTCACCATAGGATATTCTTTTTTCCGTAGATCAATTGCTTCTCCTCTGCAAGGTAGAAGCATTCAATTTCCCAGCCAGTTCGCAACTGACTGGGAGAAAACGGCCCTTTCGAAAAAGGGCCATTCACCGCGGCGACCTATACCAGTAACTAATACATTGCACATATCAATAGATAGCATACATTATTTCTTTATATAATTTGTCATGATAATATTTTGATTGAAAATTCTAAATGAACTCTTTTAGAAATAAAAAAATTACTTTGCGGGAAATCTATTCTGCAGAATGAAAGATCTATTGAAAGGAAACGCTTTAAAGTTACTCTGAGATAATAAAGATCTAAGAGATGTTTTTATCCATCTCTATTTACAAGTGACAAGCTTGTGGGATACAGGTATTTGATTTCTGTCTGCAGCTGTTTATAACAACATCCCAACTTGTTTTTCATGTAA
This sequence comes from Limnodynastes dumerilii, assembly GCA_011038615.1. Taxonomy (NCBI): domain Eukaryota; kingdom Metazoa; phylum Chordata; class Amphibia; order Anura; family Limnodynastidae; genus Limnodynastes; species Limnodynastes dumerilii. The sequence goes on along the minus strand of WWET01000743.1, from coordinate 48,431 downwards.
AGAGATTGGATGGTGTTTAGCAGCTGCAGAGTAATGAAGCAGAGCAAATTAATGAAATGTAGAACAGTGTTAATAAAAAGTACTCTTCAATGATGAAGTTACTTGAAAAGACAAGGTTGTGAGAATTGGCAGACTATTTTTTGTCATCATTGAGTATTTAGTGATGCACACATCTAATGTTACACCAGTGGAGGCAGGTGAACTTGCCAATGTATAGCAAGAGCCAGTAATAACAAGCATTAAATATACACGGCCAATGAAGTCTCCTACACACTTGATGCCTTTACAGTGTTTCCATTCACAGTTAGTTTTTCCTCTCATATACCCCCATATAAACAAACAACATTTTCACACATTAAGAACATCATAGTCAGGCCCTATGCTGAGAAATAATACACTCTGTGGTGTATTTATTAATGTTTTATTTCTCTTAGTCAATAGAAATCGTTTTACGGTGTTGCATATAGAGGGAGTGTTGTGTCTTTCTATTTTTGTCGCTGATCTCTGAACCACAGTAAAACTGTCCCTCACGGTTTGGGCCACAATCACTGTATATTTTTAGAGGAATCTTATGAACATGACACAGTATTCCAGTGGAGATGTGTCACTGGAATGGTATAAATGGTTTTTGTACAGGACTTTGTAATGAATGAGAAAACGTACATGATTTATATCACAGATTATATATCCGCAAATTGCATGGTGCGCTTTTTGCTTTGGAGTTGGTTAACCATTACAGAGTGTAGGAATACATCTTTTTCTCTGGACACTGGAAATATCATGACTATAAAAACAGCATTCAAAGGTTTAATATATTAGTATTAGCTATTACAAGCATTGCTTGAAACTCTGTGATTCCATTTTGAATGCTAAGCCTTTAACAGATACACACATATTTCATACCTTCCAATATTTGGCAAGCCAAAAATGTAACACAAAAGACCTGCCTGCCCAGTCCAAACTCCACCTCAGTCCCACCCAAACTCCGCCCTGCCTTGACCCAAATCCTGCCTTGGCTCCACCCAAACTCCACCCTGGTTCCACCCAAACTCCACCTCCTTTGTTGAACTGCACTGGACAAAAATTTAATTAGTTTTTGATAAAACCCTTACCTTCAGTCCTGTCTACTTATAGGGAGAAACTGGAAGGTGAGTGGGACAGCGAGACAGTCATCCAAAATCAGGACTGTCCCACTGGAATGGATGCATTCAAGAAGCTAGAGATGTAGTTGGTGGATATAAAGGGCCCCAGCTTGCTTGTGGTAACTGGAACGTGCCTTAAATATTTTATTGTACTTTCTTTTACTGAACTTTTTGCACAACATTACCATGATAGACACACAGGGCTTATTGTGAGTTGTGTATCCTGGTTTATACATCAGTCAACTTAACCCAACATGTGTGTGGATACATAGTTACATAGAAACATAGAAAGTGACTCCCGTCTTCCGCGCTGAAGTACAGATCTGAATCAGGTCCATTATCAGCATTCATATTGACACAATAGATTATTTTTCAACAAGCATAGTAGATTGTGTATGCACCCCATTACTGTACCGTCAGAACATCCCCATTTTATTTTTGATGTGTATTGCTAATATTAAAAATATAAAAAATGTTATAGAACCATACATCTACATAAGGCCCACAGCCACTGCCCTGCTGTCTCTCATTGGAATGTGCAGGTCACAAAGCTCTTTGTCTCACATACCGTATTTTTCGGACCATAAAACGCACTCTTTAGGACATGATGGGTGATGCTGGGTGGAGGACATGATGGGTGATGCTGGGTGGAGGACATGATGGGTGATGCTGGGTGGAGGACATGATGGGTGATGCTGGGTGGAGGACATGATGGGTGATGCTGGGTGGAGGACATGATGGGTGATGCTGGGTGGAGGACATGATGGGTGATGCTGGGTGCAGGACATGATGGGTGATGCTGGGTGGAGGACATGATGGGTGATGCTGGGTGGAGGACATGATGGGTGATGCTGGGTGGAGGACATGATGGGTGATGCTGGGTGGAGGACATGATGGGTGATGCTGGGTGGAGGACATGATGGGTGATGCTGGGTGGAGGACATGATGGGTGATGCTGGGTGGAGGACATGATGGGTGATGCTGGGTGGAGGACATGATGGGTGATGCTGGGTGGAGGACATGATGGGTGATGCTGGGTGCAGGACATGATGGGTGATGCTGGGTGGAGGACATGATGGGTGATGCTGGGTGGAGGACATGATGGGTGATGCTGGGTGGAGGACATGATGGGTGATGCTGGGTGGAGGACATGATGGGTGATGCTGGGTGGAGGACATGATGGGTGATGCTGGGTGGAGGACATGATGGGTGATGCTGGGTGGAGGACATGATGGGTGATGCTGGGTGGAGGACATGATGGGTGATGCTGGGTGCTGGACATGATGGGTGATGCTGGGTGCAGGACATGATGGGTGATGCTGGGTGCAGGACATGATGGGGGATGCTGGGTGCTGGACACTATTTGGTTCAAAATATTTTTTTACCTGTTTTCCTCCTCTAAAAACTAGGTGCGTCTTATGGTCCGAAAAATACGGTAATTAAATGTATTCTATTATTTCATAGTGTGTGTGTGCGTGTGTGTTGCAGACTTATTGTGGACACTGGTCTATGCGGACATTTTTTTAGAGGGACACAGGGGACATACAGTATTTGTGAATCCATATTAAACACTGCAAGGTGTACAGGGCAGTTTTGAGATACATTGTAGGTTGTGGAGAATGTATTCGTAGTTGCATTTGTAATGTTTATGCTTTATACTATGTTTCAATTTGTTTTTTTGTCTCTTATTCTACGCTTTTGTTTTAGTTATGATTATCTGAGCCAGGTAGAAGCCCTATATGTTGAGTAATACTTGTTGTTTAGTGAGTAGCTTGAAGGAATAGTAAGTATGGTCTGTCTTGAGTCAGTCTTCTTTAAATACCCAAATACCCCAAATAATAATACATATAAATTTTTTTTGTGTGGATCTGACATCTTGTAAAATCTGTAGTAATGATTCTAGCCTGACTTGCTTAACGATGCCCCTGTACACAATGCTCTCTAGTTTCTTGTGGATTGTTTCATAAACTGTTCAAATAAATCTTTGCTGCAATGATATGATCATCCACAAGGTGGCCCTATGCAGAAATATGAATGGGAATTGTTGCAGTGAAAATCGTGTCAGTACACACTGATGTTTTTTACAGACATTGGGGTAGATCCAGAACTCTGCTGGCAATCCGTTTACTAGCGTAGCGTATTTTCACGCGTGTACCTTCTATACACTCCCCTAGGCACACCCCTTGAATGTACGTACTTTGACCAATTTCCACTTTTCAAACCCTACCTTAACTTTTGGCTGAATAACCGCTCTCGTCCGCACACGTACGCACAGGCAATGCAGACTTACGCAGATAAGCACGCCCATACTGTACAATTTAAATGAAAACCCCTGCCTACATTGCATAATTTAGGCGTACTTTTGGCTCACGTAAAAATGGTACGAATTGTACCATGTACGAATTTACGCAACTAATACGTGAATGGCCCATACGCTTAGAGTTACATTATGTAGCGTATCATCTGTCTATCGCGATTTTATGTGTCCGCCAGGCGTAAATTTGCACGGAAGCGTTGTTCTGGATCTGCCCCATTAAGCCATCGCTGATCGCAAAAATTAGAAGCTACAAAAATAAAAAACAAATCAAATGATCAGATTCTGATTGAGACGATTCTTCAGCATCATTGGACAGTATACACTGGGAAGACATCCACAAAAATTGCTATTTAATTGTGTGCAAAATTATTGGCGACACTTGCCACCAAATACTAATGTCCATTGATTTAACCCTAACATCTTAATTAAAAGATGAGATCTACTAAGTGGATATACTTTACATTGTTCTGGTGGTTTATCAAACATTTCCTCAAAAAAGCTTGTGATTTGGGAGCAAAGTAATGACATTATTTAAAATATTTACATTATCAAAGGTATATGAAATATATTTTTCCTCATAACATTCAGAAGGGCCCAAGTATTCAAGTACTACCTGACAGAATCAATTGGAAGTACAATTAAATCCACTCTAAATCCATAGTAACAACATTCTGTTTGCTTATACTTAAGAAGAAATTTCATATTTTTCAAGTGATATGTTTCATTTTGAAAGTTTTAAAACAACATAGATATAAACTACAAAACTAGACATTGCAAGCCATCACTATCAAGGAAAATGTATAATCTTCCAAGAATCACTAAACTAATGGTTAGTCTGGATCTTTGGTGATTGATTGATTCTTCACCACAAACATTGTAGCAGCTCAGATTCTTTCTCAGTTGTGAAAAATGTTCAAAGTAAATGCTAGCTGTTAAAGTAGCCATTTGAGAAGACAAAAATATATACTTTGTAGTAATGGTATATAACAAGATTTAGGAACGTTTTACTTGCTGTCGGTTTAAGGACGGTGGTCTGCAAGTATGTATGGAAGAGGGATGAGAACTCCCATGTCACTCCCCTCTCATGTATGGAGTTGTGGACACTTACATGTCCAGAACCCTAGCTTAGGTTCTGTGCATGGATCTGCTTTCGTCCCCTGCCCCTTCAGTTTCATCTGCATGCCTATCCCACCCACATTGCATGGAGTAGGCATACGAATTTTAAGGAACGCCCCAGCTACGTAGCTAGGAGATTTGTTGTTTGTGGGGCATGCTCAGTGCGTACCAGATACCTGACTTTTGCAAACAGCTTGTGGAAGTCAGGTGTTGAACAGAGATCTTTATGAGTTTGTTGCTGAAATATTTCAGCATGCAATCTGGAAATGCAGACCTTGCCCTCTATTACAGTTGCGCACGTGGTACAAGGCTTTTCATGTCGCACTGCTGGTCAAGTATGGAAGTTGTCTAATGTCAGAAGAACACAACTGCAGTTCTGCTTAATTTCTGTTCTTTGAGTTGGAACTTAAAGGACATATTTCTCCCTACCTCTCAGCGAGATACTCTACATGTGTTTTATTGGTACTTATACTCATGTTCATTGGTCCTCTCATTCTTCATTGTATTAAAAACTAACTTTACACTCAGTTGTGTTAGACTCATGTATAGCAGGATAAATACTGATAAATATGTATAATAAAATTTTTGGGAATATGATACATTTGAAGTTCATCTTGCACATCATCAAAAAAATTGCTAGCAAGTCTAAGCCATAACCTTGAGACTTGTGATTGGATATGGTTGTAACCATGCCATAATACACTCTAGGAGCCCTGAGTAAGTTTGTACCTAGATTAATTCATCTCTTTCATCGTTCTTCAGCGAGCCACAACCGCCCAGCTTACTACTCCCATCTCACCAAAGAACTTTCCATAACCAGGACCTGCTTTAAGTTTATCCTGCTCATTTGGACAAAATAATGGTGACAGTTCAGATCGGTACACACCTATACTGTAAATTGTAATACCAAGACACACCCACTTATGGTCACAACCCAATGGGTGTGGGTCCCCATTGCGAATGGGCCTATTTCTATAGGGCCATTCTCTCCCAGCCAGAACTGACTAAGCAAATGATTGCTTATGCCTCGAAGAGCAAGAGCAATCGATCCATGGAGCACTGAACATGGTGCTACGAAAGCTAAATCAGTATTCTATCCCAACCCACTCCCAATACCTTACCCTAATCCTCCCCTTCTATTACCCTAACCCTAATCCTCCCTTCCCTGCAGCCTGACCCTAACCCTCCCTTACCAAAATCCTAACCCTAAGTCTGCCCTCCCCAAAGCCTGATCTTAACCCCCATTCCCCACAGCCTAAACTTAAGTCTCCATTCTCCGCACCCTGACCCTAACCCCCTTTCCATGGCCCTAACCTTCCCTTCCCCAGAGGCTAGCCCTAACCCTCCCTGTAAGCCTCATAGTCCCTGGTTGTTTTTGTCTCCGGTGGTCTGGCAGGAGCGCTTCCAAAAATGAATGGGTGAGTATGCTGATTGGGGACTCACACCCCAACCCAACAGTCACTGTTAGAATCTGTCAGAAGTGTCTCTCCTCTTAAGTCTGGATGTTACATTACCCAGGATAACTGCACAGCAGGGAGCAGAGTCTAACTGGGGGCTGGTCTTCACTACAGTCTTTGATGGTGGGGATAGGCTTGTGTGGCAAGAACTTAGCAGGTTGCAGTCCTCAGTTGTGGCCAGACAAGGACTTTACAAGATGAGACACATTATACTGGATACTACTAGGATTAAGACTGTAACACAAGACCAGATCACCAGTACCAAATGGCGTAACGGGGGGTACAGATGCAGAATCTTCAGCAAACCAGAGATGAACCAGACAAAACATGGCAGATCACAGGAGCAAAACAATAATCGTGTCCAGAACACAGCTGGCAGGTTTAACAAATGGCAGGACAAGGGTAAGACAAGACCCCTGCAGGGGTAACAGAAAGAATGCAAGGTCAACACAGGAGGTTAGTGCATTAAGGGAATAGAACAGCAAGACAAGAGCATAAACAGGACTAGAATCCTGCTGCACTAAACCTCAGACAAACAGTACACAATATGACCAGCAAGGGAGAGAACTCCCTGCTGGATATTTAAACACAGAACAGCCACAAGCCTCTCATCTCTTGTTGGTCTGAGTTCTGACTGTTAGGGACCAGCTGGGAACTATAAATCACTATAACACCTGCAACAGAAGCTGTGGCTGTGTTATTTAGACAGCAACCTTGGGTTGAGTGTTATTTACACAGTAACCTGGCTTCTTAGCAACAGCCAGGATTATTGTCATCCAAATTACTGTGAAAGCAGCATCCTAGCTGCCTAGCAACGGCTGGGACCTTCTCAAGGAGCCAGAGAAGAAAAAGATTTTGGCACTGCGACTATTGCAGCAGCATGTTACACTGCAGAGGTCACAATATATTCACAATTTTGTATTATCGATGCACACACATATTATATTGTAATTATATATAACAGTGCTCTCTACAAGTGGAAAACACCTCCTTTTGTTAAGAGCCCCATGCGTGAGCACCATGGGTCAGATTTAGATTTAATAACGCAACTGGACTTACGCATGCTGCTTGTGTAAGTCCCTGTGAAATTAAGATCTCTGCATATGTGTGCCAGATGCTATGCAATGGATCACCAAACAAACTGAATTCACGAAAATGTCCATAACTTCGAACGAGAAAGGAGTGTAATGGGGGAGTTCACTCCCCTCTTCCGTACACAGTTACAGATCTCCACACATATGTATCACATGCTTGCTGCCTCTAAACCAGATCCCTGCTGCCCAAAAGTCAGTGCTTCAACCACAGTGACAGCAGACGTCTGGATCTGGTCCTTGGATATTATGTCAGACTTCTTATCATTACTTTACGCCAGATCCAGGCTGCTGCAGATGCTGCATTCACAGGTCCCAAAGTGAGGACAGTGGGGTCCCAGCAGACTACCTCTATGATCTCTAATGCTTCCTCATGTAAAATGGGGACGGATCAGAAATCTGAATAGTACAGAGGTCGCCTAGCATACCCTTACTGTACTAGTTGCACATTCACAAAGTGCATACTTTTTCTGTCCTGTTTCTGAGACTTCCAGTTTGCGTAAGTCTGGGTTTAGTCCTTTGTTATTAAGAGTGAAAGAACCAAGAGAAAAATGATCTGAAAAATGCATCAGGCCAACCACGCTTATTACTGAAAGTCCCGGTAGAGTCTAAGGTCATTCCACTAATAATGATACTCCCATAAGTCTAATCTTATTAGGATGTACACTTACAAAATACATTTGGCGTTTTCAGATACATTCTTGATCTTCACACTTTGCTGTGCTGTATAGTCACTGACAATCAAATATAGTATGCAACTGGCAGTGTTGACCTACATTTGCTGCTGGAGTACATACATAGTGTGACCTGGTGATCAAATGAGCTAAAACATCTGGGCTTCATAGAATAACATTGTAGTTGGGAGTTTGTTTTTACAAAGCAGATTTCTTTAAAAAAAATGTTAATTCATGGTTTTTTAAAAAAAAGTAGACTCCTCTACTAGGTAAAGAGTTGAGACAAAAAAAATCTCAGTTTATAAGCTATCACAAGACATGTAACTCTGTGCTAGCCAAGAAAAATGGTGGTAAATTGCAAACAGGTGTCTAAGTTTCCTATGTCTTCAAAAGTTGCTTTGTAAGCATTCTGTGTGCACAGGGAGCAGTGATCATAATAATATTGGACAATTCTTCAGTACACAAGCAAAAGTGTAAGTTCAGTTTCCCGCACTCAGTCTAGTTATTGCACTTTCCATGTGCACTCGCTGCTCAAAACACATATTGACCTTATAAGTAACAAAAATAAAACATAGAAAAGACTTCCCATTTTCCTTTTATCTTTAAAAAAAAAAAATGCCTGACGTGTTATGAGGGTGGCACACTGAGATCCGGAGCCTAACTAGGGGGTCTTGTTTTTACTGAAGCCCCTAATGGTGGGGACAGGCTGGGCTGTAGGCTCCTAGCATTTTGTGGTCTCCAGTGATAAACCCCAGTGGCAACCAGGGACAGGCCCTCACTACAAAGCGATACTCACTTGCATAGACCAGAGCAAGATCCATAGAGCCAGTCCACAGTACTGGAAAGTCATAGAGCAACAAAGGACTGGACCAAGAGACAAGCTGTCCTGGATGACTAACCAGTGCATGCACCAAAGACTGGAGTCCTCAGAAAGAAGGACTGATGCCCCAATGCATGGTTGTCAGAGACCAGTAGAGAATATGAAGACTAAGCTAGAAGGCAGAGAGTAGTCAGATGGAATAGACAGCAGCACTTCCAAAGGATTCAGATGAAATGAACTCAGAGATGACAAGAATCAGGAGTAATGGACTCAGATAAACAGCCACACAATGGCCGGTGGAACTAAACACAAAGAGAGAGCCAGATGGAAAAGTCTCAAATAGTAACAACCCACAAGGAGCTAGATGGAATACACACCAAGGGGAACAAATACAAAATGAGAGTATGCTGACAAATACTCAGAACGTGTGTAAGGTGGTAAAACACACAGTGCTCTGCAGAGAGAGCGAACAGAGACAGGGAGACCCAGAGTGGTGATTGGATAGAGCACTTGCCATACACCCACAGGGAGAACACAGTGGGCAAGGAGCAAGTTAACCAGTAAGACTGGAGAAAGGTAATGGAAGGAGAATAGGAAGAGAGCCAGGAAACAACTGGTACAAACAAGAGACCCAAATGTACAAAGTAAACACGCGTTTAGCATGAAGATGTGTGTTCTGGAGCTGTGGCTCACTTAAACCCCAGCATCAACTCTTACTTATACTGCTTAGCCAATCAGCTGTCAGGGACATGACAGATGAATGACAGGAAAAAAGTAAGCACTGCTGCAGTGAACCAGCTGAACTGGGGTCCTGCATGGTTCAGTCTCTACAATCTAGACAAAACTTCAGACCTGCATGTGCTACTCAGATGCTGATAATAAATAAGAAGGTAATAGTCCAGACAGCACCCCCTAGGGGCAGATCAGGATAATGTCCAAAAAGTAGTAGTTTTTATTTTATTTTTTACTTTATATTTGGGCAATTTTTTTAAAATATAATGGCTGCCACTATACTATATTGTGATCACTATGGAAGCATTTTTATGGCAAAGCGGGCCTTAGCTGGCAGGGCATGCTGGCCCTTGTGGTTCTCCAAGCGCCAGCATTCCCTGGCTATGCTGGTGCTTATAGTTCTACAAGCATCAGCATGCCCTGTTGAGCCGATATTCTTTATTTACTTTTTTATGTCATAGCTGCGGGGGGGAGGGGAAGAGAACAGGGGGAAGAGGTTAATGTTTTTATTTAAAAAAAACCCTGATATATTCACATGCGGTTGGAGCCATAATTACGGCTCCGACTTTTTTTTTATTTTTAAAGGCCCATTTTTGGCCAATTCAGAGGTGCGTGTTTTAAAAGAAACACGCATCTCTACACAGCACGTTTTAGCGGATTTGCATTGCGCATCTGCTAAAACTCTGGATCAGTGCCCCCTAAATTGCAGACTATCCACCATGGAGAGGACACTGTCGAAGCCAGTCCATATGGGGGCTAAAACTTCTGACTTGGTAGGTCTTTTAGGATCAATGTTAGAAATATATAGCCGCGCTCTCTAGACAGATCAAAACATATGACGACAAAATGATGTGTATAGATCAATACTATTTTATTAACTCTTTTGAATATATGAGTAACAATTTAGGTGGGATACCATTGTCCTTTACCAGGCCCTTCATATCCACTTACCCACCGGTTGTATCCATTAAAGACTTTCAATTGAGCTTAAGCTCCGTTCTGTGCATAACAACGAGCAATTGAATTAGCATATCAGACCCGTCTGAACCTTGCGGTAGGAGGCACCTAAATTGGGACTGTTTAACTCCATCTTAAGTGCTTCCAACAATATTGTAGAGCGCTCATATTCAGTTTGCAAGAACTGTTTTTTTATGTTCTTTGAACATTTCTAGTAATCTATATAGGCTGTTTGCGAATTAAACTTGCATATAAGTGTCCATGTGTACTGCATTTTATTTGTGTCAATTTGACTTTTTATATTTTAAAAGGTCTTTAAATTGTTAATAAAACAGTATTGATCTATACACCATTTTGTCATCATATGTTTTGAACTATCTAGAGAGCGCAGCTATATATTTATATTATTGTCTTTGTGTTTTAAAGGTACATCATCGCCTTTTTAGCCTGTGAGCTCTATTTAGTTTACAATAGTGCTCTCTTCACTTAGCATTGGCGCTGACCACAATTTGTTTATTTATACTTCAGGATCAATGTGATAGTTTTCTCTAGATTTATTAGTCCACATCAACTTCCTCACTGATTGGAACAGCCACTTTGTCAATAATAAGCTGAATTATAGCTCAAAACCAAGTGGGAAGCTATATTATTTGACTATTTGGAACAGAGGGCCGGATCCAGACCTGCGAACAACAGGCCACTTACACACACGAAGTGCGTAAGTGGCCTGATTTGACAGGACGCATGCACCCTCCAGATGTTACACTAGTGGTACGATGGTGCAATCAAATGGGCTGTGCTTCCCCTCTGCCCGCTAAAGTGGGCTTGAGGAAGCATGCTAATTGTACAGTGTGGGGGGGATCCCACACTTGTGCGGATCAGCGGTTCTAAGAATTCGCACAATGGACGAAAGGCAAGCACGAGAGAGGGGAGTGACAGGGGGTGTGGGGGTCTGGATCCGGTCCAGAGTTATTATCTGTCTGCTCTTCTATAAAGAATGGGTTTCAAGGAGCGCACTTAATATACCCTCATACACCGCCCAACTGGGCAATAAAAGTTAGAACTATATTTTTATTAGTTACATATAAAAAACAATATTACATATAGCGCCTTCCTTCCCCTTTAATTTATGATCAATAGAAGAGGAAAAATGGCTCATAATATTAAAACAAAAAGAACTCAAATAAGTGAATGACAAGACAAATAATAATAATGTGATAAAAAATACGGGGAGATTGTTATATAGTCTCACTATAATATAAGTACTTAGTGTAAATAATAGAAATTTACAATGAATTCTAGAGAACTCAGTAGATATAAATTATTTTTATGTATCCCAGTTATAGCGTAGGGTAAAAAGTCTGTTAGTATAAATAAGAGGTACTATATAAATACAAACTCTAACTACAAATAGAGACCCCTAATCATTGTAATTAGGTGCAGCATACACAATTTTATTATAAGATCTTTAATATCAAAGACTCGTATTGTATAGATTGTGTTATCAGAGCTCTAATAATTGTAATTTAATGTAGCATACACATTATATAATTAGAACTTAATTATCTAAGCCTTCTATGGTATACAATATATTCTCAGGCACATGGTCGGATGAAGTGTGAGCACAGCGTTATTTGCCTCTGGTAATCAGCTATTGCGATACTACAACACTATTGTGCATAGTCGTCAGAAAGGGGGAAGGTGCGAGGTGGCATATCTCCCCCAAAATATGAGGCTCGGCGGGGGAGGCACGGGGTACGCGTAGGACACCGGCGGCAGCTCATACAGGGGAGTCTGTATGAGCGTCTGCGGGGTTACACAGAGCAGCTGTCAGCTGTAACTGCCGCAGACGCTCATGCAGGAACTTCCTGTATGAACGCTGAGGAGGAGGAGGAGGACCTGGAGGAGAGAGAGCGCGCCGCGGAGGGAGAAGTGAGGTAAGTAAAAACTACATGATGGAGGGCTGGTGGCGTATGATGGAGTACTGGGGGACAGGTGGTGTATGTGGACAGTCATGGGGGGTTGGTTGCGCATGACGGGAGTTCTGGGGGGCGCCTTGTGCACATGATGGTAAACACCGAGGGAGGGGG
>WWET01000743.1:13211-26584 GCA_011038615.1 Limnodynastes dumerilii | reverse complement strand
TGTGGGGGCGTGCTAAGCGGCCATACGCTCCTGTGCGAGCGTATGGCCCCTTCCTTACGCCGGCTGAAGTTAGGGTAGCCGTCAGCCGGCGTAAGGGAGAGTTAATACGCTCCTACAAGGGGGAGTGTCGGGCCAGAGCAGCGATGTTACGCTGAGCGCTACAGCGCTCATTGTAACATCGTAGCTCTGGATCAGGCCCCATGATACACACTGAAACGTTAAGGTAGGGCTATGGACACTGCAGTCAGCTAGGGGAGTGTCATGGGAGTGCACTTGCCACATAAATGCCAATTTTTGTGGCAATTCTATCCGTTCTTAAAGCACTCTCAAATCGGAGCCCCCCATGCAGAGACTATGGACTGGACTATCGCACCCTTTCCATACATGCAGGGATCTGTCTGTCCGCACAAGAGAGGGGAGTGAACTCCCCCTGTCACTCCCCTCTCTTGTTCTTAAAATAGTGTGACTTACACTAAGCCTTAAGTTACACTTGCGGAGCAGCAGTCCGTTACTACCCACACTGTAAGTTTTACATGCAGAGGAGAAGCACACTCCCTTACAAAAGTGTTGCAATACCGGGCAGTGGAATCTAACTGTGGCCTGGTCTTTGCTAGAGCCCCTGATGGTGGGGATAGTCTGAGCTGCAGGACACCCATCAGGTCGCAGACCCCGGTAGGCGGTAACAAATATTGCAGCACAGTGTCCAGATATGAGGTACTGCTGGGAGAGCAGAGAACCAGAAATACGTAAGCACCAGAGCAGTGGAGGGCAGAAGATATATACACCAGGAACAGAGATGAGTAATTGACAGTACAGGACCGGAGTGCAAAACGGAGTAACACGGTAACAGAGCGGTGTGGATGGTAAAGCACAAAATACAGCAAAACCCAAGCGAGCACAGATAAGAAGCAGACAGACCAAACAAACAGGGGCACTTATCAGCTCACACATGCAAGAGGCAAATATACAGGAATAAGGGTACAATAGACAAAACGGAGAGGACACACACAGATTCATAGGCTAAGAACCAATATCACAACAGGAGCACACACACAGGAACACTAGAAGCTATGACCGACAAGGAGGCATCGGAGCCCCCCATGCAGAGACTATGGACTGGACTCTCGCACCCTTTCCATACATGCAGGGATCTGTCTGTCCGCACAAGAGAGGGGAGTGAACTCCCCCTGTCACTCCCCTCTCTTTTTCTTAAATAGTTTGATTTACGCTGAGTCTTAAGTTACACTTGCGAAGCAGCAGTCCGTTACCACCCACACTGTAAGTTTTACAGGCAGAGGAGAAGCACACTCCCTTACAAAAGTGTTGCAATACCGGTGTCCCGCTTCCCGGGCAGTGGAATCTAACTGGGGCCTGGTCTTTGCTAGAGCCCCTGATGGTGGGGATAGTCTGGGCTGCAGGACACCCAGTAGGTCGCAGACCCCGGTAGGCGGTAACAAATATTGCAGTACAGTGTCCAGAGATGAGGTACTGCTGGGAGAGCAGAGAACCAGAAATAAGTAAGCACCAGAGCAGGAGTGGAGGGCAGAAGATATATACACCAGAACAGAGATGAGTAATTGACAGTACAGGACTGGAGTGCAAAACGGAGTAACACGGTAACAGAGCAGTGTGGATGGTAAAGCACAAAACACAACAAAACCCAAGCGAGCACAGATAAGAAGCAGACAGACCAAACAAACAAATAAACAGGGGCACTTATCAGCTCCCACATGCAAGAGGCAAATATACAGGAATAAGGGTACAATAGACAAAACGGAGAGGACAAACACAGATTCATAGGCTAAGAACCAATATCACAACAGGAGCGCACACACAGGAACACTAGAAGCTATGACTGACAAGGAGGCTATCAGCTGACAACTATTTAAGGGGAGAGCCACATCCCCATTGGCTGCTGGACACGCACAGCCAAATTCTCAGCTAGGGTATCCCAGCTGCGAGGTAATCAGCTAGGATCCCTAGCAAGAAGGAATGCTGCAGTGGAAACATGGACCGGAGAACACTGCTACAGAACAATGACAGCATTACACACTGCTGCATACTGCAGAGTGTAACAAGTGTAAAATTTATCGCACACTAGGTGTGCAAAAGTTGCCTAACGGATGGAGCTGGGGATCCGGTCAAACGTATGTAAGTCAAATGATTTTCTTAACTCTTGATCCGACCTATAGAACCAGATCTAAAGTTCAAAATAAAGAGGAAATAAGGTGGATTTTACACCTGGGCAAAACTATTTTGCATATTAGGGGCAGTCAAATAAATGTTATTGTTTTCATGCTTATTGCACATAGATACTGACCAGCTTTACTTTTAAACTTTAATTAGACTTGCGCTTAAAAAATTATCTCTCAGCTTTAAAACTGTTTGTAATAGATTAGATTTGCTTCCCCTGCATTTTCACCTGATTTCCACCTGATATTATTTTATTTTTAAGCTCTGGATCCAATAAATAAGTATTATAAAATAAAAATTGCAGCTAAATAAGTTAAGAAAACATACAAACAAAATAAGCTGCCGTACTTTTAAAAAAAATATATTTAAATACAATTGAATAATGGAGATATTGCCCATAGCAATACGATTCTAGCTCTTACTTTCCTTTTACATACTAGAGAATGACAGTAAATCTAGCCCTATGTCTGTACCACACTTAATACAAAAAAAGGCAAATGGTGCTTCCAAATTTTTGATCTTTGGTAGGAAAAAAAAATCCAGGTGGTACAAATACTTTAGCATAACTAACAATACTCAATTATTATGAAAGCCATATATTTCAATTATAATAAAATTAAATTAAACTTTAATTACTAAAGGTGCTGATGTTGAGATGAACATAGGCCTGATGCTTTAGCATATCTCAGTATGATGTGATCTAGACATTGGTCTGGATCCAGACTTAATAGAACCTAATCACCCTTCCTGCCCCTATCCCATCCCCCATTTTTTAGGTACCTTATTACGAGTTCCATCGGGCTAACTTATCTAACCGTTCAATGTCTGCACGGACATTGCCTTTCCCCATCACTCCCCGTCCCCTCTGGCTAATCTAAAACGCACGTCTAGTAGGTCGTTTACGAAAGATCCGCTCCTATGATGCATCTGCTTCTTAGGTATGAGTACAGTCCAATAAGGAGAATTTTGACTGAAACAAAGAAAGACATTCTAAAATCACCTGTCCTTGGAATGTCCTGGCCCTCTCACATAGAGCAGACTGACCAGTTTCCCTGAAACCTGATGTTTGCTGTGGTGTAATTTATTGCCCAGTCTTGGTCAAATACCTCCTGATGTCAGAATATTAAGGTTTTTTTTTTCCTTTAAAATAAAGGCTTAGATAATAGAAAGTAATTCATGAATGTTTTTATACAGTAGATGTGCATATAAAAGCCCTATTTATACTTCAATGTGAATATCAATTAAATTGAAATGTTTATTCAGTGGCTTGTACCCAATAAAATTAAGTGTTTGTTAAACATAAATGAAACCCTAAAAGTTTAACATGACGTACTTGCTTACTGTAAAAATAATGTTTTATCTAGTTTCAATCACTATCTCTACACTACATAATTGCTTCATGACAAACAACATTAAACTAACCTCATAACTATTAACTAATGTTGACTTATAACCATAGTGTGGAAACTGACAAGATTTAATGAATTCGCACACTGTACCAATTTAATCCTGCGACCACAAGATAGAAAAGACCACACAGGAGTCTGAAGTAACGCTACAGAATCATGTAAAATCTCTATATGAACATAAAAGCCTTTGATCAAGTGACCTTTTGCCATTTTACTGAATAAACTAATGACTAATATACTTGAGACTTCAACTCTATCCTCTCCCAAGCAGCCATCCCCCATTGCCACCATGCCACCTTTAACACGCTCCTTTCCCCACTCCCACCTTCCATCCCACCCTCTATCTCCGCTTCTGGCTTTACCTCCTACTTATACAAAATTATCTCTATCAAAAACAACATTTCCTCCACCATGCTCCCTCAAACCCCACCCCTACCCCTCAACCATCATGAGTTTTCTTCTTTCTGCCCTATGACAGGTGACAAAATTCACTTTCTAACACTATCCTCCCCACCTTCAACATGCGCTGTGGTCCCCATTCCCTCCCACCTTCTTAGACACCTCTCCCCCACTGCCTGCTCCTATCTTGCGGACTGTGTACAAGAAGGAGCTTAACAAAATCAACGTACTTATACAAAATTATCTCTATCAAAAACAACATTTCCTCCACCATGCTCCCTCAAACCCCACCCCTACCCCTCAACCATCATGAGTTTTCTTCTTTCTGCCCTATGACAGGTGACAAAATTCACTTTCTAACACTATCCTCCCCACTTTCAACATGCGCTGTGGTCTCCATTCCCTCCCACCTTCTTAGACACCTCTCCCCCACTGCCTGCTCCCATCTTGCGGACTATGTACAAGAAGGAGCTTAACAAAATCAACGACTCTAAAAGATCTGGGGCTGGTGTATTCTCCGCGGTTGTGGTATTTCAGCCTGCTGTCCTTTACCTATGAAACCGAAACTGCAGCACCTTGAGTTTCCACCATAGATGCGTCGCTGGACACCCATGTGGACCCTCTGGATGAAAGTGGCATGATGAGCATGACATACAGTAAATATTAAGACACAAATTTGCGCATTTCATTGTTTTTTATTGATATAGGTATAAAGTGTGTTTACTATATCCTGTCATATTGCCATGGAACAGCCCCATCACCCATAAAATACTGTACATATGAGTCACGGGTCACCTTTGCAATTTGATTGGCATTTCTATGAGTAGATGGTTGCAGAGGCCACATCTCACTCTCCTCTGGATGATGTAGTGTGTCCAGGCCTTTAGGGGGGTTAGCATGTTGGTTGCTTTTCCTGCGCTATAGATTATGTACGGCACAGGTGGCAAGCACAACCCAACACAACTTTTCTTGTTTCAAGTTAATGTTAGTATAATAGATCCTAAATTTATTGCTCATGATTCCAAAGGCATTCTCCACAACACGCCTTGCACGAGATAGCCGATAGTTAAAAATCCGTCTTTCCGTTGTCAAAACTCTCTGTGGGAAAGGGCGCAGAATGTGTTGATGGTGAGCAAACGCCTCATCTGCAGCAAAAACGAAGTTAAGGCTGTATTTGCACTCGCGTTGGGATGGCAGATTTAATTTGCCATCCTTCATGTGGTCCATGAATGTTGTCTGCTCAAGTGCACCACCGTCTGAGACTCTTCCATTTTTGCCCACATCTACATACAAAAATTTGTAATTTGCATCCGCGATTACCATCAACACAATGCTAAAAAATCCTTTATAATTGTAGTATTGAGCTGCAAAACAAAAATAACACATTATTACACTTGCCATATTTGCTTTTTAGTGTACACATACTGATCTCCATTGTATTGTTATTTTTTCAGCCCTCCGTTTTCAGCGAAGTACCCTCTACATCTGAAGTCATGGAGGAAAGCAGCCGTTCGCCAAACACCAGCACGCCGCAACCATGTTTAAAAAAATTGAGAAAAACACCACGTCCGTCCGACACCAATGATGCCGTGACCACGCAGGTGTTGGAAACGGCTGAGAAACTCTTTACACAAAAGTCCACGGACAGATACGACGCTTTTGGGTGGTGTACGCCAGCACATTAAGGGCCTTGGCCTTAAACACTAAGTGTGCTGACGAGGCAAAGAGGCTCATGAATGATGTCCTCTACAGGGCCAAACGGTCAGAGCTAACAAGCGGCACCTACCTGGCCAACCTTGCCACCACAGAGCAGTTTGGCCATCATCATCATGCACCTCCCTGTGCCTCACCCCCATTGCCTCCTCCAATGGGTCAGAGGACCCACTATGTTCCATTGGCCTCCTCAACCCCCATACCCCACCCACAACCCCATGCAGACTACAGCGGTAACTCTTACCACTATGAACAGTTGTAGTCTGAGATATTGGGGTAGATCCAGAACTACGTTTGCCGTACGTTTATTCGCGGAGCGTATTTTCGTGCGCGTAAATTCGCTACACTTCCCTCGGCACACCCCTTGAACGTACGTATTTTGTCAAGATACGCTTTCCACACCCTACCTTAACTTTTGCCAACGTAACCGCATTCATACGCACACGTACGTATGGGCTAGACGAATTTACGCAGCTAAGCACGCCCATACTGTACACTTTAAATACAACCCCCCGCCTACTTCACGGATTTCAGACGTATTTTGGAGTAACGTAAAATTGGCATGCCCACACGTAAGTATTTACGTGACACATACGTGAATGGCCCATACGTTCACTATTATTTTCTATGGTGCGCATGCGCAGTGCGTACAAAACAGCGATTTTACATCTCCGCCACGCGTAAATTCGCTCCGAAGCGTTGTTCTGGATCAGGCCCATTCTTATTTGTTTTTATTTATTTATTTAGTTAATGGTTTGGATCTTATTCGTTACTGTTGTGTGTGTTATTTAAGTTTATTGTTTACATTTGCTTTTTTTGTTTAATTTGTATTGTATTTGTTTAGCAAAACTTGACAACAAAGACATTTGTTATTTGTTACCATGTGTTTTAGTTATGCTGTAGTGCAAAATGTTGAAGAGTAGAACAAGAATGCATGCGGTAGTCAATATCACATACCTTAAAATATACCCTTTTCATGCACTTATACAATGCCTCACACGTCTCTTGTATCAATCTCCCCAAAGCTTGAGCTGAAATCGCGCAGCTAAACTTTAGATCCTCAAATGACCTCCCAGTAGCCAGAAAGCGCAGGGTTGTCACGAGACGTTGCTCAGGCGTGATGGCAGTCCGCATCTTTGTGTCCTGTCTTTTAATGTATGGCGTCACTATATTCAGCACATACTCAAAGGTCTCATCATCCATACACAGGAAGTTTCGGAAGTCATCAGGGTTATTCTCATGAATTTCATTTAAAAGGGACATATGAGAGAACGACTCTCTCTTTTTAAGCCCTTCTTTCGCCCAACAACGTGTACCCAATATACGTGTACAGGAAGTTAATGGTGAATACTTCCTGAAAAAAAACGGACAGCCGAGGGACGCCCCTTATGTAAATACAGTATAAAAATCGGACGAGAAATGAAATTTAACGTGTTGTGTATGGAGAAAATCTATTTTTTCCGAACGATTAAAGTGGTTGGAACATCTGGCTTTCAACACATTTTCGGGAGATTATCATTTGAAAGTAGCGCAGTGTATGGCACGGATATCGTTTGCCTCTCCCCGGAAAAAATTGCGTGTTTTTTTGATCGATCGATTGCACGTGATTATCGTATAATCGCTCTAGTGTATGGGGGCCTTTAGATAAAGATAAGGTTTGTTGGAATCTGGCAATGTGTTTTTTTTTTATGAAAGTTGTACACAAAGGAGCCTGGAATTACAACACAACCTCTGCTGGCACAGTGATATCTACCATTCAGAACACAGAAGGAACTGAGAGACCAGTACATGGATCCCCTTTGGGAAAATATTCTGTCTGCTTTATTGCATATCATTACGTGTCCTGATAATAATCTTGTGAGCTGGGATGGGGTCCAATTTGACTGGGAATGACTTGCTTTGTCCTGCTCTTCTATTGCCTTGTGTTTATGCTATTGTAGCTGTGTTTCCTGTCCTGCCATTTGTTTTATCTGTCCACTGCTAATATTGGGCTGGATCCAGACTTATGTAAGTGCTTGAAATTAGTTACTCCTGGGCTAAACCATGGTGATTGCAGGGAGTCATATTTCATCTGTTGCAAACAGTATTAGAGTTGAGAGGTGATGTTTCCTATCCCAAGCCTAAATAACAGTGTGATAGTAAAGCTGGTCAGTATCTGTGTGCAGTAAGCAATTCAAAGATATATCCCTGCATGTAAAGAATACAATTAACTTGACTCCCCCTGCAATCAATTAATTTCAAGCACTCACTTAAATCTGGATCCAGCCTATTGTTTGCAACAGATGAAATTTGACTCCCCTGAAATCAACATAGTTTTGCCCAGGAGAAACTTTCCTCTCTTAGGACCTGATTCACACTTAAGAATCTTCTTAAAATAAGAACTTAAAGTCACTCCTGGGCAAAACCATGTTGATTGCAGGGCGAATTAATTTAATTGTATTCTTTGTATGCAGGGATATATCTTTGAATTGCTTACTGCACACAGATACTGACCAGCTTTACTATAGCACTGTTATTTAGACTTCGGCTGGGAAATATCACCTCTCAACACTAGTACTGTTTGCAACAGATGACTGTCACTGTTTTATTCATCTGCACTGTCACTTTAAGTATGTGCACTTTAGAGAGATATACCTATTGTACCTAGTATAATATTAGGATCTATTGGTTTATCCCATATATATAAATATCAGATTAGGTTCTACAAACAACTGAGATCTGTAGAATCATATATTTTAATTTGTGTACCTATAAATTAATTTTTTCCAGTGTTAACATTCTTATATGTATAAGCTGTCTGTAGTTTCACACATGAATAATATCATCATATACCAAATGAACAGGTTTTTTTACCATATCATGATTTGTTTTTGACCCACTCAGTATCCCTGTGAACAGAGCTAATGTCCCTTTTAAACGATATGAATTGACATATGCAAATGCTTTATATGTATTGTACCTTTAAATGACACGGATGGGACATATACAAATTTCTTATATGTATTTAATTGTACAAGGCTAAAATATCATTAAGCATTGGTGCCAGTGGGAGAAAATATAGTTTTTAATGAATTTTCAAAGACGAAATTGTCAGCATCAAACAGCATAAAAGGCGGAACTTTCTAAACACCGGCATCGACTTTGAGAAAGAGCTCAGGCAGAGCTTGAAACGCGTGAGTCAGCCGGCACACTACACAGGACGTCATCTCCCAGGGACTCCACGCTGAGGTTGCTGAGGACACCGCACCCGGGCTTTTACATCTGGCGGTGACACTCCACTCCCGGTTACGATCTCCCTTGTTATGCCGTCCTGTTCTGTTGTTATTTTAATATTTGTTTAAGTACATGTATTGATTAAAGTTTTTTCCTTATTCCTTATGTCCCATGCGTCTTGGAATTGAGCATCACCCCCTCAGGAAGGACTCTGATCTTAGTGTTGTTATTACAGTTGTTGCTTCATACACCTTGGTTCCAAGAACTTTATTTATTTTCCACTGTTTTACTATTTCACTATCATTTTCCCTCTGGTACCATATTTAGAAGGTTTATACTCTAGAGGTTAATACCCTAGCGCTTGAACCCCCCATCTTACACTTACACACACATACATATTTATATGTATGTGGGTTGATGTATATATTTTTTCCCCTTTTAATTCTGCAGTGTGCGTGCTACGGAGGACAGAGCCGGAGGAGAGGCAGTAAAGGTAAGTTTTTTTTAATAGAGATTTTATAAAGTTTTTAAAGTGGTTGGGGTTATCTGGACATATAATAAGGGGCAATAAGCTTGAATGGACACATAGGGGGCAATAAGGATGAATGGGCACAGAAGAAAGGGGCACAAAGGCTTGCTGGAAAAACAAAAGGAAGGAGCAATAAGGCTGCCTGGATACAATTAAAGAGGGGCAATTAGACTGGCTGGACACAGAAAGAGGGGGCAATAAAGCAGGATGGCCACAAAGGGGGAAAAAATACTAAATGGAAACAGGAGAAAGGGGCAATAAAGCTGGTTGGACACAAAGACAGAGATTGTATAAGGCTGGCTGGATGGATACACAAATAAAGAGGTGGTAATAAGATTGGTTGGATACAAAAAGGAGGCAAAAAGACTGGTGGGACACAGAAGGTGCGGGCAATAAAGGCTGGTTGAATACACAGGAAAGGCAGTATAAAGCTGACTGGACACAGAAATAGGTCAATAAGGCTGGCTGGGCAAATAAGGGGAAACAATAAAGTCGACTGGACAAAAATAAAGAGGGGGCAATGAGGCTGGCTGGACACAGAAGAAGGGGGCAATCAGGTTGACTGGATACACATAAAGAGGCAATAAAGCTGAGTGGACACAGAAGAAGGGGCAATAAGGCTGGGTGGTCAAACAAAAGAAGGGGCCAATAAGGCTGTATGGACACAAATAAAGATGGGGCCAATAAGGTTGGCTAAATACAGAAAGCAGGGGGTATTAATGCTGAATAGACAAAGAAGGAGGTGGCCGTAAGGCTGGGGGGACACACATAAAAAGGTGGCAATAAGATTGGCTGGGTACTAAGAGGGGGCAATAAGACTGGTTGGACACAGAAGGAAGGGGCAATAAGGCTGGTTGAATACACAGAAGGAAGGGGTATAAAGCTGACTGGACACAGAAAGAGGGCAATAAGACAGGTTGGACAACTGGGGAAACAATAAGGCTGAATGGACAAAAATAAAGAAGGGGCAATAGGGTTGGCTAGACACAGAAGGAGGGGACAATAAGGCTGACAGGATACACATAAAGAGGCAATAAGGCTGGCAATAATACTGGCTGCACACAAAGAGTGATTAGACAATTAGGCTGGTTGGATACACAAAAGGAGGGGGTATAAAGCTGATTGGACACAGAAGGAGGGGTTAAAAGGCTGGTTGGTCAAAAAGGAGGCAACAATGCATACAAAAATGCGTAGTAATTTTTGTACACTATTTATGTAGCGTTTTGCTACGTAGATTGCGTACACAATCTATGTAGCAAAACACTACGTAAATAGCGTACAAAAATTACTACGCATGCCCAGTAAGTACAAACGCTTATTTACGGACGGACGGGCACAGAAAACGCAAGTCTGAATACAGGTCATAGTCTGTATTGTATTGCGGTAACTAGTATGCAATGTGTGTTATATTGTGATAAATAGGATGCAATGTGTATTGTGTTGTGATAACTAGGATGCAATGTGTATTTTATGGTGATAATTAGGATGCAATGTGTATTGTATGGTGATGACAAGGATGCAATGTGTATTGTATGGTGATAACTAGGATGCAATGTGTATTTTATGGTGATAATTAGGATGCAATGTGTATTTTATGGTGATAATTAGGATGCAATGTGTATTGTATGGTGATGACAAGGATGCAATGTGTATTGTATGGTGATGACAAGGATGCAATGTGTATTGTATGGTGATGACAAGGATGCAATGTGTATTGTATGGTGATGACAAGGATGCAATGTGTATTGTATGGTGATGACAAGGATGCAATGTGTATTGTATGGTGATGACAAGGATGCAATGTGTATTGTATGGTGATGACAAGGATGCAATGTGTATTGTATGGTGATGACAAGGATGCAATGTGTATTGTATGGTGATGACAAGGATGCAATGTGTATTGTATGGTGATGACAAGGATGCAATGTGTATTGTATGGTGATGACAAGGATGCAATGTGTATTGTATGGTGATGACAAGGATGCAATGTGTATTGTATGGTGATGACAAGGATGCAATGTGTATTGTATGGTGATGACAAGGATGCAATGTGTATTGTATGGTGATGACAAGGATGCAATGTGTATTGTATGGTGATGACAAGGATGCAATGTGTATTGTATGGTGATGACAAGGATGCAATGTGTATTGTATGGTGATAACTAGGACGCAATGTATATTATATGGTGATACTACGGTGCAGTGTGTATGGTACCAATAGCTAGGATATAGTCTGTATTGTATGGTGGTAACTAGGATGAAGTTGCTATTATCTTAAGTGGTCCTTATTGTATGGTGATCAGATTTAAGTATCACTGATGCCGCCATCCTCCGGCCCTGACCTTTTGTCCACACCCATTCACTATATGGTGGGCTGCCATTACATTATTCCCTGGTGGGCCCTACATGCCCCAGTCCGACCCTGCAAGCATCGCTTGTCATACAATTACAATATAGGGGAAAAATATATATATGAAAACTCATCTTCCGGCTCCGGCAATATGAGCTGCCTGGGTCCCGGCTTCCTCCTCCCCCAGTTTCCCTTATGTGTGTCAGCCGGGCATGATGTCATCACGCCCAGCCATAAAGTCAGGACCGAGGAGGATCGCCCGCGAGTGCGAAGAGCAGCAAGACGCCGAGGCCGGACAGAGGAAATAGCAAGAAAACTGAGAGCCAGCCTGAGGCAAACCTCGAGAAGAGGCAAGAGTAGAGCTGTAGAGCAAGAAGATTCACAGGATTAAGAAAAAGAGAGGGTAGAAGATAGAACAAAGCAGGGAAATAAAAGGTAAGTAAAAAGTTATACAGAATGAAGGGGCACAGTGTAATAATTATGGGATAGAGAATGAATGGCCAAAGTGTAATAATTATATGACACAGAATGAAGGGGCACAGTGTAATAATTATAGGACACAGAATAAAGGGGAACAGTGTAATAATTATAGGACACAGAATGAAGGGGCACAGTATAATAATTATGGGATACAGAATGAAGGGACAGTGTAATAATTATGGGGACACGGTGTAATAATTATGGGACACAGAATGAAGGGTCACAGTGTAATAATTATGGGTATACAGAATGAAGGGGCATAGTGTAATAATGAATGGGACACAGAATGAAGGGTCACAGTGTAATAATTATGGGTATACAGAATGAAGGGGCACAGTGTAATAATTATGGGACACAGAATGAAGGGGCACAGTGTAATATGTATGGGGATACAGAATGAAGGGCACAGTGTAATAATTATGGGTACACAGAATGAAGGGGCACAGTGTAATAATTATGGGGATACAGAATGAAGGGGCACAGTGTAATGATTATGGGTACACAGAATGAAGGGGCACAGTGTAATAATTATGGGGACACAGAATGAAGAGGCACAGTGTAAGAATTATGGGGACACAGAATGAAGGGGCACAGTGTAAGTATTATGGGGACACAGAATGAAGGGGCACAGTGTAATAATTATGGGACACAGAATGAAGGGGCAGTGTAATAATTATGAGGACACAGAATAAAGGGGCACAGTGTAATAATTATGGGGACAGAATAAAGGGGCACAGTGTAATAATTATGGGGATACAGAATGAAGGGGCACATTGTAATAATTATGTGAATACAGAATGAAGACACAGTCTTATGGGGTATAGACACTATAGGGTAGATCCAGAACTACATTTGCCGTACGTTTATTCGCGTAGCGTATTTTCGTGAACGTAAATTAGTTACACTCCCCTCGGCACACACCTTCAACGTACGTATTTTGTCAAGATACGCTTTCCAAACCCTACCTTAACTTTTTCCAACGTAACCACAGTCATATGCACACGCACGTATGGGCTAGACGAATTTACGCAGCTAAGCAAGCCCATACTGTACACTTTAAATACAACCCCCCGCCTACTTCACGTAT
>WWET01000742.1:523956-546325 GCA_011038615.1 Limnodynastes dumerilii | reverse complement strand
GAGAGATGGGGTATATCCTGTGTGTGCAGGGGGTGGGAGATGGGGTATATCCTGGTTGTATAATGTGTGATGGAATATATCCTGTGTGTACAGTGGGGGGGAATGGGGTATATCCTGGCTGTACAGTATCAGGGAGAGATGTATGGGAGGGCAGGACAGAGGGGTGAGATAGGTACACAGGCTGTACTGGATGGGAGTGCTGGCTGGCTGGCATGGTGGGTGAGAAGGGGTATAAACCTTGGTGACATGTATGGGGTGACAGGCTGTGTAAGACACACTCATCCCACAAGACGTAACTCCGATCCCCCTCCCTCTCTCTCACGTTCTCGTCCCCGGACAGCTCGGGGTTGCTGTTCTCGTCGCTGCTCAGCTTCTGCTTCTTGGCCGGCATCTCGTTTCCCGCCGCACGACCGGAAGCCTCGGACATCTTCCACCGCCTCGCCGTGACGTCAGTGAGCCGCGCCGCGCGCAACGGCAGGTGCGCATGCGCGCCCGATGCCGAGAAGCGGCGTCTGCTGCTCCCACACAGTCACCTTGTACCCCGCCTGAGAGTGACAGGCATCGAGCGAGTGCTGCTCCTTTACAGGGTCCCCCAGACATGGCATGCCGTGACTGGGGGGAAATGAGTGACTCTAGCCTAGATTCACACCTTCTGGGACTACAACTCTCAGCATGCACGGCCAAAAGAGGGTTGAGGTTATTAATAAGTGAATTGGGGTCTAAGAGGACATTACAGCCATTACAGAATAACAGGTGGGTTATTGTGTGGAGTTAGGAGGATAAAGGGGTCTTATCTGTTAGGCATAAACATCTTTAACATGGATGTTTATTAATTCAAATGCATTTATTACAAGGGTTTGGCTCCTGAATTGGAATGTGGTTGATGGTTTGGCCGCCCAACCGAATTCCAACAATGAATGGCGGCTGTAGCATTGCCGAGATGCTCAACAATAGAAAATTTCTGTTGGGAACAGGTAATATTTCAACTTTATTCCAATAGCGACAGGCTGCGTCAGGGCTCAAGTTAGGGTTTGGCTATGGGAAACAGGGTTGGGAAAGGGCTGGCCTAGGATGTAGGTTCTTACTTGTCCATGGATCGCTCTTCACGTCTGTGGTAGTCACAGCAACGCCTTAAAAAATGGAGACTGATGGCCATTCAACTACTGCACGAAACAAACCATCGTACCGGCAAACCACGCATTCTGAATTGAGGATTCAATAAGCCCCTGATCTGTTCAAGTCTGCCAACATTGTAGTCATTACTCATTTTAATGATGGAAGGATCGATACCTCTTCTACCGCAGCAGAGGGCTGATGCTAAATCCTTGCTGCATTCTAACTACCTATAAATACTCCAGATCACCTAACGATTGAAAAACACTCCCTTGGCGTAATTTAGATCCCCTGAAGATCAGGTGACAGATTATGGGGATTGCAGTCTAGGTTTAGACTGCGGTGATGGGAGGCTTAGGGTCAGACTGCGGGAAGGGGAGTCTCAGGGTTAGGCTATGGGCAGGGTAAGGGTTGGAGTGAATTTATACGTACCATTCGGAGCACCGTCTTCGACCACTTCAAGGCAAAAGTAATCAATTTCACAGTCAGATCATAACTGGATGGGAGAGAATGTCCCTTTTGAAATAGGGCCGTTCTCAGTGGACACACGGGTGTGGGTCTCCGGTCCGAATGGCTGATTTTCGAATCAGCCATTCCTCCCCGCCAGTTGCGAACTGGTTAGGATTTCAATTGCATAGCAATTGATCCGCGGAGCTCCAAAAGCTCGGTTTAGCTAAATTGTAAGTAAAAAATAGTCCCTTCCCTAATTCTAACCCTCCCCTCTCACTACCCTAACCTAACCCTCCTTTCCTGATCCTAATCCACCCTCCTCTGCAGCATGACCCTAACCCTCCTTCCCCTGCAGTCTGACCCTAACCCACACAGATAGGTTACTCACCTGTTCCTGGTCCGGCGAGCAGCGGCGGAGGGATATCGCAGACGGCGGAAGGACAAAGGTAATTGCGAAAGTGAATGGGTAAAGTATGGGCATACTCACCCATTCACTAAAGAAAAGGCGAAAGCGGTAAGTATTCGAAAATGGGACATTTGAAAATAAACTTTCGGAAGTCCCATTTTCAGCAATTACACTCTCGTACCGGAGAGTGTAACCGGGACACACTATGCCAATTTACCAGCAGATCTGAGATTGTCATCTCTCCCAACCATCTGCTGAAACAATTGTGACCGGATTGTTCAAAAATCTTTTTTTTTTTGTCATGAGTTCAAATAAGTGCATTTCATGGTCCTTTCTGTGCTTAATTCAAGCAAGTGTTTGTAAGGATTTTGAGTGACCCAATTTAAGTTGAGTATTAGGTTTGTTAACAAGACAGGCATGGTAAATGAGTAACATACTTTAAATGTGGATGTATAGGGTATTCTGCTGTGATTTGCCTCAGGAGCATCCTTTTTAAGTGTCCCAACAGTAGTCAGTCAACATACTTGGAATCCCCTTACCATGATACTGATTTTACATTATGGAAATGTCCTGATGGAACCATTCACCATGCCCAGAGACATGTTACGCCCCAAGGCCTGGAAATATTTTAAGAGAATGTCCACCATCTTTTTGTCTGCCTTATGGTTCCCTAAGAAGTTCTGTCAAATGCTCTTGAGAGTCTTCCATGGATTTTTTTAAGCAGACCATCAAAGTTCCCATCAAATATAAGTTTTCTTATTTTCAGTCTGGCAAATGCAAGCCCCTTTTGATCCAATCCACTGATAGAGTTTGTTGCAAGACCCAGCTTTATATGGAGCGGAGGCTGATAGACTTTCTCTGGATCAACAAATGGGTCAACATTATTCTCTCCCATGAAGTTTTCTTTGGCCACTGCCACTGTAGGGGTTTTTCCGGTTTCTGCTGTTCCGTTCACAGCGGTACTTAATGGAACCAAATTGTAGTCCCAGCAAGAGCGAAATGACTAAGGTTACTGCAGAAATAACATCGGTGCTCTTCATATTTGATTTTTATTCAACAGGAATTTCATGCTCCCATGTGTTTCCTTCATAGCAGCAACATGAGCCAGTGGTACTGAGGGTAACTTGTTGCTGTTGTAGAGTAGAACAGCTTTCAAATTCACTTTAGAGACATCGATGAATAGGTGCCAATCCTCTGTTTTGTACCCATGACCAAGTGCCATTATAACAAACTTGGCAAAATACAAGTCCATCTTCAAGGGCAAAGAAATCCTTAAAGTCACAATCCTTTGGACTCACAAACTTTGCTGTCATTGTGAAGGAAATTCCAGCCTTTCAACCTGGAACCCAAGAGTTCTGCTTGCCTTTTAGATAGGTTTGAATCTCTGACAGCCATTGAGATCTCCATGGGTAACTAATTGTAGTTAGGAAGATGGACAGGGAACCTCAAAAGTTGGGTCAAGACTTGCTTGATCATCACCATGCTCTGCAGGCTCCCTTTCTCATTCATTTTTTGAAGTTGGAATATTTCTGAAGGCTTTGGCACAGGTACAATGGTGGTCGGTAAATCTGGTTATGTCCCGGTGTATTTTGACTTGGAACTTTTGCCCAAATTGTTCGTCAGACAAAAGGAGCAGT
Source organism: Limnodynastes dumerilii (assembly GCA_011038615.1). Taxonomy (NCBI): domain Eukaryota; kingdom Metazoa; phylum Chordata; class Amphibia; order Anura; family Limnodynastidae; genus Limnodynastes; species Limnodynastes dumerilii. The sequence continues at coordinate 542,719 of WWET01000742.1, read as the reverse complement.
CTGTGCTGTGTTCTCTCAGTTCCTGCCAAATCGTTATAACAGCTTAATTCATGTTATGCATTTTAGGATTAAAATCAAGCATGTAATCTAGAAATTAAAGGAGATAACGTTAGGGAATCTTTAATGGAGAAGGTTTTGGGAGTGCTCATGGACAATGTGCTCAATTGTCAAGCAGCTACTGCAAGGGCCAAAAACATATTAACATGCATAAAAAGGGGCATAGATGCAAAGGAAGACATTTTGCCACTATTTAAATCGTTGGCAAGGCCTCGTTTTGAACATGGAGTTAAGTTTTAGACACCACTCCAAAAAAAAAACAAATTTTGGAACTAGAAATAGTTCAGAGAAGGATGACAAAATTTATAGTCATTGAGCAATGAGGAAAGGCTATCCAGTATATGCAAGGGGAGATATGATTACCATATACTGTACAAACATATTAAAGGTCAATACAGAGTACTTTCATGGGAGTTTTTTACCTTATGGACTGTACACGTCACACAGTCACCCACTATAGAGTAGAGAAAGTTTCACAACCAGCAAAAGAAGGAGTTCTCTACAGTCAGGGCATTGTAGATATGAAATTCACTGCCAGTAAAGATTGTCATTTCAGATTCAATAGCTATGTTTAAGAAAGGGTTAGATGATTTTTTTTACAGAACAGGATATGAAGGTAGTAGTAGTAGTGAGTCCAGGGAGAATTAGAACCGCCATCTGCATGTGTAAATTTGGCTGTTGGAATGCATGCACTGTGCGTCATATGCTACGCATCGTAACTCTGATCATACGTAACTTGTTCATAACTAAATACGAAGAGGCGTTTCATCCCTACGCAAGCAGAAAATATGCATTGTAGGTGAAGGGAATCTAAAGGCAGTTACGTACGACTGCATGTACGCATGGAAAAGTTAAGGTAGGGTTTGGAACTCGTTCGTAAATCAGCGAAATTACGTGCGTTCAAGGGGAGTGCATTCTACTTACTAGTTTCAGCCTATGAGGGGTCTGACACAAGTGATACAGCAAACATGAGGGGCCCTGTCTTTGACTTGGTCATTGACTTTGCAACCAAAGTATACTCATAGAATTGCTTAAGGAATGGATTCAAATGCCATTTCTGCTGCTTAAACGTTACCGAACCACAGAGGCAGCTAAAAGAGTTCAGACAGTTAACACAGCTTGTAGGCATTGCTCCATGTGGCAAAGAAACTCAGTGCAGCGTTCAAGGCTCCCTTGGAAGATGACACGAGCAGTTTGTGCAGCAGCTTTATAGCTTAATCCTGATGGCCAACACATGTGCACCAACCATCGTGCAGGGCACTAAAATGTGAGGATCAACCCTTGCTCTCCCAGACTCACTTGACCCAGCCACCGGGAGCAACCAATAAAGGACCCCTAAACGCTCTATAAACAGGTTATATATCGCAATATTAACTCTTAAAGAGGACATAGCTTCAAAATTGTGGGTAATAGCAAGAAGGAAGTCAGCATAGAGAATACATATATAGTAACACATGAGGAGCCCTGTGACAAAATCATTGTCTACCAGTGCAATTAATAGTAGCTCAATGCATCCTCTAGATGGCATCTCAGCTTCTGTTACCTTGTACAATTGGAGGGAGATACTCTTAAAAATTGTAACAGGAGAATGTTCCTAATGAGTTTAAGTGCAGCAGGAACCGGACGGACTTATGATTCCTGACCTCCACATTAGGATTTCTGCGCCATCTTTGCGTAACATGGTGACTGCTCTGAAGTCTTGACACAGTAGAGGGAGCTTAGCACACCCTCACTATACAATTTTAATTCTTATCCCCTTCCACATAATCTAATTGATCTCTGCATGCCATGCTGTCTCTCCATTGGAAACTTTCCTGTTGTGGAACAGAAGATCCAGATCCGACATGAAATGTGTGATTGCAAAATGCAGGCATTTTGCAGAAGCCTGTATTTTTACTGCAGAATATAATAAATAGGTTCATTTTCATCACCCCCCTTTTCCTCCCATCCTCTGCTCCTGCATCTCAATACATTGTAGACACTGACCTTGTGTTAAATAGATCACAGAGCCTCCATGATGGAACTCAGACTGGAGTGTCTGGTTGTGTCCAGCAGGTGGCACTCCTAGGCTTGGTCTAAAGGAAGATGTAACCACTGCATTAACCGTTTTCTTAGAATATTTGGGGTTTTGTATTTAGTTTAGACAGGATACTAACTTTTGTTAAGTTTGCACATGGAACTGCAATCATATGAGCATAGATCAGTAACTCCAGGGCTGGATTGCTCCACTAACCACATCCCTCGCACTAAGGGGTCCTGGATCTGGAACTTAGTGAGAACGAGGAGAGTGGAGAGTGTGCTCACATGGAAAGCTGGATACAGTGGGGATCCCCACTATCTCAGGTTCCCAAAGAAAACTAACAGTGATTTTTTTCTTACTGTTGTTAGTTTACTTTGGGAGCCTGACCCCTCCCCAATATGGCCGCTGCACACTTTTCAAATAGCTGAAGTGTCTTAATACAGACCTCTTGAGTACACATATAGAAAACGGAAAAAGGACTCACCTACAGGAGGTGCCTTGACGCTGGGAAGGTGAGCTTAACCCAATATAGCTATATTGTGACCTAAACCTCCTTCTAATGTATGGGCTGACACAGTGTTATATAATGTTTGTATGGAGTGCCAGACCTCTCTTTTGTTCCACCGACACTGATTGACTGGTGTCCTGGCTGCTAGGCAACAGCCAGGACACCAGGATCTGGACCCGGAGGATTGTGGATTGTGACAGCGTGTAAAAGATATTGTAGAAGTGTGTAGGCTCCCATGAACATCGTTCTAGAGCATGTTGCATCATTTAATTTGATTTTTTTTAACTTTCCTAATTTTATCAAACAACAAATGAACAACTTAAGACGAACAGATGGTAAAGAGAGAGGAAAATCACTGATCTGACAGTGGCCCTGATCCAAATCTGAGCGTCCATCAGCTGGTGTGAGGTATATCTCCTTGGTTTGCTAGTGTGCATGCACAGAACAGAGATGCACACAATGGGGCTGGATACAGACTTGAGTAAGTGCTTGAAATGAGTTACTCCTGGGCTAAACCATGTTGATTGCAGGGGAGTCATATTTCAGCTGTTGCAAACAGTATTAGAGATGAGAGGTGATGTTTCCAGAGTTGAGAGGTGATCCTACCTATCCCAAGTCTAAAAGTCAGTGTGATAGGCTGGTCAGCAGAGCCGCCGTCATCACATGCGGGTCCCAGGAAGCAGCCGTGGGGCCCCGCCCACTATGTGATGTCAAATAGGGGCGGGGCCTGGCAGTAACGCTTTATCAGTGGACCGGTGCGCAGGGAAAAAGTTCCCTGCACGTTGGCCGGCTACTAAATAACTGAGCAGCAAGTATCGGCAGTAGTGACATGATAGCAGCTTTCAAATACATCAAGGGTTGTGACCAGCTAGAGGAGGGGGCGTTTTTCAAAAGAAAAGGTGTAATAGAACACGAGGGCATGGATATAAACTGGAGGGTGGCAGATTCAAAGGAAATGTGCGGAAAAATTACTTCACTGAAAGGGTGATAGATAAGTGCAATATTCTCCCATCTGAGGTGGTTGAGGCCAATACAGTAGAACAATTTAAACATGCTTGGGATAAATATAAGGGTATCCTAAATTGTAAATCAAATTGAGGGTAAATAGAGTCAGTATAGTTTTCAATAAACAAATGGACAGACTGGATGGGCCATGTGGCTCTTATCTGCCTTCAATTTCTATGTTTCTATGTAGTTTACCACTGATACCTGCTGCTACAGAGCTAGGTAAGTATCGGCAAGCCCACATTAGATTCATGCCCAGGACAGGTGTCCCGGCTGCCCCCCCCCCGCCCCTCCGATGGCGGGGTCAGTATCTGTGTGCAATGAGCTGGCTGAGAATGCCCCTGCAAACAGCACCTCATCCACATCAGTGTGCGTCTCGCTGTGCACTCCAGATATGTTAAAACATTTGCACTTTCTAGGGGTCACGTCTAAATTAATCCCATATCTTCCTGGCAGATGAGAGCAATGGCTTAAACACTTCCACTTACTTTTACAACTATAAAATTAACACCCCCCCCCCATAATTTCTTACATATAAAAATACGCAATTGATGTTTCTATAACCTTTTTTTTTGTTTGTTTTTAATTATATATTCCTTGTACCATAATGAAAATAACTGCAGCCAATAACCTCCTCCAGCATACAGGTGAAACTCGAAAAAATTAGAATATCGTTCAAAAGTTCATTTATTTCAGTAATTCAACTTAAAAGGTGAAACTAATATATTATATAGACTCATTACATGCAAAGTGAGATATCTCAGGCGTTTATTTTTAGTTTTGATGATTATGGTTTACAGCTTATGAAAACCCCAAAAGCAAAATTTCACAAAATTTGAATATTACATGAAATAATAAAAAAAAAAAAGATTTTTAAATACAGAAATGTCAGCATTCTGAAAAGTATAATGATGCATATGTACTCAGTACTTGGTTTGGGCCCTTTTTGCACCAATTACTACCATCCATGCGGTGTGGCATGGATGCTATCAGCATTCTTCCACCACTCTGGGACCTTGGTTTCCAAATGAGGTGCAAAATTTGCTCTCATCAGAAAAGAGGACTTTGGACCACTGAGCAACAGACCAGTTCTTTCTTTCTTTAGCCCAGGTAAGATGCTTCTGATGTTTGTTGTTCGGGAGCGGCTTGACAAGAGGAATACGACATTTGAAGCCCATGTCCAGGATCTGCCTGGATGTAGTGGCTCTTGATGCACTAACTCCAGTCCACTCCTTGTGCAGCTCCCCCACACTTTTGAATGGCCTTTTCCTGACAATCCTCTCCAGGCTGCGGTCATCCCTGCTGCTTGTGCACCTTTGTCTTCCACGCGTTGCCCTTCCACTTAACTTTCTATTAATGTGCTTTGATTCGGCAATTTGAGAACATCCAACTTCTTTTGCAATTTCCTTTTGAGGCTTTCCCTCCTTCTGGAGGGTGTCAATGATGGTTTTCTGCACAACTGTCAGGTCAGCATCTTCCCCATGATTGTGAATTCTAATGATCCAGACAGAGAGACCATTTAAAGACTCAGGAACTCTTGCAGGTGTTTGGAATAATTTGCTGATTAGAGTGTGACACTTTGGGCCACAATATTGATCCTTGTCACATCATTCTAATTTTGTGAGATTTTGATTTTGGGGTTTTCATAAGCTCTAAGCCATAATCATAAAAATGAATACAAATAAAGGCTTGAAATATCTCACTTTGCATGTAATGAGTCTATATAATATATTAGTTTCACCTTTTAACCTGAATTACTGAAATAAATGAACATTTGAATGATATTCAATTTTTTTGGGTTTCACCTGTATATAATAATATTCCCTGATAAATATACCAGCATTGAAAAGTTTTTCAAAGGCATAAAGCTGTGTAATACATAATCTATACTTTATGGATATTACTTTAACCTTCCAGTACACATACTAATGGATGTGTCTGCGCATGTATGGCACATGGGGCAATATCCAGACCTCGGAGGTCTAAAAGTCCGTACATAAGGGGTTAGTGAACTCCCATGTCACATATGGGGTTTGGTTAAGATCCGCACCCATAAACCTACCTAAAGCTCTCCACACGGATCTGTCTACATACATCCGTACATTAGTGCTTAACAACACATGTTGTATAATTTAAATGGTTCCTTCCTGCCCATCTTGTGGACTTTGGCCATGCAGAGAAGACACGTCCTGTTGTGCAGATCTCCTTGCAAATGGAATTGCGTTTGTACACAAGGATTTCCGCTACGGAACATCTGCCGTGCGCATGCGCAGTAGTATGGTTTAGGCTGACTTACACAAGTGGTTTGTAAGTCACCTAATGCTATTGGTCTGGATACAGATAACGATCATTACAACTGCATAGACTTTTAACGTAATTACGCTTTTGAGTGCAATTGCAGCCTCTTTCAGACATGGAATGTTCTAGGTCAGGGATTGGAAACCTCCGGTTCTAGGGCCATATAAGGCCCTCTGCAGGCTGGACTCAAGTGGGGGGTGTGGCATGCTCTTTACAGCTTCGGTGCAATAGGCCACAAAATCCCTTTCCCTGCTTACAGCACTCCCAGCTTACAGGATCCTGTAGGCTTCGGATCCCGATCTGCCCCTGAAACTCTCCATATCCCTGAATCCTGATCAAGCAACTCTCATTGGGAAGCAGGCTGCTTGATCTCCGGGCCGCCGCCATTTTCTTCCAAAGCTCACATTATGGATGAGTTAATGACATTTTTGATCAAGTATAGCAGGCTCATTTTTGAGTTGATTATTTTGTATGGCCCATGCATGATGTTATAAGTATCGAAAATGGCCCTTGGGAAAAAAAAAAAGGTTCCCCATCCCTGTTCTAGTTGATATGGCCGAATGTGGATATGGAGTACATCCGGTATAAATACGTCACATAGATACATTATGCATTTTGGACTGGATCCAGACTTTAGAATGTTAAGCTACTTACACAATCCGCTAGCGTAAACATGAATCCTGCGCATGAGTGCGCCAGATGCGTTGCGAGGGCTCGCATTGCGAATTAGGGACAGACGATAGCTATGCGATACTCACCCATTCACTTTCGGAAGTGCCGCCACCAGGGACTTTGGGTTAGGCTGCAGGGGGGGGCAGACTAAGGGTTTGGGTCAGGGAGCGAGTTGGGGGAAACTCGCCTTTCGGAGATCCGGGGATCGACTGCTGTGCCTCATCGAAATAGGGCTGTTCGCTACGGGGGCCCACACTCTGCCAGATATGCTGCGTACATTCTGTACACCAGGAGATCCGACAGGACAGTCTTTCCCCTATGCTAACCAAAAACTATGCATGGTGTCAGGGGGGACCATGTGCTAATGTGGGCTGGGTTTGAGACTTATGGCAGCCTTAGGACTTGTTAGTGACCTAAAGTCTGCACGCGAGAGCAAAGTAACATAGGAGTGCGCCTCCCTCTTACACGCAGACTACCAGACCTCTGCACGTAGGTAACGTGTGTGGAGCAGTGGCGGAAGTTTCGGAGGCAGTGGAACCCCAAGCCAGTAACATAGGGTCGTGTTCATCCGTTTTCTTTTTTCTGTACGCAATTATACACACACACGGCGTAAGGAAACACCAACCAACAACGCTGACACTGCCCTCTCCCGGACGTGCTGTCAGCCAGTTACAAGTCCCTATACCACTCTGTTCTTTCTGGGTGTACTTGCATGCGTATATGTCCTCTGTCCTTGCAATTCTTTATAACCGCTCCTCTCTGCGTTCATTTAAATGCCCCCCCACTCACTTTTATTTTAATTTTCCCATGCGTCAGAGATGTGTGCGTATATGTCCCCAAGTGCGATTCACAAGTACGTCCACGAGGTACTAACATGCATATAGTCTACGTAACGTACGTAAATAAAGTTACTACGCATGCGCAGTTGATCCGATCCTAAAAATACGCAGGCAACTCCCCTCAAAAACGGATCTCTGAATACAGCCCATAGCTATTACTGGCTGTAGGTTCTGTTAGGAGTTACACACCTCTTCCCAGGAACGCACTGCATGACATCACAATGTCATGAAGTTACGCCAGCGCCGTGCTCCGCCTCCTTACCTCCAGGCGACGGGGGAGAATTTACGCCACTGGTGTGGAGGTCTGGATCCGTTCCTTTGCATGTATAATGTGTGTTGATCTGGATGCAGCTTTGTGTTCACTTGAATCACTATGCTTATTGGGACTTGCAGTCACTGGTAAAATTGTTCCATATAAATCTTGTGTAGCGTGTACCCAGAGCTAAGTAACACTGCTGCCGTTCTATGTTTTCATAGTCTATGTGAAACTCGCTTCTGCCAAAAATCCCTGTTTAGTTTGAGAAACATTCCAAGCTTCAAGCTCTGCAGACAGGAGTAGTTATTTTGAAAGTTCCATTCCCGAGTACTTCCTGTGGTTTGGCACAGCAGCTACCTGTTACATATTAGTCACTGCATGACGTTCTGGCTAAATATAGTCTTTCTGGATTTTGGGACTTTCTGTTTTCAAAACAAACGAGACACCAAGAATGTCAGTTTCACAGCTACCTGGCAAAGGACAACGTTACGATTTTGGCTTTCCTAATTATGTAGAAAAAGGAAATGCCTACAAATGTTCTTTTGCTTCATGTAAGGACAGAAAATGTATTTAACATTACAGCAACCTTTTGCATTCATTTTTTCGAAAGTGTGCCCCTGTATGTCTCCAGTCCATCTTTGTGTTTCTGTATGTCTCCTGTCCTCCAAAATGTTCAGTATTTTTCCAGTTTTCCAAATTGTGTCCTGTAAGCCTCCAGTCCATCTTTGTGTTTTTGTATGTCTTCAGTTCTCTAAATTGTGCCCCTGCATGTCTCTGGTCCTCCAAACTGTGCTCCGTATGTCTCCAGTCCTCCAAATTGTGCCACTGCATGCCTCCAGTACATCTAGGTGCTTCTGTATTTCTCCAGTTCTCCAACTTGCACCCCTGCAACTCTGCAGTCCTCCAAATTGTCCCCCCTATGTCTCCAGTCCTCCATATTGTCTCCAGTCCTCCAAATTGTGCCCCTGCATGTCTCCAGTCCATCTTTCTCTCCCCATATCGATCCAAACCCTTTCTCCCCCATTTGTCCTGTACAATTGCCATTCCTCTATTTTTCACATTCCACAACTTTTCTTTTCAATCTTTTTTTTTTAATCTTTTCTTACCTTCGTTTTATTCTATTTTCTCTTCTTCTCTCTGTGTCCTGTGCGGCACACTTTGCTTTGTGAATGACATTGACATGACCAACTCCATTGTGTGCATCATTTCTGCACCTGGTCATAGCCACTCCCATTTGGACGGACAGGCTTTCTTCCGCCAGAGGCTACTTTAAGATTCACAGCACAAATGCACAGAATTTTCTGTAAGGCTGACCATACACTAGTGTCATTGGGCCTGATCCAGACCTACGCAAATGATACGCCCTTGTACGCCAGCGTACATATGAAGCACTCCCCTAGGCACTCCCCTCGATCGTCCGTATTTATGCCATCTTACGCCGACCAAACCCTACCTTAACTTTTCTGAGCGTAACCACGGGCATCCATAGGCTCCTTGTGTATTTAAGATGCTTAGCACGCCCATACTGTACGATTTAAATGCCTCACCCCACCCTCGAAGCGTGATGACGGTTTTCATATAGCAAACACGCCCCTTCGTGCATTGTTACGAAGCCGACACGCTCAAGGCCCATATGCTCTGAATTTCGTTAAGTAACCTCTGCGGCGCGCATGTGCAGTAAGTACGAAAGGGCGCTATTACGCTCACGAAATTGTAATAACACGGGCGTGGGTCTGGATCAGTCCCACTGTTTCCAAACTTTCTTTTTCAAGAGACCCTTAGTTCTCAATCCTTTCTTCAAGGCGCCCCTGAGCCAAAACATGTCTAACAGTTCTTGAGTTAGTTAACTTAATCACTGCAAAGGCTATGGGGATTGCTTAATAAACATGCCTGACAGGAGAGAGAAACATCCCAACACTGGAGAAATAAGTCATGTCCCAAATGAGGGAGGCAAACTTCGAAGAAGACAGCATTTTCAATAACTAGAGGCTTGGCTAGTGCTCAGCTAGAGAAGCTGTGTCATGTTTTGATCCATAGTAGGTGTGTCCACTGTTCAAGCACTGTAGACTTATCCTGTGTCATCAATGATGCATGTGTATCGCTCTGCTATTATTTTCCATACGCAGTAATTGGGAAGAAATATATCAAACAGTAAAAAAAAACTATGATTTTTTTTTGTTTTTTCTTGAATGTAAACATAAAATAAGTAAGAACAAAGGGCCTGATTCACAGTTAAGAATCTGTTTGCTATTAGGTGTGTATATTTAGGAGGCAGGGATATACTGCACATGCGTAGGAACTTTTATACGCTACATTGAACTTAGGAATGCAAATTATGTGATTCAACACTACAAACCTAATGTCGCTAGGTTCGTAGTTACTTATGCAGGAAGGGGCGTGCTGTGAATAATTAACTCGGCAGATAAGATTGGGTGGAGGGAGGTATTTAAATGAGCAAGGCGCTGTTATGCAGGCATGTTCGTAATTATACGCCCTACTCATACACATGCAAACCTACAGTTAAGGGAGCCCTATAGCACGCGTGTCGTGCTGAGGGAGTTGCCTTGCTTCAAGTTGCGTATATTTAAGAACCTAACGCGTTCTTAAGTGTGAATCAGACCCAAAATCTATATGATTATAGAGTGATTATTAATGTCAGAAAATTACCTATAAAATTTATGTAGACATTTACTATAAGGAACCAAGCGATAGTGCAGAGGTAGCTGTCATTTTTGGGTGAGAACAAAATATAGGGAAGGTTAATTTGGGACAGTAGAGGAGGGGAACTATTAAGGAGTAATAGGGGAGCAGTTGCAGTCCCTGCTACAATGGCCTCCTTTCAGAAATAGAAACAGCCAAAAGTTCCTTATCAGCTGTCTCTATTTTGAATAGGCAGCAATTTTATAATTAGTTTTTATGAATGGGTGAGTGCGCCGATCGGCATACTCACCCATTCATTTTCGCAGAGACCCCGTAACCTCTCCAGGGACTTTTAGTGTTAGGAGTTTAGTGTTAAGGTCAGGCTGCAGGGAAAGGGGTCTTAGGGTAAGGCTATAGAGAAGGGAGTATTAGGGTCATACTAGGGAGAAGGGATAGTTAGGGTTAGAATTAGGGTAAGGGTTGGGGTAGTTTTTTGCCTTACCTTTCGGATCACCGTGTTCGGTGCTCAGGGGATCGATTGCTGTGCCTCATCGACTCATAAGCAATCGATATACCAGCCAGTTCTAAACTGGCTGGGAGAAAATGGCCCTATAGAAATAAGGTCGTTCGTAGCGGGGACCCACACCCATAGGGGAGGGTAGTAAGGAAGTGAGCGAGATAACAGCAAGGAGTTGGGAGGGAATAGGACGTGATATTAGGAGGAACTTAGGATAGGACTTTGGTTAGGAAGATCCACCCACTCCTTGTGATATTGTTTTGCAGGAATATATTTCTTTATATTCTCAGGTCTTGTCAGGCAGTAAAGCCAATATTCAGATATCATTTGAATCTAGTTGGACATTCATACAACTCTGATGGGAGAGGGAAATTGGGCGTCTAGTTTGTGGTAGACCCAGGCTCCAGGACATTTTTGTAACTGGTTTAGTGTCTCCCCAGAGAGGATAGGTTGTGTCGATTGTTTTCTATTTGATGTTCATTTTCAGTGATCATTTTATTGAAATATTTTGTTTTATTGATACCCTCCAAATTCTGAATATGGAAATATAAATAAATCTCTTAATCAATGATGTCTCTGTGTGTTTATTTTCTGTTGGAGAATTTATGTTTTTTTGTTTTCACGAGAGTATACAACGTGCCATGTCATCAACCAATTGCAGAAATCCAGCCAACCCCTAACACATCACCTGTCTTCATATTGGGATACTGGAGACACATGATGGGGAATATTGGGAGGCTGGAGACACATGATAGGGAATATTGGAAGGTTGGAGGCACATGATAGGGAATATTGGGAGGATGGAGACACATGATGGGGAATATTGGGAGGCTGGAGACACGAGGGGGATTATTGGGAGGCTCAAGGCACATGATGGGGAATATTGGGAGGCTGGAGACACAAGACGGGGAATATTGGGAGGCTGGAGGCACTTGATGGGGAGTATTGGGAGGCTGGAGACACATGATGGGGAATAGTGGGAGGCTGGAGACACATTATGGGGAATATTGGGAGGCTCAAGGCACATGATGGGGAATATTGGGAGGCTGGAGACACAAGACGGGGAATATTGGGAGGCTGGAGGCACATGATGGGGAGTATTGGGAGGCTGGAGACACATGATGGGGAATATTAGGAGGATGGAGACACATGATGGGGAATATTAGGAGGTTGGAGGCACATGATAGGGAATATTGGGAGGCTGGAGACACATGATGGGGAATATTGGGAGGCTGGAGACACAAGAGGGGGAATATTGGGAAGCTGGAGGCACATGATGGGGAGTATTGGGAGGCTGGAGACACATGATGGGGAATATTGGGAGGCTGGAGACACATGATGGGGAAACATAGAAAGTGACGGCAGATAAGAGCCACATGGCCCATCTAGTCTGCCCATAAAATATTGGGAATATTGGGAGGCTGGAGACACATGATGGGGAATAGTGGGAGGCTCAAGGCACATGAGGGGGAATATTGGGAAGCTGGAGACACACAAGGAGGAGAGATTGGATGGACAGGGCCACTGTCAGAAGTTGTGGTGCCTGGGAAACATCCATGGGCCCCCATAGACCTGCGATAATAGCTGGTTGGTGCGCAGGGAAATTGTTAGCCCACTAATGGTAGAAGGCCCCATCAGTTCTGGGCCAGGGACAGTAGTCCTGACTGTCCCCTCCTGATGGTGGTCCTGTGGATGGATATATATACTGTACATTAACAAAGGAGAACAGTAAGCGGCCACAAGGCTGGCCTTCTTTTTATATCGTGGTTACAAATGTTTTCTGTTTTTTGCGACTCTCACAAGGAGGCCATTTTTTAAACTCCTTTGTGGTTACAAGAATGTTTAATTTATTGTATAGTGGTTAGGTGAATGCCGTTTGTATTGTATGGCGGCCTGTATGTTATAGCGGTCATTGGATAATGTCTGTATGGTATGGCTGTCACTAAGATATATAGAGCCAGATTTACTAAGATATGGGAAAGGAAAAGTGGAGCGGTTGCCCATAGCAACCAATCAGATTACAGCTGGAATTTTCTAGTATGTAACAGGAAATGAGAGCTAGAGTTTGATTAGTTGCTATGGGCAACATTTCCTCTTTTCCTTTCCTGCAGCTTAGTAAATCGGGCCGATAGTCTGTATTGTGTGGCAGTTTTTAGGATGATGTGGAGATTGTATAGCAGAGACTAGGGGCACTGTCTGTATAGTATAGTAGTGACTATGATTTGCTTTCTTTTATTGTAGTTACAAGACTGTGTTTTATGACACTTACATGGATAATATAATATAGGATGGTCACTGGAGTTAAATGTTAAATTTTTAAACTGAAGGGTGCTAAATTTAAAGTTTGCTATGGGGTGCCGAACACCCTAGCATCGGCCCTGATTCCAGGGCATTGCCTATTGTACATGGGCACCACAAGGGTTTTGACCATATGGACCAGTTTGAAGCTGATGCTAATTTCTGGCTTCGTTGAAGCAGATGAGTTGGTTGGAGCTGTATTAGCCACAGTTTAACCATCGCTTTCCTTGGTGTAACTTTATGGATCACCCAGCTGTACCTCATTTAATAATTGTGGGCCGGATTCACAACCCTGTATTTTTTGTACATACGTGCCTAATTTTCCGAATCTAGCTACTACACATGCGTAGTAACTATTTTACGCTATCTACGTAGCATTTCGTTATGTAGATTGTGTACATGCGGTCTTTAAAGACCGGGTATGGGTCCCCGCATAGAAAATCCGATTTTCGAAAATTCGAAATGTGAATTTTCACAATTTAGCGTTATAAATAGAAAATTTCGAAAATCGGATTTTCTAAACGGAGAATGACAACGTTAAAGACCGCATGTATGCAATCTACTTAACAAAACAATACGTAGATAGAGTAAAATAGTTACTATGCATGCGTCGTAGCTAGATTCGTAAAATTAGGCACGTATGTACCAAAAATACAGGGTTGTGAATCCGGCCCTGTGTTTGAGTCTGAGCAGCTTATGGCAAATATGAATCACACAGAGTTTATAGTCAGATATTTTTTTATTTGACTACATTATACAGAGGAGCATTATTAATATATATTGTTAATTAACAATACAGTACTCTACTGGCATCCTCTCCTAGCCAGTGCCCTCCTTGCTTCCTTTCCTGGCTGGTGCTCTCCTTGCCTCCCCTCCTGGTCAATGTTCTCCTCGCCTCCTTTCCTGGTTTGTGTTCTCCTTGCCTCCTCTCCTGGCCAATGCTCTCCTCGCCTCCTCTACTGGCTTGTGCTCTCCTCGCCTCCTCCTTGCCTCGGGTCCCAGCCCATGATCTCATTGCCTCTACTCCTGGACGATATTCTTGCCTCTGCAGCTGCCCGTGCCTCTCCTCATCTCCACACTCAATAGATGCAGAGCTTTCATTATTTTACTATGACAATACTCCGTTGCGTCCACTCTTGTCCATGCCTCTCCTAGTCTCCATACTAATTCCTAATTATAGGAATTTTGCAATACATACATCACTGAAAGAAAATTAAATAAAATGCTTACATGCCCAGTTCTTGATCTGAATGTTAGGGGATCCTCAGTTTTCTTGGGAGAGCCGCTACTCGCATCCAGTCCTGGCCATGCCTCTACTGATATTTGGTCTTGGCCATGCTTTTCCTCGCATCCGGTCCTGGTCCTGTTTCTCCTTGCAGTCGGTCCTGGCTGTGTCTCTCCTTGCATCCGGTCCTGGCTTAGCCTTTCCTCATGTCTGCTCCTGGCCTTGTCTCTTTTCACCCCTGGACGCATTCCTAAATATAGAAATGATGTGTTACATGTATTACTAAAGAATAGGAAATAAAATACTTACGTGCCCGGTTCCTGATCTGGATCTTAGGAGACTCTCAGTTCTCTGCTGAGAGTCGTGCCCCTCCTCGCGTTTGGTCCTGGCTGTGCCTCTCCTCATGTTTGATTCCGGCCGTGCGTCTCCTTGCATTTGCTTCTGGCTGTGCCTCTCCATTCAGCCACTCCTGGACGTGTCTCTCCTCACGTTTGCTCCTGGCAGTTCCTCTCCTCATGATTGCTCCCAGCTGTGCCTCTCCTCACTACTGCTCCCGACCGTGCCTATACTCGTTTGCTCCTGGCAGTGCCTCTCCATACAACCACTCCTGGACGTGTCTCTCCTTATGTTTGCTCCTGGCTGTGCCTCTCCTCACAATTGCTCTCGGCCAAGCCTCTCTTTGCGTTTACTCCTGGCCATGCCTCTCTTCGCGTTTGCTTCTGGCCATGCTTTTCCTCGTATTTGCTCCCAGCCATGCTTCACCTTGCGTTTGCTCCTGGCCATGCCTTTCCTCGCATTTGCTCCCGGCCGTGTGTCTCTCCTCATATTTGCTCATGGCCATGCCTCTCCTCGCATTTGCTTCCAGCCATGCTACTCCTTGCGTTTTCTCCTGGCCATGCTTCTCTCTGCGTTTGCTCCTGGCCATGTCTCTCCTCGCCACTGCTTCTGGCAGTTCCTCTCCTTGCAGCAGCTCCTGGCCATGCCTCTCTTTGTGGATGTGCCTCTCTCAGCATCCCATCTTATGCATTCTCTCCCTGTGTCTTGTGCAGCTTGGTCTCCCCTTAAAATCTGATGAAAATGAGAAGAAACCATCATTATTTATATTCTAATAAACAGATTTTAGACTGATTTAAAGGGCAGCCCTACAGAAAATTTACAGCACAATGGTCTTGTTATATAATATGTCAGGTTTATAAATTACTTGTATATAACTGAAGACTACTATATATTGGACCGTTTTCAAAGTTACATGAGAAAAACTTACGTACGGATTCGCAAATATACGCTCCTAAGTTGCAAGGCAAACCCAATGAACTTACGGACTTCAGCTGACTTCTGCCACCAGAGGGCAACCTTAACTCTACGTGCGTATATTTGTGCTTAAGTTGCTAAGGTACGTGCGTACTTTCTTAACCACGCCCATATTAGCCCATTTAAATGCCCCCCCACCCACTTTCACTTAACTTCCCGAGTACGGTGGTCTGACATGCCCCTTCGGACATATCTTACTAAGCACAGATGTAAAATCCGTGCGTAATGGATTTCCGTGCCTAAATCCTACATAGCTTGCGTAAAAAGGTCCTACGCATCCGCTGTTTAACCGCACATAAAAATATGCACGGTAAAAGCAGCAAAATAGTGTGAATCCGGCCCACTGTTACAAAAAGCATTAGGCTAAGACTGCCCTGCATGTAGCAGCTCACTACACAATCTAATAAGGTTAATCGTCATTGCTTTCTTATAGGACTCATGGGACTAATGGGAGAGAGTCTCGATTGTAGTTTACAATGTAATGAGATAAGACTCAGATGTGTCCTTATAGTTAGGTCCCCTATTTGCTATGAGTTGTCTTCAATTAAGGATAGATGTGATGACATGAGGGGTTGCTTAATAATTCACTTAGTGCCTCATATCACGCCATTATATGCAATAAAAGGGTCAAAAAATGTTTTGCAATCTTTATACCTAAAATATATTGGACCCAAGCTACCAATATCGCCATAGTGTGTGGCCTTTCTAAAATTGCCTATACCTCCACTTCTTGGAAAGAGTTTCACCATCTCTTTGACACTATCTTAATAATAATGTAGATAGAATATTCTCTGCTACTTAAGTAAGGGATAAAATAACAGGTATATTATGTCACATGCATCACTGAAAGAAAAGGAAATAAAATACTTACATGGCCAGTTTCTGATCTGGGTGTTAAGAGGCTGTTAGTTGTCTTCTGAGCTCCCACTGACTGCAACAATCTCTTGTCTATACGTTAGTCTTTCATTATATTAACTTGTAATGATGTCACAGTTGGCTCAGAATTCCAGTCAGAGGAGGTGTGGCTTGTGCTCAGTCAGAAGAGGCGTGGCTTATGATCAGCTAGAGGGGGCGTGGCTTGTGGTATGCTGGAGGAGGTATGCTTAGTGCTCAGCTACTAGATCAGGTTCGGCAAACCTGTGGCTTTCCGCATGCGGCTCTTTAATGTCTGGTGTGCGGCTCCTGGACAGCAGCTGTAAACCAGAGATCTCCTTCTATATGCTATACTATTTAATAGCATTGCACATAGGAAGAGATCTCTGATTTACTGCTGCTATGCAGGAGCCACAGCAGCTGCAGATCAGGGATCTCTAAGAGACATCCCTGCACCGTCTGGACTGTCATTCAGCCCATGGAAAACATCAATAAAAGAGAACAGTCAGCACAGGGGCAGCCTCCAGGGGGCCTCGGTCATCCTGCAGTGGAGTGTGGAAAACGCAGGGACCGCCTGGGCTGGACACTGAAATGGCTGCACTGGGTAAGTATATAAGTGTGTGTGTGTGTGTGTGTGTGTGTGTCTGTGTGTCTCCAGTTATGTTTATTTGTGTATGTAACAATAGTTTTGTGTATTTGTGTGTGACAATAGTTATGTGTATTTGTCTGTGTGTGACATTAGTTATGTGTATGTGTGTCTCCACAGTTATGTGTGTGTGACAATAGTTATGTGTATTTGTGTGTGTGAAAATGGTTATGTGTATTTGTGTGTGACAATAGTTATGTGTATTTGTGTGTGTGACAATAGTTTTGTGTATTTGTGTGTGTGACAATGGTTTTGTGTATTTGTGTGTGACAATAATTATGTGTATTTGTGTGTATGTGACAATAGTTATGTGTATTTGTGTGTATGTGACAATAGTTATGTGTATTTGTGTGTGTGACAATAGTTATGTGTATTCATGTGTGTGACAATAGTTATGTGTATTTGTGTGTGTGACAATGGTTATGTGTGTGTGACAATAGTTATGTGTATTTGTGTGAGTGACAATAGTTATGTGTATGTGTGTCTCCACAGTTATGTGTGTATGACAATAGTTTTGTGTATTTGTGTGTGTGACAATGGTTTTGTGTATTTGTGTGTGACAATAATGATGTGTATTTGTGTGTATGTGACAATAGTTATGTGTATTTGTGTGTGTGACAATAGTTATGTGTATGTGTGTGTTACAATTATTATGTGTATTTGTGTGAGTGACAATAGTTATGTGTATTTGTGTGTTACAATTATTATGTGTATTTGTGTGAGTGACAATAGTTATGTGTATTTGTGTGTGTGACAATAGTTATGTGTATTTGTGTGTGTGTGACAATAGTTATGTGTATTTGTGTGTATGTGACAATAGTTATGTGTATTTGTGTGTATGTGACAATAGTTATGTGTATTTGTGTGTATGTGACAATAGTTATGTGTATTTGTGTGTATGTGACAATAGTTATGTGTATTTGTGTGTATGTGACAATAGTTATGTGTATTTGTGTGTATGTGACAATAGTTATGTGTATTTGTGTGTATGTGACAATAGTTATGTGTATTTGTGTGTATGTGACAATAGTTATGTGTATTTGTGTGTATGTGACAATAGTTATGTGTATTTGTGTGTATGTGACAATAGTTATGTGTATTTGTGTGTATGTGACAATAGTTATGTGTATTTGTGTGTATGTGACAATAGTTATGTGTATTTGTGTGTATGTGACAATAGTTATGTGTATTTGTGTGTATGTGACAATAGTTATGTGTATTTGTGTGTATGTGACAATAGTTATGTGTATTTGTGTGTATGTGACAATAGTTATGTGTATTTGTGTGTATGTGACAATAGTTATGTGTATTTGTGTGTATGTGACAATAGTTATGTGTATTTGTGTGTATGTGACAATAGTTATGTGTATTTGTGTGTATGTGACAATAGTTATGTGTATTTGTGTGTATGTGACAATAGTTATGTGTATTTGTGTGTATGTGACAATAGTTATGTGTATTTGTGTGTATGTGACAATAGTTATGTGTATTTGTGTGTATGTGACAATAGTTATGTGTATTTGTGTGTATGTGACAATAGTTATGTGTATTTGTGTGTATGTGACAATAGTTATGTGTATTTGTGTGTGTGACAATAG
>WWET01000742.1:508468-518999 GCA_011038615.1 Limnodynastes dumerilii | reverse complement strand
TTATTTAGACTTGGGCTGGGAAATATCACCTCTCAACACTAGTACTGTTTGCAACAGATGAAATTTGACTCCCCTGCAATCAACATGGTTTAGCCCAGGTGTGACTTTAAGTTCTTATTTTAAGAAGATTCTTAAGTGTGAATCAGGTCCTCAATTTCAAGCTCCTTCTTAAGTCTGGATGCAGCCCATGGTGAGAGGTATTTAAATTGTACAGTAAGGGCTTGGTTTAGCCGTTATGTACGAGCCTCATTTACGCAATGGCCCAATTTTCCGAGGGGCTGGTGCATAAATATTAAGGTAGGGTCCTGCCTTTACAAATCCTACACACGGGATTTAGGATTGCATAACCATCGTCCATTCGCTATCAGAACTCTGCTGCTGGAGCTCCATCCGCAGCGTCAGCTGAGTTCTGGATTCAGCGCTGTTTTATTATCTCCTATTTATGTTTTACATGAACGCCTTCATTTACATGTTAATAAAATGGGGGAATGAGTGCGCATACTAATCCCGGCAAGCGAACTCTCATCTGGTTCTATACCAGTTTTATGAAGCCCTTGTATTTACTTTAAACCTATTCATTTTTTTAAAACCTTATAGTTAGTCATCTTAGGAGTCATGCGACCGAATCCACAGTTATGAACATTTGCAGGGCCGGACTGAGGGCCATGTGGGCCTGGGGCTAAAAATGATCAAGGGCCCACACTGTATAGTAGGCTTTGGAGGAGGATGGATGTCAGTCAGTCCCTGAAATTCATCCTTATGCACAGCAGTGGGAGGCCTGGAGGTCTGCAGTGTGTGTGGGCCTATTTTCAGATGGAGGCCCGGGACTGTAGTCCATTAGCCCCATTGTTGATCTGGCCCTGAACCTTACACTTTGCGTAAGTGGGCTGTGTGGAGGGGAGGGCGCATGGGTTTTACGCAAGTAACCAGTATCATACGGAACAAAGTTAAAAATTGAGAAGAAAGAGCTGTGCTTCCCCTCCGCCTGCCAAGGTGTGTGAGGTTAGATCAGGGTTGCCGACTCTCCCGGAATGTCTGGGAGACTCCCGAATTTCCCGGGAGAGCCGGCAAACCTCCCGCAAGGGACTTGAGGCCCATGGTTTCATGGAAACCACGGCCGCAAGTCCTGCCCCCCTGCCTAGCAACACTAGTATATTAGTGTTGCTAGGGCCAGGGAGCGACTTGATGACGCAATTTGCGCCATCAAGCCCCGATCCGATACCTATTTAAGCTAAAACTAGGTAAGTATGATGTGGGGGCGTGGCTTAATGACGCGATTTGCATAAATCCCATCATTAAGCCCCACCCCTTGCATGCGTCGCTAGCTTTACTCTGGGTTCTGCCAGAGGGAAGCTGGCAAAAGTCGGCAACCCTAAATTACAGCGTGGGTGCGATTAGGCATTATACGAGTGGATCAGCGGGTGTGACCGAAGGCTGCCTTATGGCAGTGTAAGTCAAAAATATCTCCGCACAAGAGAGGGGAGAGACGGGGAGCTCTCTCCTATCTTCTGTGCGTAATTTAAGACCATTGCAAGTCCCAGCTGCGATGGCTGCCATTACGAAGTAGCAGAAGTCCACCACTAGCACCAAATGCGTAGCTAGAGGGGCAAAACACTTAATGCAAATGAGCTGCACACAGACTATTAATGTACAGTATGGGTGTGACAAAGCAGTTACAAGAGATTCACAAGCAGGATTGCCTTGTGTAGCAAAACATACACATTGCAAAAGTTAGGGTAGCCCATGACCACTTGTTGCTGAAGCCTGTTGTACTATCAGAAAGATATGTGTTCATACAAACTTCACACAGCCATCTGCTGCTGTGTAATATTTATAAAGGCACATGTGCGAGTAACTAACTCACATAAGGCTGACTTTATTTAACAATTTGGTATAAGATATTAAATTAATGAATTTAAACAGTGACAAGGTTAAGTTTCATGTTGATAAGTAAATTGTAAAATAATGGTGATTGTAACATTTAGTTGTAAAATAAATGTTAAAATTACCTTTGTTAAACTATGATTTAAATTTTTGAAAAATTAAAATTTTTGATAATTTTCACATTTAAATGACTATATTGTAATTTAAATAATTAAATTTAAAAATAATCCTTCTGATATTGTTTGTAACATATTATAACTTACATTTTTGAAGCATCCTTTGTTTAAAATATGTTAGTGCACATTTTGAGGTGTCTAATTATTCATGTCACAAAAACTAAATTAAAAATAATTATAATAAGCATTACTTATTAAATTGTTTACAAATAAAAAAACCTCTGTGATGAAAAAAGAATGGCTGAATCGCTACTTAAAAAAGTACCCAAATTTACGCATGATTCAAGGGCCACGGAAAAACACGACCGAGTGTGTGGGTGTGGTTAGCTTCAGCCGCTCCTATCCTTGCATCGCACTTGCTTTACTTTTAGGTAAGCATGCAATTTCAATCCTATGAGACTAACATTGGGGGGAGGCATTTTAATGAAGAAGTATGGGCGCGGTTAGTTAGATACGCATGTACGGGGCAACTCGACGCATGCAAATGTCCACGGAAAGATAAGGCAAGTCCAGGCCCTCGTACGTCACATAAAACCCGTCCGTGTGAGGGAGTGTCAGGGGTGTTACCGTGCTGCGTGCGTGCGAATAATTGCGTACTTTTTTCGGACGTTTCTCTGAATACGGCCCAGAATGCTCAACTTTCAGGGCACCGACAGGGGTCAGGATCTGGCCTAATATTTAGGCTTCATAAAATGACTCTGCCAGTGTGACATTGTATATTTCAATATGTTATGGAACCAAGAGCAGAAGCAGAAGGCCATCTTAGGTGACTCACTGCTCACAATACTGCCCATCCGCCCATGTACTTTCCCTCTGGATGAACTAGCAGTGAGCCAATTCCCCAAACGATCACCGCTTTATACACATACTTTAGCCCAACCCAATTATTCCTCTGTGTTTTTCTGTCATTCTCCATGATAGGTCTGGTCTGATTTGCTCTGATATTCCTACTGGCTAATATGGAGGATACGTCATAATGATTAAGGACCTGGGGCCAGATCCAGAACGACGTTTGTGAGCAAATTTACGTGTGGCGGATACGTAAAATCGCTTTTTGGTAAGTACTGCGCATGAGCACCATAGAAAATACGCTCAGTAACGTAGCGTAATTGTGAACGTATGGGCCATTCGCGTATGTGTCACGTAAATACTTACGTGTGGGCGTGCCAATTTTACGTTAGTCAAAAATACGTCTGAAATACGTTAAGTAGGAGGGGGTTTGTATTTAAAGTGTACAGTATGGGCGTGCATATCACTGCGGTTACGTTGGCAAAAGTTAAGGTAGGGTTTGAAAAGCGTATCTTGATAAAATACGTACATTCAAGGGGTGTGCCTAAGGGAGTGTTTAGAATATACGCACGCGAAAATACGCTACGCGAATAAGCACACGGCAAACGTAGTTCTGGATCTACCCCCTGGGGCCATTCACAGATGTGTGTGTATAAAGCACGCAAATATACGCACCTATGTGGCAAGGCAACACCCAATCCCCTCACACGGACGGGTTTTCAGTGACTTACGCGTCCATAGGGCGATTTTAAGTCCCTTCGTACATATGTCACTAAGTCTGATTTACAAATACGGGCGTAACGGACTTCTGTGCCTAAATCCTACGTAGCTTCTGTAAAAAAAAGTTACTACGCATGCGCAGTTCAACCATACCTAAAAATACGCACGGAAAAATTAGCAAAAACATAAGTGTGAGTCCGGTCCCTGATCCTGAATTAAGAAAGGTAATCAGGTAAAGTGCTTGCTGGGAGCTACAGCATTACTGTGCAATTTAACTATAATAAAGACAGCAAGGAATGAAGGAGA
Source organism: Limnodynastes dumerilii (assembly GCA_011038615.1). Classification (NCBI taxonomy): domain Eukaryota; kingdom Metazoa; phylum Chordata; class Amphibia; order Anura; family Limnodynastidae; genus Limnodynastes; species Limnodynastes dumerilii. The sequence continues at coordinate 515,124 of WWET01000742.1, read as the reverse complement.
GGTAGATTATCCCCTTGGGGCAAATGACTTGGTCAATGCTGGAGTTATGGCCATTAAAGATGAATTTAGAAAGATAGGAACTGTTCTTAAGAAGGTAACAAGCTCTGTGGGCCAGATTTACTAAGCTGCGGGTTTTGAAAAGTGGAGCTGTTGCTTATAGCAACCAGTCAGATTCTAGCTCTCACTTACTTTTTACATACTACAGAATGTCAGCTAAAATCTGATTGGTTGCTACAGGCAACATCTCCACTTTTCCAAACCTGCAGCTTAGTAAATCTGGCCCTGTGACTTTTCCTACCAATACAGAGTTGAAGAAAATAGGATGATGGGCACGCAAGCTGCTTGCAATGTATTTATAAACAGTGGGCAGCACTCATACATGGAGCGTTGAGAGCTGTTTTAAGCTGTCAACTTCTGACAGCTTGCTTACAATGCAAGGGAAGCGGCTGCCCCCTTCTCCTCAGCACCCCATAGGAGCTGCACCCCTTGCTGCCCCCATAGTTATCATACCCTCCAACATGACCCATTCCATTAGGTACAAAATACTCTGCTCCTCAGTTTCCAACTGTCAGTTACTATGGTAACCATCTTTGTTGATGAGACAAATAGTTTTTTAAATATCAGTTAATTCATTAAATCCAGGTGAGTGACAGTTGGAAGTTCAGGAGTGGATTAAATTGTACCTAATGGAATGGGTCATGTTAGAGGGTCTGAGTTGCTGTGAAGTTGTTAGAGGGATATGACCTGCTGACTATCAGCAGAAAAGACAAGTTACCGCCTACTGCCTAGGGTGGGGGACCATTAGAGTCTATTGTTGGAGAGAGTAGAACTTCATTAATAGGCAATGATGAAAGAGACTTTCAATAGGGAAGTACCATTGTTTTACTCAGCAATGTAGTGATTCATGTCTACACAGGGATAGAGCATTTTTGGAGCTGCACAGGTGCTGTAAAGCCTAAACCTTCCACAAGCTAGAGCACAGACTTACACATGTTCAGATAATACAACAGTTGTATTTCACAGTGTTGTCTCAGAGCCCCGAAGGACAGAGAGCGTGCCTGAGCTTCCCTTTACTCTCTACCCCCTCTGGGGATGAGAAGGGAAGGAAGCAACACCTGTGTTCCCGGACCAGGGCTTTTTAACTACTCATTGCATTCCATAAAATGTCACTGTTCAGACAATGAAGGACATTTACAAGCTGAATATGTATATACCAAAGGGTGCACACAAGGCAGGACAACTTTCTGTTTACAGGAATACGTATGCGTCGAAATGCACTGGGCGACCTCGTGTCCTTCTGCTGTGACCGATGGAGGTGGAAGAGAGAAATCTTCACTTTAACTTCACATACTGAAGCTGATTTGGTTTAAAGCACATGGGTGTGGACATAGCACGCAAAACATGAAAAAGTTTATAAATACACTGATCAGCGCTCTCTTGAATTGTTCCCTTCAATAGGGGGGTACACCAGAAAGGCCCCCAACTGATTCTCAATGGATATCAACCCAATAAACAAACCAGGGTAAAAAGTTACATGAAAGTGAGGAAAACAGTAGTGCAAAGTGCATACAGTATTATTTGGGGAATAAAAGGTCCTCCCAATTGTTTTGGAAAATTTTAAAACCCCTAAATGTCAGATCTCAATGTCAAATGTCTTAGGTTTTTTCTTTTTTTTTCTCTCCCTCTCAGGTAAGTGTCCTAGTGTCATAGGGCCTGATCCAGACCTACGCCCGCGAGCGTAGCGTATGATCGCCCGGGCGTATAAACTTCCACGCCCATGACACTCCTATTGATTGTACCTACTTACGGCGGCTGAACCCTACCCTAACTTTTTCAAGCGTCCGTGCGAATTTGAAAATTCGCTCGCTGTACGCTCATGTCCTTCGGTCGACCGGAAGTTGTCATACTGCACATGCGTAGTGCGTTTTTTTTTCACGAATTTTCGATTACAATGAGCGTACGCTCGCTTGCGGTCGTAGGTCTAGATCAGGCCCATTGTATGATGACCCATATAGAACTGCATTTGTTGTTAGCAGTTCTGGACTATCGTCGTACAAAACGCACGCCCCTTGGGCGAAAAATATGCTGAAAATACGCTCGCTGTACGCTGATGTCCTTCGGACGACCGGAAGTTGTCATACTGCACATGCGCAGTGCGTTTTTTCTCCCGTTTTTACGCTCCCGACCGGCGTACGCTCGCTTGCGGTCGTAGGTCTGGATCAGGCCCATAGTGTCATAAGAAGAGAAAAAACAGCTGCCACTCTAGTGTGGCACAATTTGGTGATAATCAGTTATAATTACTGATACTGGACTGCATTCACACTTAAGTGTAGAATCTACGTGCGCATATTTTTACGATCAGTTAAACTGCGCATGCCCAGAACACAAATATATGCACAGAAACCCTGGCCGACTGATTAACACACAGACGCCTTACTTAGGACTGATGCACACATTGGCACAGTATGAGTCCCACATGCGTGGCTAGAGGGGCAAGACTCTTACTGCAAATGAGCAGCACACGGGCTACTAATGTACAGTATGGGCGTTCCAACAGAGTTTGGAGTGATTCACAGGTAGGAGAGCCTTGCGGAGACTAACACACACAGAGGAAAAGTTAAGGTAATCCTCGAACACTCTTAAGTTGAAGAAACATATTGTTTGCTGTGAGGCCATGTGCCAGGTTTACTAAAATGTGGGTTTGGAAAAGTGGACATGTTGCCCATAGCAACCAATCAGATTCTAGCTGACATTCTCCAGGATGTAATAAAAAAGTGAGAGCTAGGATCTGATGGTTGCTATGGGCAACATCTCCACTTTTCCAAACCCGCAGCTTAGTAAATCTGACCCCATGTATCTTCTCTTAGTTAGTTCAGCTTATGCCTGCTGCGTGTATATAATCAATGGATGTGTGTTTTTAAATGAAACAAATAAAGGCTCGTTTATTTTATCCTATGCTAATTTTACATTTTGTGCAAAACTTAAACATTTTAAAGGTGCCATCATTTGTTTAGATTTTGTGAAGTTATTTTTTTTATTTTTACATTACTTTTAATTTTGTGAAAAAACACCATTACATTAACTTATATTATCTATAAATATTGGTATTAGTATTGTAACTGTATTAGTTGTTTGTGTTGTTTTTATTTTTTAAATGCTTATTTTTAAAATGTTTTATCTAACATATGTTAATGTAGGTACAAGTTTTTTGTTTTGTTTTGTTTTTTTTGTTTTTTTTAATTTACTCTGTGATCCGCAACTGTGACTTAAAGCTGCCTTATGGCAGTGTAAGTCACGCTTCTTACGAACGAGAGAGAGTGTAGTGACTGGGGGAGTTCATGTCCCTCTCTTGTGCGGATTTAAAGAGTACAGAAAATGCGCGGGGTGTGGATCTGGCGCAGTGACTTTAGCTATACAATAGCTCCCAAGTCTATGTTAATTTTTGTCAGTGTTTCTGGGGATGGCCAAAACCAGTTTCATTGTTTATTTCACTATTAAAATGTATTTATACATTATTAAATATATACATTATATTAACTACCAATTAGTACTATACCCTCCAACTATACTGATTTGGCCGGTACATTACCGTTTTTTAACGGTCTGTACTGGCAGAAGAGGCTACACCAACTTGTACCGATAATTGCACAGTCGGTGCTCAGCCCGAAACTTCACTGATACTTACCCTCCCTGATCTCCATAGAAGCTGCGGAGAAAGACTTATAGCAACAGGCAGCTCCTCTGTGGTGTAAAGAGAAAGAAAGTGCCAGGCGCTGGGATCCTCTGCGGTCTGTCTATGCACTGACGCTGTCGGGATGACTTCAGCTGCAGTATAGTTAAAGACTGAGGAGTCCTACTCTGCAAGTGCACGTGACAGGTAAGTACTCGCTACACGCCAGAAATTTTTTCTGCATGTTAAAAGTTCTGATGTGTAGCATGTGCAGCGCACTCACATAGCCCAACTAACGCACGCAGCTTACGTAAGTCTGCGATCGTTATTAGTTCTGGATCCGGTCCTTTGATTCTGAATCTTCCCCCTGTCCCATTTGGTTCCAAAGCTTCAGAAGTGGAAGCTAGAACCTGCCCAGGGTAATCGCATTACAAGGCAATCACACTATGTCTCTGCTGATGACAAAGGCTTAGTCTGCCGAGCTCCCTGTCCCCGCTCTTGCGATGTGAAGCCTTGGCATTTCCTGTTTATAACATATTTTGTGCAGTTAATGACCCAAATCAATCTCTCACAAATTACTTTGGACTAAAGAGCAACATTATATGCAGCCTAAAATCTATGTACTGTGTGCTTTTACGTAAATCTATTTAAAACAAATTTACAAACAAGGACAACAGAAATAATAAGTTAATATCTCATATTTTTATGCATGTAATACGTGGATCCCTGCTAATAGGGTTTCTGTCCTTTCCAGTTACTACCAGGGCCGGTGATAGCCTCTGAAGCCCCCTGGATGACCTATTCCCCTTATATTGTTACACTGTGCTACAATATATTATAATGCTACATTTGTTTTTATTAATAAGTAACTGATGGATATTTTAAATGCTTTTTTATTGTATATTATGCATTGAAGTTTCAAATGAACTTTGCATTGCATTGTTTTATAGCAATTAGAAATGAATCGAGCTGCAGGGTGAACTTCTATCACCTGCATCCAATTAAGTAACTCTTTAAATAACAGTATACAACTCACCAGCACATTCTGGCTTGAGGAACGAAACGCATTGCCTGTGAGCGCTATACTTGGCTGTCACCTCTCCACTTTGATCGGATCCATAATTCCATCTGTAGATCTTCATTTACACTGCACCAAATTACAAGAGCTTGTTTATCTGGTGGCCACATGCTCTTACACTCCGACGGGGCATGCAACTTCTTAGCAGCCGATCCTGGACCACTGCTCTCCGTGGAGGGGAGCAGGAGTGGCCGCTTCATCGTCTGCTATATGGGACTCTGTTGGGGCTCCTAATGTGAACCGGAGGGGGTCTATCCATCAGTTCTAATATATTTATTCAGTTATTCTGAATTATTCCATCTATTTACATACAACTTAAGAGGTCCCCAAGTCTCCAAAACAGCCACTCTGAGACAGCACCCCCTTCCAGCTACTATCCCAGACACGCTTTAAAACACACTTCCAAGATGGAGGTTGCTCAAATCAATCTATAAGGTAATTTATACAGCAGGTGCACAAAGCTTACCTCCTGCAGAGGTCCCCACCTTTTAGATAGATTTGAGCAACCTAACTTAACTTAAGTCTCCCGTGCAGATCAGCTGTCCATACCACCGCGTATCCGCACAGCACACTTCATCCCAGCCCAGACTGTAAAATTCACATACCGCTCCCCCCTTGCTGCTCGGCTTAGGAAGTGTAGGTGGGCAGAGGGGACAGATTGCCCTGTTGGAAGGATCTTCTGGCGTATGTAAATGTAAATTCTGTGCGCCTAAAGGTCCGTATCTTAAATTCCAGCGCACTCATAAGCCCTGCCAGATTGCAGAAGTTAGGTGTTGGATGGGAATCTGAATCGGGTCCTAAGTGTTTCTGGTCCATCCGCGAAGCATTTCTGACATCAGGGTGGGACGCAAAAGGAAGCGGAAATAGAATGTGCCACGTGGTAGGGGAGAAGACTGCAGATAGTACAGGGAGGAAGTGCTAAGCGTCCTTCGTGCTATCCGGGAGACTCCCGATATGAAGACATTTCTCCCAGGAGAGACAGCAAATCTCCCGCAATGGGCTTGAGGCGAGTTTATGCAAATTATGGCCTCAAGTCCTGCCCCCTTGTCTAGCTATACTATAAATCCTAGTGTTACTAGGGATTATATTGTACTTGATCATGTAATTTGCGTCATCAAGCCCTGCCCCCATCCCTAGTAATACTATGATAAGTGCCATTGATAGACAGGGGGCGGGCTTCGGGAAATAACGTGCATAAATTTTATTATCAAGTCCAGCCCCCATACCGGCATCTATGTTTTCCCTCCTAGATCACCTGGAGGAAAGAAATAGGAAGTCTGCAACCCTGGTATATAGATAATATTCAAATGACTGTGAGTATATATATATAGGGTGTATTGGAATGGCTTGGAGTATATAGGGTGTTTTAGAATGACTGTGAGTATATGGGGTGTATTGGAATGACTGGAAGTATGTGGGGTGTATTGGAATGAATGGGAGTACATATATAGGGTGTACTGGAATGGCTTGGAGTATATGGGGTGTATTTGAATGACTGTGAGTACATATATAGGGTGTATTGGAATGGCTTGGAGTATATAGGGTGTTTTAGAATGACTGTGAGTATATGGGGTGTATTGGAATGACTGGAAGTATGTGGGGTGTATTGGAATGAATGGGAGTACATATATAGGGTGTACTGGAATGGCTTGGAGTATATGGGGTGTATTTGAATGACTGTGAGTACATATATAGGGTGTATTGGAATGGCTTGGAGTATATAGGGTGTTTTAGAATGACTGTGAGTATATGGGGTGTATTGGAATGACTGGAAGTATGTGGGGTGTATTGGAATGAATGGGAGTACATATATAGGGTGTACTGGAATGGCTTGGAGTATATGGGGTGTATTTGAATGACTGTGAGTACATATATAGGGTGTATTGGAATGGCTTGGAGTATATGGGG
>WWET01000742.1:439340-496920 GCA_011038615.1 Limnodynastes dumerilii | reverse complement strand
CTGACTTTTAGTGTTATGCCATGTAACCAGTTCTTGCAGCAACGGGAAGTCACGGCCCAGGATCAGCGAACAAGGAGGTCAGGAGGTCACTGCAGCCACCGCCTTCAATGGTCAGCCTTCTATGGTCAGGGGTATCCACCAGTGCCCAGATCTCTCGGGCTTCCAGTTGTACCATCATCTGCAACAGGGTGGACTCTGCCTGGGATACACCAGCAGCCACCATGCTGACCATCGGTCGAGTCACCTTTCTCGCACTGCAATCCATCAGCTCTCCCTGTTTTGGGCAGTCCCGTTACACATGACTAGGTTCACCGCACCCAAAGCACACTATGGGAGACGGGGTTGTGGTTTGGTACTTTCTACAAATCCTGTTCTGGCTCTACTCATTTTCCCCAGGGTCAGGTGCCGCTCAACCACTGCCAGCTCCTCATATGTCTGGGGATCAGCCTGAATGGCCCACAGCTGCACCGAGCAGTCTAACACCCGCATAGCCTGGTCTAGTGCAACTCTCTCCAAAATTTGCGCTGTTGAGGTTTTAATCGGCTGCAACCAAGCGTTAGCCAGCCGGGCAAGTTTGGCCAGCTGAATTCTGGGAGGCTCAGAACCTTCCAGCCGCCAGTCATGGAATTCTTGGGCTTTGCTGGGCCCATCACTCGAATCCTGTTGAGTATAGCTTTCTTAACGTCAGAGTAGGAATATGACTGGCCCACAAACATATCCACAAAGGCTCTCTGTGCCTCCCCTGTCAAACAATGAGCCAGCTTGTCAGACCATTCCTCTTCAGGCCATTCCAATTGCATGCCCATGTGCTCAAATGTGCAGAGGAAAGCCTCAACATCATCAGCTGGAGTGAGCTTAGGCAGCCTCTCGCGCTCCTGCCCACCTTTCCTCAGCTCTTTAAGCTCTTCATACATCATCTGGACTTGAGCTTGTTGTCCAGCAGCCACTTCAGTTAGAAACATAGAAACATAGAAAGTGACGGCAGATAAGAGCCACATGGCCCATCTAGTCTGCCCATTTGTTTATTGAAAACTATACTGACCCTAGACCCTATTTACCCTCAATTTGGTTTACAATTTAGGATACCCTTATATTTATCCCAAGCATGTTTAAATTGTTCTACTGTATTGGCCTCAACCACAATATCACCTATAAAGATATTAAATAGCACTGGTCCAAGTACAGAACCCTGGGGTACTCCACTGGTTACCTTACCATCCCCAGAAGAGATTCCATTTACTACAACCCTTTGTTGTCTATCCTGTAACCAAGATTGTATCCATGCAACTAGCTTTAAGTCTTCCAAAGCTCACGTTAGGGCGAGTTAATTACATTATAAACCAATTATAGCTGGAGAATTTTTAAGTTGATCATTTTGTATGGCCCTCGAGTGATGTTATAAATATCCAAATGGCCCTTGGCAAAAAAAAAAGATTCCCCACCCCTGAAGTAGACCGATGCCATGAAACCTCTGTATCCTATATAGATGCTTTTTCTGAAATGCTGGTGGTTTAGGGTAAAAGTGAAAATAAAGAGTAGTGTGTTACAGGGTAAATCCTGGTTTAAACCAGCAGTTCCCAACCCTTTTTTTGGGGGGAGTACTAGTTACACTATGGAATCATGTCAAGTACCTTCATGCTTATCATGTAGACACATACCCACAACCCATATATGTATTTCCAGGGTTTTTGTTATTTTCTTGTAGTGATTTTAAGGTGCATTTTTTTTTTACATATGCCATTTAGCCCCCCAAGATATTTTATTAATTATGTCCTTGACCATTTGGCATCATACTATCAACCTTGCCCAGTTGCCCTGAGTACCACCTGTTATACTAACACCACTGGCTGAGAACCCCTGGTTTAAACTAAACAACTAAACATATACATATACACATATACATACTGTATATATTATTTCTAATTATGCTGCGACTGCTCAGTTATCATCTTTTGGTTTATTTCATGAAAAAATATTTAATGATGGCAGCGTGCTAATTCCTTTTTGTGTGTGTTTCTTTTGCAGTTTTCATTTTGTATTACTGTTCAGTTTTTTTTATTTATAAGTAATAAGTAGGACTAATGGTTAACCTCTTCAGGGATACTGGCACATATGTGTACATTTACTTTTATTTATTTTTATATAGCGCTGTCAGACTACATAGCACTTGACAGAGAATATTTAACATTCACATGATCCCCTCCCCCATTGGAGCTACATACTAAGGTCTCTTAACACACGCTAATGTATTCAGCAGCTAATTAACCTACCAGTATGTTTTTGGACATACAGGTAGGTTACCTTTCATCTGGTAGGTATGTATTATTGGAGGAAACCCACACAGACACAGGGAGAACATACAAACTCCACACAGATAAGGTCTAGTCCAGGAATGGAACTCATGACCTCAGCACTGAGAGGCACAAGTGCTACTCACCGAGCCACCACGCTGCCGGTTATTTTTCAGTGTATACTTGTTTGATGTTTTAACATATATTTGTATCTAAATCGTTTGATTTAATAAATATTAAAATGTATATACAAACACATTTATAACTTCTGTGCATTTTATTGAGACACGTCACAAATATTCTAATTGAAAAGTTCATCCCTGAAGAGGTTAACATTTAACGTCTTGTTGTTTTCAGTTTCATCCATCTCTCTGTGCGCTTTGGATATTTTAACACTTTCCAAACTATGATCAGCAGCGAGCTTCAGATATGGTGTATGTAGTGTGTGGGCAAGCCCGATTACTAGAGTTTCCCCATTTGTCTGACTCCATAATTATCAGTAAGTGCATCAGTAATAGAGTGATGAAAGCTGTGCATATTGCAAGATATACAGGGCTTCCGTTACTCTATCACTGCTACACTTGTCAGCAATTATGGAGTTAAACAGACGGGGAAACTCAAAGGGCCAGCTTTACTAAGCTGCGGGTTTGGAAAAGTGGAGATGTTGCCCATAACAACCAATCAGATTTTAGCTGACATTTTCCAGTATGTAATAGGAAAGTGGAAGCTAGAATCTGATTGGTTGCTATGGGCAACATCTCCACTTCTTGAAACCTGAAGCTTAGTAACTCTGGCCCTGGGAGTTGGGGGTACCACGATTAGACAGCTGCACGGGCCTCCTGCCAAGATTGATAGGATGCCGGTGCATCCAATCAGTGCAGAGATTGACGAGAGGCCTGTACAGCCAATCAGCTGCAAGGGCCTCTTGTCATTCTTTGCAGCCTCTCCCTCTTCAGCCTGGATTATCGATTCCAGCAGGACAGTTGTTTGGGGCCAATATCAGGTTCTTTCCATAGTGGGAAATAGTCACATTTATCTGATATCTCATGCTGGAAGCGATAATCACAGTGTGTGCCCAGCGTTAATACACCATTGCCATTGACTTTACTTGTGTGGCTCAGAGTGGGCTTAGTGGACCTGATTCAGAGATTGAAAATAGGAACTTAGTTACACCTGGGCTAAACCATGTTGATTTCAGGGGAGTCAAATTTCATTTGTTGCAACAGTATTATAGTTAAAAGGTGATGTTTCCCAGCTCAAGTCTAATTAGCAGTTTAAAAGTGAAGCTGATCAGGTATCTGTGTGCAATAAGTAAAAGCAAAGCATTCTCCCTGCATGCATAGAATAACATAACCTTGACTCCCCCTGAAATCAACATGGTTTTTCCCAGGTGTAACTTTAAGTTCTTATTTTCAGCCTCTGAATCAGGCCCAGTATGAATAGTTTGGAAAGTGCCTTTGGTTTTCCTTGCCCGTCCTCATCAGCCATCACCCATCTCCTCCATAAAGCTTTCATTAGCCGCTCACATGTGTTTGTACATCGCTCTCTAAGCAGATGGTTTTAAACAGCTAAAGTTGGAATTTTGGCAGCTGTCTCTTCCGTTCAAGATGACTGACGCTGAGCCTTGGAAAATAGAGCATATGTTAGCTAAAATGATTAAAAGGGGACAGGAAGTAAGATGGGTTCATGGAATGAATATAGTCTTCTATTGTGACGTTTCTGTGATCGGTGAAGCAAGATCATGGTTGTCAACTATTACAAATGAACATCGGAGAGTGTGATTGCACTGTCTAATGGGTGTGTCCCGTACTGTCAACGCCCATGGGTGTGTCCTGTGAACAGCTCCACCCATCGGTGTGTCTAGCGCTGCCAGAGAGCTATTTCTCAATAAAAATGGCGGCATCAGCATTTATCGATTCCTATATTGTCAGTGTATAAATACTTTAAAAGAGTATTATTGTGAAGACTGAATAGGATCCGCTGACTTCTTCATCTTTATAGAAAAGATAAAAGTAGGCGACTTCAGCTGATTAACAAGAGACCAAAGTGTATTTTTTATTTCTGTCTCCATTATGGAAGTCATATTGTGTCTTACCTGCCAGTCTTTCATTACATCTTGGCCTCCGAATTAGGACACAATTTCTGAATTCCATCATGATATCGCAATGTGTTCTGGAACTGAATCCGCATCGGGGAGATTGGCAAACACTTCAGGGAGTCGGGGAGAACACCCAGTCTTCAGGGAGTCTCTTTGATATTCAGGGGGCAGTTGGTGACTAGGGGCCAGATTTACCAAGCTGCGGGTTTGGAAAAGTAGAGATGTTGTCCATAGCCACCAATCTGATTCTAACTGACATTTTCTAGTATGCAATAGATAACTGAGATCTAGAATCTGATTGGTTGCTATGGGCAGCAGCTGAGTAAATCTGGCCCTAGGTGTAAGATGAATGTAGAGTATGTAAAATCCCGCCTGCAGGCGTAGTGTCAGACTGTGTGTGTCCACTTTAGGGACAAGACGCTTGATGTGATTTGCTCTCTATTTACCTCTTGGCCTTTTGAAATGGGGGATGTTTAGAGCGAAGCCCTTTAATAAATGACTGAAGAGTTATTACAAGGTTATAGGGGGGTATAAGGGAGCTTGTCTGTCTCCTCTGAAGTGCTCTGGCAGGGGGGATCTTTATTTAGCAATTACACGTTTCCCCCTGCATGAAAGGCCAGCATTCTGCACACCTTCACAGGCGCTGGGGAGACAGCTGGGAATACACGCACGCCTGGTCTCCTCTCAATAAGCAATTGTTCACGTCTCCCGGCGTGCATCTGTTCCATCTCAGGTGCCAGTGGACCCTTCTTTGACTCCTTTATGGGCTTTGAAAGGCAGCTTCTTTTGATGGTATAGCATCGGTGAGGCCCATTTAAAGCCGGTTACGCTATTGCTGACTTCTACAGACACATGAAAGCCGGTCACATTCCCTTCACATCTGTAGAGTCATAGTAATGTGTTTATGTGGTTATACGTTCATTTAGGCTGTCAGCATGTTTTATGTATGAGGTAGATAGTGAAAAGATATTGATCTGAACATCCAAGCGCCATTTGCGAAGAATAGACACATTGCTAAACCAGGGCCTGACAAATTATGGAACACCTCAAAACTTTATTTTTATTTATATATAATGTCTTAAAGGTGATTGTGGCGCTATATAAAATAAATGTTCATGAAATTATAAGTAATCTATAAAAAAAACTATTCACAGCAGAAACTTAGCTGCCAGGGTTTTATATATGTATGTGTGTGTATATATATATATATATATATATATATATATATATAATATGTGTCACATATCTATATATCACACACTACATATACACAAACACTTATAATTTGTGGTGCTACATAAATAAGCCTATTAATTTATTTGTATTTAAGCCTAAATAATGTCTTACAGGTGATTGTGGCGCTATATAAAATAAATGTTCATGAAATTATAAGTAATCTGTTAGCGCTATTAAAAAAAACCTGTTAATGAATAAATACATGCACACACACTCATACACACCGCAAAAACATACTGGTACTTTATTTGGCTGTTGACTAAATTAACGCTATTGTGTGTGTGTATGTGTGAGGGACCTTAGTATGTAGCTCCAATAGGGGCAGGGACTGATGTGAATGTCTAATTGTCTCTGTAAAAGCGCTGCTGACAATTTTTGGCGCTTTATAAATAAGCGTAAATAATAGTTAACCAATTGTGTCAATAGTTTTTTTCTGAATTTAAAGCCCTACGGGTGATTGTGGTGCTATATAAAATTAATTATTATTATTAAAAAACAAACCTAATAATGAATACAAACACACACTCGCATATACACACACTTACATACTCGCATATACACGCATGCATACTCACACACATACACACTCACATATGCATACATACATAACATACATAAAGGCATACATATGCATATACACACACACATACTCACATATACATATACACACACTCATATATATACACACACACACACTCACATATACATATACACACACTCATATACACACACACACCCACTCATATACATACATACATACATACATATACATACACACTCACGTATACATACATACATACACACACTCACATATACATACATACATACATACATACATACATACATACATACATACATACATACATACATACACTCACATACACACACACACATACACATACACACTCACACACTCACATATACATATACACACACTCACATATACACACACACACACACACTTACATATACATACACATATATACATACACATATACACACACACACACTCACATACATACATACATACATACACATATACACACACACACACACACACACACGCATTGTACATATACATATACACACACACACACACGCATTGTACATATATACACACACACACACACACGCATTGTACATATACATATACACACACAAACACTCACATATACGCACATACATACTCACAGATTCTCTGCCATATTTGCAATGATTCTCAGTGATGATGTTTTCTACATGTTATACAGCCCCCAAGTTACAGTATTTGATTAAACACAACCTCTTCCATCTGGTATCGCTCCTGGGTAAAATATGACTGCAAGCTCCTTACCATCTTGCCCAGTTGCCTCCAGACCCACCAGTTGTGCTTATAGTACTGTCTGAGGACGCCTATTGTAAAGCATACTATGCTATAGCAAGGGTCGTCATCAAGCACACAACGCCTCCATATCGCCAGGGCTATAAGTCTGCATGGCTCGGGATGGCGCCTTTGTCTTATAAAATAGGCTGTTTTATCTAATCCCGGCTCCATGTCTGCTTCGTCCAGGGCAGTCATGTGATCTTCCATCCGATGCCACTTTATGGATTTGGCATTATTGTTGAGTCCAGTATTCATCTTGTGCTTCTCTATTGCATTGACCTCCTCGAGACCTCTGTTCTTTCTCCTTTGTCATTTCTAAACTATTAATTTGGGATTTAATCAACTCCTTTAAATAATAAGAATGTTTCTTCATGTCCGGCTGTGGTTCTGTACTGATGAGAACATTGATTGCATTAGTTTTCTCCATTTTATTGCGGGGGATTTGCAAGTGCAAAGTAAGCCAATAAGATGATCGATGTGCTTACAGCAGTACAGAGCATTTCAGGAGACCAGGGGGTATCGTTAGATCTAGGGATGTGTTGGCTGTGTGTGTCCTTGCTCTGTGCTGAATGCGGCCTGTGAAGAGAGTGCACGGGATAATGTAAAGTGTCATCTTGTGACTGTGGGTAGATTCTAGGCTGCAGTGTCCTGAGATTTGACAGTACATGTTTGGCCATATATCGTCATGAGATGAAAGTGCTGGGTCTGACAAGGCGGATAGACAATGTTTGGGGCTTAATCTCTATTTGAAGGCTTTTTAGGACTGTACGGTTGTGCTTTGCAGCCTGATTAGCTATAACTGGGCTTACAAATAGTATTGTGTATGGGCACCAGGGGCGGGAAGGTAAGACAGGACCTGAATCTGGGTGGGTGGGATTAGGTAGTGCCAGGTAGGACTGGGGGTGGAGCTGGGCGGAACGGCTGCCTGATAGAAGCTGCCAGAGGCTGACAGCTTAAACTAGCGTTCGGCACTCCATGTATGAGTACTGAGCGCTACAGCGCTATACATACATACACGGAGCGCCGAGCATTACAGCGCTACACATACCCTCATACATGGAGTGCCAAGCGCTACAGCGCTATACATACATACTCATACATGGAGCGCCGAGCATTACAGTGCTACACATACCCTCATACACGGAGTGCCAAGCACTACAGCGCTACACATACCCTCATACACGGAGTGCCAAGCACTACAGCGCTATCCATAAATACTCATACATGGAGCACCGAGCACTACAGCGCTACACATACCCTCATACATGGAGTGCCAAGTACTACAGCGCTATCCATAAATACACTCATACATGGAGCGCCGAGCATTACAGTGCTACACATACCCTCATACATGGAGCACCGAGCATTACAGCGCTATACATACCCTCATACATGGAGTGCCAAGCACTACAGCGCTATACATACCCTCATACATGGAGCGCCGAGCACTACAGCGCTATACATACCCTCATACATGGAGAGCCAAGCATTACAGCACTATACGTACCCTCATTCATGGAGCGCCGAGCATTACAGCGCTATACGTACCCTCATACATGGAGCGCCAAGCACTACAGCGCTACACATACCCTCATACATGGAGCGCCAAGCACTACAGCGCTACACATACCCTCATACATGGAGAGCCAAGCATTACAGCGCTATACATACCCTCATACATGGAGTGCCAAGCACTACAGCGCTATACATACATACTCATACATGGAGGGCTGAGCGCTGTTTTAAGTTGTTGGCCTCTGGCAGCTTGCTTACAGTGCAGGGTGAGCAGCTGTCATTGTCACCCCTTGTAGTTATGCCCCGATGAGCGCCATCAGAGGTGATGAATGGAGCAGCCATCTTGTCCCACTTACCAAGGCGTCTGCTTCACAGCTCAACAATTTTTTTTATCTAGGAGCCAGGTTTTATACAGCGATCGCTTCTTCCCCATTGCCCTGCACACTGACACTTCTCTAACGTACACTAAGTGTCCTCCTCGATTCCGTATGTGCGAAGGAACCTTGCACGGCCCTTACTGTACGGCCCTGTCACGAGCCGCCGCGCTCTCACAGCGACTCGGTACGAGTGATCCCGGTTGTTTCCTAGCAATGGAGATCCCCGCAGTCATTGGTGGCAGTGGCCACGTGGCCTGGCTGCGAGCACCGGTTTCTTGTCACGGCTGATTGTCTTACAGCTGGGGCATTCTCCAATCCCTGCCGGGGGCTGGTCCAGTCACTGTGCCATCATTTGGCCATCCTCCCTGTAAATAGCCATCAGGTCTCTCTTACCTTGCTGGTCATAATGTAAAGGGTACCATAGTCCAGCCTACCATGCGTACATGCTGTCACGGTCGTAATGAATTCCGATGCATAACCACCATGTTGGCGTATACATAGAGTACTGCGCAGTTCTTAATCCAGTCCCATGTTATCCTGGGCACCAGGTCCATACTGCTGGTCTCCGCGTCAATATGGAGTCCTGATCTACTTGGTAAACATCGCTCATCCATCCATCTTTCTCTGTTGCTTCTTCTCTTCCGGGTCCCGCTTGCGGTACAGAGCTTTGGCCCTTATAACATCGGGAGGTTTTATGGTTTCAGAATTGGAATCCAAGGACAGGCAGCAAGAAAATAAAGGCTAAATGTGCTAATCCCCTAGCCAGCGAGTCTCCATGCTTAAGCTGACCAGGTTAACCCATTGTTTGGAATGGTCCAGCAGCTGCCCCCCCTCTCATGCTGTGTTGGCTGTAGTTTTGCTGTAGATGATCCTGTGGCAATCCAAGTGCTGTGAACTACAAGTTCCAGGATGCTTTCCAAAAAGCAGCAGTGTTTCTGATGATGGAGGATTCTGGGAGTTGTCGTTTCGCAGCGTCTGGATTGCTGAAGGTTAATGTAAAACCTCTGTGCGTCTGATGATCCCTCTCACACATAAAGCGCTCCGTGTGCTGCAATAGTGTTTCTGTGCCATCTCCTCTGTAATGACGCCTTTTGTCCTCACTGCATGCAAATGATTGAGAAATGGATGCGTTTCCGTATCATTGTGTAAGTCTGACACAGAGCAGTGATGCAATTTTGGGTTACTAGGTCGTATTAATAATCGCCATCAAGGCTGCATGTACATTAATCCAGCACATGGGGGGGCACGGTGGCATCGGCTTAGATAAAACGGATACATCTTGCTATACTAAATTCATTGCACAAAATGGATACAGATATACAAAATGGAGTACTAATTATTTTATGTATAACTTCATTTCAACCCTTACACATGCAAATGATGGAGAAATGGATGCGGTTCCGTATCATTGTGTAAGTCTGACACAGAGCAGTGATGCAATTTTGGGTTACTAGGTCATTTAAATAATCGCCATCAAGGCTGCATGTACGTTAATCCAGCACATGGGGGGTGGCACGGTGGCATCGGCTTAGATAAAACGGATACACGGTGCAGCTGGTTTTCTAAGAAATATTGATTGTCTGGCCCGGAAATGTGCTGTGACACAATCCTGGATGTGTACATAGGATGTACAGGGCATAGGCCGTTATATCCGTGCCAAGAGACATTCACCTTCCTCTGCTGATCACTTTTGGCAGCGTAGAGGGTACACCTTTAAATTTACCATTAAGCAGGACACACACTGGAGCTTTTCAGCAGATAATCTTTCCAATCACACAATCAATTCACCAGATAGCTTACCAGTGTGTACTGTCCAATGATCTAATAGACACGGGACACACTTGCAAATAGCAAAAAATATCTTTCCATGGTTGATCTGGAATATTCTGAGCTCCAAAAGATCACAGACTTTCAAAAGACTTTTGAGCATGTTTGGCCAGCACACACTGGTGAGATATCTGGTACACGCTAGCTATTTTCAGTAACGACCCATATCGTTTGTGTTGTAGCCAATGATTGCATGAATGATGTTGTAGAGTACACACTGAAACAATCCCCTGCAGGTTCATGATCAGTTTGGTCCCATAATGCAGTTCTTCAAAGATCGTTCCTTTAGTAACAATCCTGCATTGTTGTAAAATGCACAGCAATTGTTGGTGATGGTTCAGGACACAGCACACGCCGGATGAAAGCAAAAGACGTTGTTCCTTCGTGGATCTGAAATATTAGGAGCTCGGAAAAATCTAATTGAAACCGTCTGTGGACCGTTTAAACTATTTTGGAAAGTCGTTGGACGGTACACACTGGGGAGATGCAGAAAGTTCAACATGACCCATTCCATTAGGTATAATGTAATCCACTCCTGAGCTTCCAACTGTCATTCACCTGGTTTAAAGGAATAACTGATATTTAAAAAAAACTATCTTCCTCCTCAATAAAGGAGGTTACCGTAGTAACTGACAGTTGGAAACTGAGGAGCAGAGTATTGTACCTCATGGAATGGGTCAGGTTGGAGGGTATGCAGATTGTCGGCATAAACTGTGTGTATCCTGCTTTAGCCTGTTAATAAATAAACATAACATAAATAACAAACCTTTATGGACCATTCTGAATTATGCGCCTGCCCCAATTTACATAATTTACGCGGGGTGGATGCGTGAGATGTAAATTAGAGGTCAGGACATTGAGGGTCCAGGCGTGTGGTGATAATATTGGCGATTACACTGTTCACATCTGATTTTTTTTTATCTGGATGGTCATTATTCAATTATAATATTCCATTGCGTTTATTATCCAAATGGCTTTGCTGATTCACGCAACAGACTAGGGCCCGAATAAACAACCCCGGACGTATCGCACATACGTCCTTAATTTACAGATAGTTACTACGCATGCGTAGTAGCTACTATGTTACGTAATCTATGTATCGTTTTGTTACGTAGATTGCGTATGTGCGTTCTTTAAGACCCCATATACATAATCTAGTAACGATACGTAGATTGCGTAACATAGTTACTGCACATGCATAGTAGCTACTATCAATAAATTAAGGACGTATTTGCGATACGTCCGGGCCTAGATGTCATGATTTACTAGACTGCAGAATAGTGGAGATATTGCCCATAGCAACCAGTCAGATTTTTACAGACATTCCCTGCTATGTAATAGGAAAGGGAGAGCTAGAATCTGGTTGCTATAGGCAACATCTCTACTTTTTCGCAGTTTAGTTAATCTGGTCTCGGCAGCGTGTTGTGTCCGTGTGTACTGGCTGGTCATCTCTTCCTGCGTTGGATCCACACGCTGACACGTTCTCTATCGATGTTTGTTTTCCAGATCTGATCCAGTGCACTAACGAGATGAATGTGAACATCCCGCAGCTGGCGGACACTTTGTTTGAAAGGACGACCAACAGTAGCTGGGTTGTGGTCTTCAAGTCGCTGATTACAACTCACCACCTGATGGTGTACGGCAACGAGGTAAGTGCAATGCTTCTGTGATGTCCTGTGTCTGATACACAGAGAGAGGAGAAGATGCCCCAGCACGTGGCTATATAACCGGTAGAAATCCAGAGAGACTATAAATAGCATCAAATGCAGAAATATTCGGGGGATGTTGCCGCTGCCACGGCCCATTTCCAACTTGTGGCTGTATCAGTGTTATGTATGTGTAACTGTGTGTGTTCGGCTGCAGGATAGAGAGGGTTAAGGGTAGGCTGTAAGATAGGGATGTTTGGTATTATGCTGCAGCGAGTAAAGGGGTTAAGGTTAGGTTGCAGGATGGGAAGGTTTAGATGAGGGTTATAGGCTGTGGGACAGGGATGGTTAGGCTGTGGATAGGGGAGGGTTAAGGTTAGGCTTCGGGATAAGGAGGGCTAGGGTTAGGCTGGAGGACAAAGATGGTTAGGGAAAGGCTAAGGTTAGGCTGCAGGATGAGAATGTTTAGGAGAGGGTTACGGTTGAGGCTGGAGGACAAGAATGGTTAGGATTAGGGAAAGGCTAAGGATAGGTTTCGGGATGAGAAGGGTTAGGATAACAAAATCTTACCTGTCACCGTTGCCCTCTTCATAGAGACAGTCACAGAGACACTGTCTTTCCGGAAACTGGCGAAAACTAACGTTAGTCATCATTTTAGTGCTGCAAAGTGATCCGTCGATCACATATTAGTTAGCAGTGAGAGTCTCTTTATTGGGTTATATGTCGTGTGTTAGGCCAGGTCACTAGGTGGACCCCTCTTATCTCCACTATAATACACTCCCTGGCAGCTGCTGCTCCCCCCAGACATGTTTCCAAACACTGTTACACTCTATGGTGGATACTCAGATAGATTTGTAGGTCAGTAAAGGGACATGAAAGGCTGGCTCATCTGCACAGAAATATGAATGACACACATTTGCAAATGTATGAGAAGCCACTCACCTATTGAAGGATTTTCTGGCATAGGTGGTGCAATGAACAGTGTGAGCCCCTTTATTGGGTCAGATATCCTGTGTTTCTAAATTGAGAGCTAACTCGGCTTATAGGGCCCCTTGGGAGCATTGTGGGACAGTACACACCGTTATAATATCTGAGCTGTGACGATGATCATGTGATTGCAATCATCAGATGACCCTTTCAGCATGTGGACTTTAGCCGGTCATCCAATCGGGACTGTTCTAGTATATTGTCTCTGTACATATGCACCGGTTAAAGGTTCTTCACTGGGATTGTGTTATACCAACCCCAGTTTTCTTTTTCTGTGTGTATATTATATTTTTTTTGAAATACTTTCATGTTTCTGTACATACGTTGCACAGTTAAATTGCAGACCGGCCAATCTGGGCGGCTATCTGTGTTTTATAACCAGCATAAGGTTAAACTCTCTATGAAGCATGAATGGAGCTCTCTATTTATACAGCATTCAAATTTATAACCATTATAAAGCTGCATAATTCTCCCAGAGGGAGCCCTGTGTTCTTACCCATCTTAAGGTTGTAATCCTTTGCTGGACTGCCTGATCATAAAAGCTTATTGGAGACAAGAAAAAGGGGTCTGATATGGCCTGTAGCCTGGCCCCGTACTGGCATTCCCAGGTCTCATGGCCATTTAAATTGCCTAAATCACGTGATTAAACTCACTTCTGCTCTGCCCTTGCTTGGTTTTAGACGGCGGCTTAGATGTGAAAGTCCAGCATGTCCTTTAATTAGGAGCACATCCGGCAGCCTGTGAATCAGACAAGAGAGCCGTGTTTTGTGACTTCTCGTCTTCTAAGAAGTTGGCTGAGCGGAGAATGTAAACAGGTCTGATGAAACGTGCGCTTCCTGCACAGCTGCTGGTCATAACTACTGATGTCGGGTCCTTCCCAGACATGACTGTAGCGCTGATAATGGCTTGCGAGTCACCAAAGAGACAGAAAATGACCTTATTCCAGTGTATAGCTGTTATAAAGCTGCAGCATGATGGCTCGAGTCGTTAGCACTGCTGCCTCACATCGCTGAGGTCATGAGTTTGATTCCCGAACAAGGTTGGACTTCGCCGGGTGCTCTGGTTTCCCCCCACACCACAAAAACATAATATTTTGACTAAACTGGAACGAGGCATGTAGATAATTGTTTAAATTGTTTAAATATTATAACGTGCTGTATATTTAGTTTTTTTTTTATTATACACACATTGATCGTTTTGGTTTTAAACTCCTAATTTAGAGTTGGTCTAAAAGCCCACCTGTTCAGGCTAGCCTAACCCTCCTCCACTTACCATCCTCACTGCATCCTACATCTATCCCTTCCTCTCCTTCCTTCCCCCTCTCCTCCGCCCACACCAACAGTCCACTTCCTTCCCTTTCCTTATGTCTTCTGTAAGTTCATCCCTTCCACTTAGTGTGTTAGCTCACGTGAGCAGGGCACTCCCTTCATCCTAGTGTTATCCCTCCTCCACCACTCCCCCCACACTTCATACCCTCTTGTCCCTTTCTGCTACCCTTTTACACTGTCCCCACCTGGTGGCTCCCTCTTAATCTTTCACTGCGCTCTATCCCCTCCTCCCTAATCTGCCAAGCTTGACACCTCGCGTTTTGCCTTGCGTTTTTGTGTGCTTGCTTCATTTTATTGTATTTTTGTGATGTTTTTATATTGTATTTTATTAAGTACTATGCCGTCCATCCCTGCCCTGTATTTCTGTCCTGTGTCTGCTTGGGTTTCCTCCGAGTGCTCCGGTTTCCTCCCTCACTCCAAAAAAAAAAAAACCATGGCAGTGGGTTAATTGGCTGCTGAATTAGCAGAGACTGGTGTAAATGGGAAATATTCTCTGTAAAGCGTTACGTCATCTAATAGCACTAGATAAAAACCTGTTAATAAGTAAATGTTGTGCTGGTTTCTGTTTACATTAGGCTGCAAGCAAAAAAGATAGGGAATTATTATGTCTGAGGACTTAGTAATTCCCCCGGCCGTACGTGCTGCCCCAGTGGTAATATTAGAGACCTCTCTTGTTCTCCTGTCACTCGGGTGGTTTTATTTCCCTTTATGAAGGCCGGTTTGAGACTTCATTGTCTCTACAAACAGCATTGAGGGAAACCCCTTCCTGCGTTTCCTGGTTAACACCTGCTGTTGTGGAAACACACCTAGCGATAGTCCGTGCCGCAAGTTATATTGTTATATTGTAGGCTATCATTACCCTGGAAACACCAGGAGAGAAACCGATACGCCGCTGGTCTTCATTCAATAAATCTTGCTCTGAGAGCTTGACTGTTAGCTCTTTCCTGACAGCTAACAGGCCGCGGAGAAATGTGCAGCCAAGCAGCTGCTTCTAATGGGCTCTTTACTGGTAGCGCATTCCATTAAGCTTCCCTTTCTTACAGACTGGAGGATATTGCGGGCAGCCAGTGATTGACAGATGCTTTGTCATCTACCAGTCCAGAGCTGAGCAGCGGTGCAGGTCTGTGAGCACTGTGCTATCTCCTCGCAAGGGATATGGTCGGCGGACCCCCCCCCCCTCCACACACTTTAAAGCTTTCGATGGGTGAAATGAGAAGTCTACATTGCTGCCACCAGTCATTAAGGGGCCCAGGACTGACTGTATACTGTAGGAGGGGTCCTGGGTCTTGCTTGATGTCACCTAGGGGGGGATGGCTGCAAAGCTGCAGGAACGATTTACAGAAGGCGAGGCTTGTTCTCAGGATGTCCCTTCTGGTGGGCCAATCCCTACCCCTGGCTCCTACCTCCAGTACCTGTAGCTCTGTCCCAGGCTGTACACCGATCAACGAGACGATGGGCAGGAGGGTCGTCTTTCATGGGGGTTGCAGTCCTGGCAGACTCCATCCCTTGCAGACGGCCTGGAAGTCTGGATAGTATAAAGGGTACTTGGCACTCTTTGCGTACATCTTCCCTTCCACATGGCCCACGCGAGCGTGCATCCTGCCCCCGTACCGCCTCGCCGTCAGAAACACCTACAATATGAAAGTGTGCGTCCAGATCTGCGCTACAAGCGTGATCCGTGCACAGGTGCGGAATGCAGGAAAATGCCGCTTTTACGGAAGTCTGGATCCGGACCATTGCTATTGCGAGATTGGATAGGGTGGAATGGGTTCCAGATGGGTAGCACGGATGTGCTTGCTTCGGCAGAATGCTGCTGCAGCGCGGAGACGAGTGGGTCGTCGCAGAAAGGCTGAATCCAGTCCATGGACAATACACGAGAGGAATGAAAACACACACTAAATGCTCTGCTAAAAGGCAGCGTGTTGATTGTGTCTTTAACCGGAAGTTTGTGTGTCCCGTCCTGGTGTCGAGGCGTAAATGTGAGCCATGCAGGAAACGGGTGTGGGTCTGTGGTTAGAACGGCCCTTTTTCGGAAAGGGCCGTTTTATACCAGCCAGTTGCGAACTGGTTATCAAATTGATTGCTTCTGCATCGCCAAAGTGAGGCAAACGATCATCTGAAGAACGAGGAGTCAGGGATGAATGGTGATGTGATGATATTAATGGAATCCCAATCCTTATCCTAACCCTCTCCTCCCCCGCAGCCTAACCCTAAGACGACTCCCCTGCCCGCAGCCTAACACTAAGACGACTCCCCTCCCCGCAGCCTGATCATAAGACTCCCCTCCCCACAACCTGACCCTAACCCTCTTGTCCCCGCAGTCTAACCCTAAGACTCCCCTTCCTGCAGCCTAACCCTAAAATTCCCCAAAGACTCCCCTTTTAATACTCACCTGTCCGGTGCGGCGGTTTCAGAGTTAACGAATAAGTAGGCATTCTGAAAAATAAATTGGTCATATTTAACGATTCATTAATAAAAGTTTGTAATTAGTAATATTTTCTAAATAGAGACAGACGAATATGACCTTTCGGCTGCCTTTATTTCGAAAATACAACTTTCGTTCCGAAAATTGCGTCCCACAGAGAACATGCGTTTCTCCTGCTGGTATTTAGAGGTGCATAGATTTCATTGGCTGTGGGACGGACGCACACGTTTACCTTCTATTTCCTGGTGTTTTTCATTTTCTGGTTTCTTAATCCTTTTTCTTTAAATGGAGCAGCCGTACCAGCCAAAGTAAACATTGGAGACAAGCCATCTGTGAATAGACAAATCGAAATGACTGAATAAATTCAATGCGCAATTGTAGTATATCGCGGCTGGGTGTGATCACCAAGCCAAATGTTTAGCTTTACAAAACAATAAAGACATAAAACAAGAACAGTGTTAGTTTTTCTATGTCCAGGCCCTACATAGGGAAGCAAAAACCCAAAAGCTCAGCATATCAGTAACAGCACTGTATTAGAAACTACTGAGGAGGAAAGGGATCTAGGAGTCCCTGTTTCATGTGACATAAAGGTAGCCAAGCAATGTAACGAAGCAATGAGAGAGGCAAGTCAGATGCTTGGTTGCATAGGG
This sequence comes from Limnodynastes dumerilii, assembly GCA_011038615.1. Taxonomy (NCBI): domain Eukaryota; kingdom Metazoa; phylum Chordata; class Amphibia; order Anura; family Limnodynastidae; genus Limnodynastes; species Limnodynastes dumerilii. The sequence continues at coordinate 479,177 of WWET01000742.1, read as the reverse complement.
AGAGGAATTAGTAGCAGAAAGAGAGGAGTAGTGATGCCCCTTTATAAATCATTGGTACGCCCTCACCTAGAATACTGCGTTCAGTTCTGGAGGCCCACCTAGAATACTGCGTTCAGTTCTGGAGGCCATATCTCCAGAAAGACATAAATACATTAGAGACTGAGCAAAGAAGAGCAACTAAAATAGTGCTTGGCCTGTGTAACAAATCATACCAAGAAAGGCTAGAGGAACTAAACATGTATAGCTTGGAGCAGAGAAGAGCAAATAAAATAGTGCTTGACCTGTGTCACGCAACATACACAGACTAGAGGAAGCAATCCTATATAGCTTGGAGCAAAGTTGGGACGGGGGATATGATGGCAGATTTCAAAAAATTTAAATATAAGTAGATAAATTGAGGGTGAAATAGTCTAGGCTCAGTATAGTTTAAAAAAAAAGAAAAACCCAACTATAGGCAGACTGGATGCACCATGTGCATGATATCTGCTGTTATTTTCTATGTAAGGTTTGTATAAGTGGAATAAGGGACATGGTCCATCCTTCAGGCTACTCGGATCTAGCCTGTTGTATATAGTTTTGTCACATGACATCAGGGAAGACACATGAGCCCTTCTGGATCTAGGACCTGATTCACAATTAAGAAAGCATAAAGATCTTAAATATACGCACCTGGTAGCAAGGCGACACGCCCCCGGTTTTCAGCTTCTTAGCAACTTCCGAATGCCATAGAGCTACCTTATCTTTAGGTTCTTAGTTGTGCGCATTGGGCGGCTAATTAAGGACGTTACAGTATAACCGCGCACAGAATTGCTCATTTAAATGCCTCCCTCCACCCAATCTTCTTATCTTTGTACTTAATTTTTCCCGACACACCCCTTCCTTCTTAAGTCACTACGAACCTTGCGGCACTAGGTTCTTAGGACCTGATTCACACTTAAGAATACTTCCGATTTTAGGTGCGCGTATTTAAGAACGGATAAATAAGTTATTTATACGCTATTTATGTTGGATGTTAAGTTTGCATATTCCGCGCTCCAGAATTTAGGTGCGTTTTTTAAAGAACGGATTGACAGCGCATGTGTAGTAACTCTTCTACGCTATTAACATTGGACTTAAGTGCGTCAATTCCATACTTATACACTGCCTACCTAAAGTCTCTATGTTCGCAGTAACATACGCAGAAATGGGCGTTCTATGAATAAGTAAATAGGACGATACGCAGGAATGGGTGAAGGGAAGCATTTAAATCACGCACTGAAGGCGCGGTTATGCACTTACGTTCCTAAATAGACGCCCTACGTATTCAAATGCGAAACTACAGTTAAGGGTCCCCTATGGCACTCGTAAGTCACATAAGAACCTGAAAATCGGGGACGTGCCGAGGGAGTTTCATTGCTATTAGTTGCCTATATTTAGGAACCTAATGGGGATTCACAGCAGTCCCATTCCTAAGTCCAACGTAATTATATAAGTTACTAAGTATATCTAACCCTAAATATATGACCCTAAAAACCCACAGATTCTTAAGTTTAAATCAGGTCTTTAGTGTCTACTGCTACATAGACATTATTATTATTACTACTACTGCTACATAGACTTATTATTATTATTATTACTACTGCTACATAGACAACATATTATTATTATTATTATTATTATTATTATTATTATTACTGTTACTGCTACATAGACAACTTATTATTATTATTACTGTTACTGCTACATAGACAACTTATTATTATTATTATTAGTATTATTATTATTATTATTATTTATTGTTATTGTTATGATTATTATTTATTATTACTATTTATTATTATTATTTATTGTTATTATTATTATTATTATTATTACTGTTGCTGCTACAGATTCATCCCATTGATTGACATGAGACAGGATGCAGTGTTTATTCTGTGTAAGAGTATATGTCGTGTCAGTAAGCACTGGGTAATGAAGGGTAAGTGCTGCATCGTGCCTTACCTTTCTCTTAATGTTTGCAGTCCCCGGTTGTTGCTAATGTGTCCCGTTAGGAGCTTTGATGTGATAGAGCAGCCGTACAGGTTCTGCCAGGGTGTCATTATGGCTCTCTGCCCATTGTCTACAGAACACGACGTTCACTAGTGCCTGCTACATAGACAACTTATTATTATTATTATTATTATTACTGTTACTGCTACATAGACAACTTATTATTATTATTATTATTATTACTGTTACTGCTACATAGACAACTTATTATTATTATTATTATTATTACTGTTACTGCTACATAGACAACTTATTATTATTATTATTATTATTACTGTTACTGCTACATAGACAACTTATTATTATTATTATTATTATTACTGTTACTGCTACATAGACAACTTATTATTATTATTATTATTATTACTGTTACTGCTACATAGACAACTTATTATTATTATTATTATTATTACTGTTACTGCTACATAGACAACTTATTATTATTATTATTATTATTACTGTTACTGCTACATAGACAACTTATTATTATTATTATTATTATTACTGTTACTGCTACATAGACAACTTATTATTATTATTATTATTATTACTGTTACTGCTACATAGACAACTTATTATTATTATTATTATTATTACTGTTACTGCTACATAGACAACTTATTATTATTATTATTATTATTACTGTTACTGCTACATAGACAACTTATTATTATTATTATTATTATTACTGTTACTGCTACATAGACAACTTATTATTATTATTATTATTATTACTGTTACTGCTACATAGACAACTTATTATTATTATTATTATTATTACTGTTACTGCTACATAGACAACTTATTATTATTATTATTATTATTACTGTTACTGCTACATAGACAACTTATTATTATTATTATTATTACTGTTACTGCTACATAGACAACTTATTATTATTATTATTATTATTATTATTATTACTGTTACTGCTACATAGACAACTTATTATTATTATTATTATTATTATTACTGTTGCTGCTACATATTCATCCCGTTGATTATAGCATGAGACAGGATGCAGTGTTTATTCTGTGTAAGAGTATATGTTGTGTCAGTAAGCACTGGGTAATGAAGGGTAAGTGCTGCACCGTGCCTTACCTTTCTCTTAATGTTTGCAGTCACCGGTTGTTGCTAATGTGTCCCGTTAGGAGCTTTGATGTGACAGAGCGGCCGTACAGGTTCTGCCAGGGTGTCATTATGGCTCTCTGCCCATTGTCTACAGAACACGACGTTCACTAGTGCCGACTGCTCACTGTCGTGTTTCTGTGTGCATGTACACAACACATGGGAGCATGAAGAGTCTCTGACTTGTTGTCTATGGTAACACAGCAACACACATACTTTTCTTGCTGTACTTGACATTGTTTTGACCACTGACAATACCAGTGACTAATTTGTCAAGTTTAAGCTTGTCCTTTAAGCCGGCCATACCCTATGGCGATTATTAGTCCATTCAGTCAATCATTGGGTGGTCAGTTCATTTATCACTAGCGTGTGAACTGGATGGATTTCTAGAATGCCCAATAATTGGTCATTTTATCGTTCGGCTTTACAAACTATTATCGGCAAGCAACAAGTGCCCGATATGATGTAGTGTGTGGCCATTTTTAGTTATCGGACCTGCACTTGCACCTCCAGGCCGGAGATTCCCCATTTGTGTCATGTGCAGCAGTAATAAAGTAAGCTCTGTGTTCTGCAAGAGATGCTGAGCTTCCATTACTATGTTACTGCTATACGTGCTGGTAATTATGGAATCAGACAGACGGGGAAACTCTGGCCAGTAGATGGAGGTGCCACACACTACTAACCAGAGGTTCTACAGCCCGTAAATTAACTAGTTGCATAGGCCTCCTACCAAGATTGACAGGAGGCCTGTGCAGCCAAACAGTGCAAAGATTATTAGTTATTTCCTTTGACTCAACCGCTTCCATATTATGGACCGTATTCACAGATCCGATTTTGCTACGTTTTACGTGCGTATTTTTAGGTACGGTGGAATTGCGCATGTGTAGTAACTTTTTTTTTTTACGCAAGTTACGTAGGATGTAGGCACGGAAGTCCGTTACACACGGATTTCTAAATCGGACTTGGTGACATACATACGGAGGGGCGTGGCTGACTTGCAAACTTATGAGAAAGTGGGCGGGGGGGCATTCAAATGGCCTTTTGAGGGCGCGGTTAGTAATGTACGCACGTAACTACATACGTAGAGTTAAGATTGCTCTATGGACGCGTAAGTCACCGAAAATCCATCCGTGCTAAGGAATTGTCTTGGGTGTTGCCTTTCAACGCACGTGCGTATATTTACGTACTTTATACACACGGATCTGTGAATACGGTCCTATGCCTTAATCCCACAAAATGGCTGCATATGCCATGTGTAGAGACCAGGTGTAATCAAACAAACATTGTTTTTGCCGGGTTACCCTTCCTCCAAAAACATTGATTAGGTTTAGTTGTGTGTGGCTATCCAGTGCTTGAAACTACTAGTCCCAGCATGCCCTAACTGCATAGATCTAATATTGCAAAGCATGCTGGGAATTTTCATACCCAGAGAACCAAAGTCTGCCCAGGTCTGACTGAGGGAATAATTGCCATTCAAACATTGCAAGCTTTATTGTCCTTTCAGCACAAGTGGTGTTTCTGTTCTAAATTGTGTATCTTAAGCAGTAATATTAGCGTCAGGAGCTCAGTAAACAATGTGACAGACAAATAACAACCAAAACATCATCCGTTTCAAAATAATAAAGGGGATTTTTTTAAATTTTTGTTTTAGTGCAGTCAGTGTAGTACAATTATTCCTGTCATTGGGCAGTGTTGTTGAACTGTGTAGTGTTAGTCCACTTTAAAATGGGCAGCAAGTTATCTTCTCATACTGTTATGTTTTGATAGTTTTTATGTTAAATTATGTAAGGTTCTCTATCTGATTATATATTTGATTTATATTTCCTCTAGCGCTTCATCCAGTACCTGGCATCACGGAATACTTTGTTCAATTTAAGCAATTTTCTGGATAAAAGTGGTCTACAAGGTAAGATCACAGCTCTGTGTTACAGTCTCAGGTTATTCCGATTACCTCCCTCTATAATCCTGTGTAACGGCCGCTCCCCTCCTCCCTCTGATATCTGTGTCTGTATTAGGAGCAGAATATTAAGTCCTATGCCTTGTATTTGCTCTTGACCTCAAAAGAATTTGAAATTAGAAAATCCCTGGGCTGTGGTCATTTTTCACAAGCCAATGAACATGTCCCATACTGAATACTGGAACGTTTCAGAGCCATCAGTGGCCGTATGGGTGTTTTCTAATTGAGTTACATTATGTTATACTCTTATAGAGCTCTGTTATTGAGATATTTTGAAACGTCCCATTTATGGTCCATAACTTAGCCAGTGAAGGACCATACTGATAACGCTGGTTTTTTTTTGTGTTTCTCTAGGTTATGACATGTCCACATTTATCCGGCGCTACAGCCGCTACCTAAACGAAAAGGCTGTTTCCTACAGACAAGTTGCTTTTGACTTCACCAAAGTAAAAAGAGGGTAAGTCTAAGGTACCCCGCCAGAACCGGTCTCAATCTGAACTGTATGTGTGCCAGAAATTGGGTTGTGTACTACTGTCGTCTTCTTTTTCTGCTCCACTCCTAGATGGTAAGCTCTTGCGGTTAGGTCTTATTAGGGGTTAATGGTTCTGGACCAGATTCACACTTATGAAGCTAAGGCTTTTTTAGTGCATTTATTTAAAAATGAACCTGCTGTGTAAGGTTCTGCCCTTACGCACAATCCTAACTTTTATGCACCATCCCCATTTTACGTGGGGATGGTGCAGAAATTTGAAGGTAGGAGGGGCTTGGCCTTCCCTCACGCACACGGCAGTTTGGATGCAGCGGGGGTCTGGCATGAGAGCTCTGAACACAGCGGTGATGGAGATCTGGATTTCATCCTATGTGGTGTAAATTCTCTGCCCTGTGAGATGTGAGCATTGGTCCTCTTTGCTGGGGTTGTTTTGTGACACAGAGTATTGTTATGTGTCACAGCTGAGACCATCATCTCCAGAGTCCACGACTTAGGGCAGGCATGTCAAACGCAAAACGCTAAATGGGCCAAAAAATTAAAGTGTAAGATTGTGTGGCCCTCAAGAAAAACAAAAAAGTCACATCCAGCTTCCCCAGTATCCTCCATCTGGTGTCTCCAGCTCCCAGTATCTCCCATAATGTCTCTCCAGCTCCCAGTATCTCCCATTATGTCTCTCCAGCGCCCAGTATCCTCCATCTTGCGTCTCCAGCTCCTAGTATTCCCTGTGACGTGTCTCTCCAGCTCCTAGTTTCTCCCATCATGTGTCTCCCCAGCTCCCAGTATCCCCCATTAATATGGCTCCATTCCCCATTCGGCAGTCTCCAGCCTCCCCTATTTATAACTTTGATGCCTTCCGCCCTTGTCTCTCCTGTGAAAGCAATCTGTTTCCTGCTGTCAGCCGATGCAGCAGTTATACAGGACAGCTGACAAGGGCTTTGCTATAGGCTGTCCTGTTTATCTTCTGCAACGGCTGATAGCAGGTCCTTTTCAGCAACGATCGCCGGACCTCCCTATGTGAGATGGGACTGCACAAAAAAAGCTCTTTTGCTGCATGCATGCCCGTGAGTTTGACATGCCTGGTCTAGCCACATAGGCCCTATTCAGTTCATCGCGAAGCCAGCATTTTTTTTGGGGTTGCAAAGGTAATTGCGCTTATAACCAGCTATTGCATATAAAAATCTGCTATATAAATAGGCACAATTAGCTGCAAAACCGAAATCACGAGGGCTTCACAATCAACTAAATCAGGTCCTCTTGGCTCCTAAGCAATAACTCTATTTAAAAAACAATACCTGCTTAAGTTACTCATCAACACAGAGACCTCGCTGATCACTTTAAACAGTCAGGGAATTAGGTGAATATATTTTCAGCAGATACTGAACCTTTTGTGTTTTAGCTCTTTAGAAAATATAATCTTATATCAACTTTTAGTTTTCCGTATTATGTATCTCCCTGTGTCCTAATACTTGTAGCTTGTTCCGTGTGCTTTGGTATAGTTGGCGTTGAATTAAAGGCTTATTATACCCTGCCAAAAGCGCTCCTCCTATTGCTCTGTTGTGTAACTCTTGTGTGATGACTCGTGAATTATCCCTGTGTTTGTTTTTAGGGCTGATGGCGTGATGAGGACAATGAACACAGAGAAGTTACTAAAAACCATGCCCATCATTCAGAACCAAATGGATGCCCTGCTCGATTTCAATGTAAGTGCTAGGCTGTTCACCCCGCACTAAACCATCGGAGAGCATAGCCACCCACCTAGAACTAACAGTATGTGACACTCCAGGCAAAGGGGCTGGGTAGAGTTTTGCAAGTGGGCAAGTTCCCGCTTGGTCATAGCACAATATGGGCCAGCATGGTGGCTCTGGTAGTTAGCACTTTGGCCTCAGCCCTGTGGTCTTGAGTTTGATTCCTGGACTAGGCCTTATCTGTGTGCAGTCTGTATGTTCTCCCCGTGTCTGTGTGCGTTTCCTCCGGAGGCTCCGGTTTCCTCCTACACTCCTAAAACATGCTGGTAGGTTAATTGACTGCTGACAAAAAGTAACTCAAGGGACTGATGTGAATGACTGTTTAAAATTGTAAAGCACTATGTAATATGATGGTGCAATATAAGAAATACCTGTTAATTACCCCCTACAGTCTATATTATAAAGCCAATTAGACTGCTCCCACATATATATCCTCACTCATCTCAAGGTATATTCCAACTCGCTCTCTCAGATCTTCACAGGTCTCCTCTACACTGAGCAGATGCTCCGATTCCCAGTTACAGGACTTCTCCCGGGCTGCACCCACTTTCTGGATAGCCTTCCTTGCCCATTAATACTACCCTCTACTCCAAACTTTCAAGCGCTACCTTAAAACTCATCTTTTCAGACAAACTTACCAGATTCCTCAACCTAATTAACATTTGTCTACCCAATTTACAATCACTTTGCTATTTAATTCCCCTTTTTATTACATGATTTACACAAACCTTATTTTTCCATACTAAAATCACTCTCAATCCTGATAACACTGCTGTATGACTGGATCCTACATAGCACTGAGCACTGTTACCATACACCCTTTCTCTCTCCATAGTAATATCCCCTTAGTCCTGGTGATAACACTGCTGTATGACTGGATCCTACATAGCACTGAGCACTGTTACCATACACCCTTTCTCTCTCCATAGTAATATCCCCTCAGTCCTGGTAGTAACACTGCTGTGTGACTAGATCCTACATAGCACTGAGCACTGTTACCATACACCCTGTCTCTCTCCATAGTAATATCCCCTCAGTCCTGGTAGTAACATTGCTGTATGACTGGATCCTACATAGCATTGAGCACTGTTACCATACACCCTTTCTCTCTCCATAGTAATATCCCCTCAGTCCTGTAGTAACACTGTTGTGTGACTGGATCCTACAGAGCACTTTTACCATATAACCTGGCGACTCCATTGTGTGTATATAGCATTCCCCCCCCTGTGTATCAATCCCTACTGACCTATATAGTGTAAGCTTGCAAGCAGGGCCCTCTAACCCATCCAATCTGTTTATTACTACCCTGTCTTGTTTTGTAATGATTGCTTAATATTGTAAAGTGCTACATAATCTGATGACGCTATATAAAAATCTGTTGTTAAATAAGATGTTCCCTCTTTCTGCTGCCCCATCTACACTTCTGTACCTTTAGAAAACACTGTACCCTTGGGCTGCATCTGATTGCAAGAACCACAATACACTTGTGTTCTGAGAAGGACACTGACCACTGTATATGTCAGTCTCTTGTGTCACGTACACTCCTTCCAGGGTTACACAGTTAGTGGTAATTCCCTTATGCCACATACTAATGACTTATTGAAGAGGTAACGTGGTTGTGATCTTTGTACTGCGTTATGTTTATGCAATGTTTGACTCTATAAATCAGTAACTAATAATTGTATCAGCCGAGTCCTCTATCTTATCTAGTGTATACCATTTATATTGTATGCAAAGATTTCTCAAATGACATTTCATGGAATCCCTAAGGGCAAAGTACCAGATTCTCTGCTGTCTATAACTCCACTTCCTTCACCGCCTAATGCTTTAGTGCAGGGGTGGGGAACCTTTTCTCCACCAAGGGCCATTTGGATATTTATAACATCATTCACAGGGCCATAGAAAATTATCAACTTAAAAATTAGCCGCTATATTTGGATTAAAAATGTAATTAATTTACCCGTTATGAGCTTTAGAAAAAAAATATGGCGGCGGCGGCGTCTCAGAGTTTCCTGATCAGGATCCTGGAATATGGAGAGTTTCAGGGTCCCTGGTGGCACCTGAGATTGGGATCCGAAGCCTGCAGAACCCTACAGCTTTGAGCTCTGGAAAGCATGTCCGGAAGCCAAGCCACGCCCCTGCTTGCATCCCACCTGCCGAGGGCCAGACCAAATGATATTGGGGACCAGAGGTTCCCTACCCCCTGCATTAGTGCCATGATTTTGTAGAAATGTAGTTAGTTTTCCCTTTGCCCACTTACCTAGCCACCAGGGTGTATGTTGCCGTTCCAATGATCTAATTTATGACCATTAATGTCCCAGGACTGAAATACTGTCAGCATTCACTGATGGACATTTTTCTCTCAACGAATATTGTAATGCCACCTTCTTTCATCACAATAATCCTAACCCTTATTCTTAGTCCTCATTCTTAAACCTATCCATAATTCTTAACATTAGCCCCAACCACTAATCTAATCGAACTTAGGGTTAGGCTCCATTGCAATATTCAAACACACAACTTTCGTGGGAACAACTCTGTCAGATGGAAAACTGCCGAACAATTGCCGTATCGCCATTTTATTGCCGGGATGTCGCCTGTCTAAACGGAGAGCTTTGGTGCGGTGAACCACACTCTTATTAAGAGGCAGGGGTCATGTTGCTGGGTCAGTAGCCATTCCTGCACGCATGCTTGCCATTGTGGGGATATTGATGAGCATTACTGTGGCATATCACACAGCAGCCATGTTCCTGCTTCCTATTTATTCCACTCTGAACTTTCACAGTTCTAATTAAAGCAGATTTTTAATTCTCCTGATCTAAACGTTTCGTACATTTTTCAGGTAAATGCCAACGAGCTGACAAATGGCGTCATTAATGCTGCTTTCATGCTGCTCTTCAAAGACGCCATCCGACTGTTTGCGGCTTACAACGAAGGGATAATTAATCTACTAGGTAAATATATCTCGGCTGCGTTTTGCTCATTAGACCGCTCTCTGATATGCTTCTGTTTATAAATTGGCTGAAGTGTTAAAATACCGCGATCTCTTTTTAAGTCTATGGGCCAGATTTACTAAGCTGCAGGTTTGGAAAATGGAGATGTTGCCCATAGCAACCAATTAGATTCTAGCTCTCACTTTCCTGTTACATACTAGAGAATGCACCTGTTTACATTTACCTATAAATTGATTGAGCGACTTCCATTCTGTGTTTATACTAGACAGCTGGAATCTGATTGGTTGCTGTGTTCAACATCTCCACTTTTCCAAACCTCCAGCTTAGTAAATCTCGCCCTATAAGTACACGGGAGCATTGTCCTGCCATAATGTCCCCGGTAACAAATATGACTGATACGATCTATCGATATATACCATCTAAGGTGCACACATAGGGGTCTCATGTAGAATTATCTGCACGTAGTGAGGTTTTGTATTGTACTTTGTTTTTTCCCCACGCATATTTTGGAGGTGGGTTTAGCAAAGTGCAGGATCAGGTAACAGATACACATTAATGGCGTGTGGCCAGTTCCATACTATCCATGTGTACAACAGCCAAAGCTGTGGTTAGGACAGGGCGATCTGATGATGAGCCGGGGTTTGCTTAACGATTGTTTACAGCCTCGGTTTAGCTGCAGAATGTGCAGTTGTTCCAGGTCTGGGCATATTGTCTTTCAAACACCACGTACAAGTGAACCTCTGTTCACCTTACAGATGCTGCTTGGCCTTTGCATAGATCTTGTACAAAGCACACGTTGCATTTCAGGTTGTAGTTTTACTTCTCCCCACATAAATAATCCTACAATAATTAGGTATCGGCGTGAGGACAAGATTCTCTACCTCAATCAACATCATAGGGAGCAGAGGAGATTCCTCTATTAAAACATGCACTTGTTACCTATTAAGCTAATTTATTATTATTATTATTGGTGCAGATCAAGAATTATGCAATGTGCTGCACATGAACGATCAAAAGGTTTCTGTCACATGTCCGGATCCTCATGATCCCGGCTTCTGTGCCGGAAGCCTGTGTGACGGAGGGGCGGGATCACCCACCATGCGGAGACATGGTGATTGTTCCGTAAGGGCTCGTTTATGGAAATAGGGCTGGTGCGTAAAACTTAAGGTGCGAGACGGGGGGAGGGTTCTCTTCTTGCACGTACGGTAAGTAGGATCTGACTGGCGGAAGGCCGCTGCAGAGTTGTTCTACTCACAGCGAAAGCAGATTTCTGAATCCGCCACGTTATGTTTATCATTGATGATGAAAGTTTGCTTGTAATGTGTCACAAATGGTCCACAGCTGAGATGAGACTGGAGGAGGTGGAAGAGAAGAGGATAGAAGACTACTCACCAGCGCTTACAATCTTAGCTGCTAGCGTAATTTTCGGCGGTTTGTACGTACTGCTCACACGCACCGCGGATGTTACGACGTAACTCTGGGCGGCCGTAACATTGCAGTAACTACGTACGAAGGAGCGTGCCAACGATGCGCTAGCTGTAATTACGCTCCAACTACGCACTGGAGGCGCAGGGAGGCATTTAAATTGTGCAATATGGGCTGGGTTAGGCAGTTACGTCCGTCAGGGCGATATGTATGTGCGCGGTTACGCTTGGAAAAGTTAAGGTGGATGTAGAGATGTAAATCAGCAAAAGTACGTTCAATGGGAGTTCCCGGGGGAGAGCATAGTACTTTACCGTAAATACGCCACGCTAACAAGCGTAACAGCAACGTTGGTCTGGATCTGGCCCTATAAGGGGGATGTGGATTCTTGTTTGTATAAGGCCACACAGAGAGAAACCTGTAGCCGTTATTAAGGTCCTAATCGCACGTATTGATCTTTACACAATACTTTCCCTAGAAAAATACTTTGATATGAAGAAGAATCAGTGTAAAGATGGGCTGGACATTTACAAGAAGTTCCTGACCAGAATGACCCGAATCTCCGAGTTTCTGAAAGTAGCCGAGGTAAGGCCGGGCTCCGGAGAGGGATCGCCTTGTACTTTGTTTTGTTTGTTTTTCTTTCTGCGTCTGTAATTCCCGTCGGCAGATCTGATTTTCGCTTCTCCGCAATAGCGCAGCTCTACACACACAGCTGTTCAGAGCTTGCGGGGTATTTGTGAGTGGTCCGCGCAGTGATGGGCCGATCTGTGTATAGATGCCGTTGCTGATTGGTCCATGTCTCTTATAATGACCCTGCTTGGGGCACAGGGTGAATAGTTGCTAGTGAAGGAATGACTCATGATATGGGTCTGATGTACTCTGTTGTTCGGCGGATGGTTTCATACTTTTTTTTTTCTCTCCCTCTATGCAGCAAGTCGGGATAGACAGAGGAGATATTCCGGATCTTTCTCAGGTAAGGGCCGTTTTCATCCTCTTGTTTTCTTTGCTGAGCAATTGGCTGAGGTTTTGCACAGGGTCTCCGGATGTTACATTAGATATGCTATTGTACGGAGCTCAGTTGCTTGCTAGTGGTCCGTTGTTCTTGCAGACAGTGGTTTGTGTATCCCCGGTAGTTGATAACCTCAGACCTTGGGACTGATCTAAACATGCCTGCTATGTACCACAGATCCTGACACTCCATTATACACAGCTTCCAATAATCAATAACTGGCTTCATTTTCTTTAAAGTTTTTCAAACGTTGCCAGTTTGTGAAGACATCGTCACCGGGTTCACACCACCGGACACGTTGCTCATACGTCCGTATTTTCCCGATATTTGCTTCTGCGCATACGTAATCTATGTTTCGTTACGTAGATTGCTTATATGCGGTCTTTAAGACCACATATACGCAATCTACGTAACGAAACGATACATAGATTACGTAAAAAAGTTTACTGCGCAGAAGCAAATATCGGGAAAATACGGACGTATGAGCAATGTGTCCGGTGGTGTGAATCCAGTCCATCGCCATAGACTGTGTTGTGTTCTAATTATCCTGCTCATATGGACACAGTCTGTTAGTTATTCATTCATTTTTATTAGTCAACCAACCCCCGATCCTCTAATCAGGAGTAAAGTGACCGAGTTTTAGGGAGAATTGGGGGAAACCCGATGCAGATGACGCAACTGGGGATTTTCGGACCATGACAATGAGACATGCTCGTGATTTACTAAATAAGTCACCTTTTATCACCCGCCTTCAGCGTTTCCTGGTGGATTACACGGCAGCGTTGCAGCCACAGTCATCCGTGGGAACCAACATTTGTCCACCGTTTTCAGGCCCAAGACTTCTACCGATGATCATATTTAAGCAGTGTCTCATTCGTCTCTGCGATCCAGGCCAGAGGAATGTGTTTGGCTTGATGGGTTGTTGCTCATTCTCCTAGGAATCTGCCAGCTCACCACTGTCCATATGTCTTGTACTGAGATGGTGCAGTGATGATAAGGCTCCGATATATGCAGCGAGCCAGAGCACTCATTACGTTCTAGTTTATTGATCTCAGAGTTATAAGCCGTGACTGCTACAGACAGCTACTACATATGCTGAGCAGCTTTATCTAGGGAGGCTCCAATGTCAGCCTGCTGGTATGCTGGGGAACGCTGATTCCAGATGAGTATTTTGTGTACTTAAAAAAAAAAAAAAAAAAAAAAAAAAAAAAAAACCTGGAACTTCAAAAACTTTCTCCAGAGGAACATAAATACATTAGAGACTATGCAGAGAAGGGCAACTAAAATGGTGCAAGGTCTGTGTCACACAACATACAAAGACTAGAGGAACTAAACATGTATAGCTTGGAGCAGAGAAGGCAGTACAAGTGGGATATGGCTGCTATGGTACCCTGGGCAGGACCTTATGGGGTATAATGGGAGAAGCCTCTAGAATCTCCTATCCTCCTGGGGGGAGGGGTCAAAAATGGAGTAGTAATGGTGCATACCCCGCGTCTGTGGTGCAATATATGGCAAAGAATGAATAAGTCTGCCACCCAATGGGTTAAAAAAGGTTTTTTATTTATGCAAATAACGTGCAAAAAAACGTTGGATATAATATTATTTTTTATTTTTTTATTTCTGAGCAAATGAAAAGATCTAAAAAAAAATGGTGCCTACAAGGTCTCAGGCAACGAGTAACAAACACTGTGGTGTGGTTTAAATAGCAGGCAATTTTCCTGCACTATTCGCAATACTATAGCAAGCATGCATATCAGCCTTCTCTTTCCTGTAGGCAGTAAACCTGCGTATTCTGTATTTGTCTGTGCCGTGCCATAGTGCCAGCTAGCGATGCCCTCCGTTAGGATCCGGCACCGGGCTGCTCAGGGTTTATGCTTCCTGTGTTCTATTCCATGGAAAGGGGACAGTCCTCTCCCCAGCGTCTGAACCTGGAGCTTGCTTCATGGAGCGGCCAGATTCCTATTGAGGCTTTTCCAGTAAGCGGAGACTTTGAGTCTCCTGCAGCCGTCCTTATAACACATAGCTGCTTCCTCCTTTATTGCCTGTCAATATTTGGCGATACATCTGGCGGAACGCTGCAGCCAGAGCCCTGTGTTTATCCTAGACTTGTTGTAATAACCTTAGTAGCTGTGATTGCTATGTCTGCTTCTGCCTTTCACAGCTCAATGTGACCATCACTTGCATGCGTTGTTTTCCAGGCTCCGAGCAGTCTACTGGATGCTTTGGAACAGCATTTGGCCTCTCTGGATGGGAAGAAAATTAAAGACTCCACAGCAGCAAGCAGGTACCGCTCCACACGTCATATTGTATTTCTCCGGGGGAGGGTAATGGCGCTTATTGCATCATCAGGACCCGGCCCTACCTCAGCGCTGTTGTACGTATAATTGTGAAGTCAGACTCTCCATCATGACCCATTCCATTAGGTACTATGTACTCCGCACCTGAGCTTCCAACTGTCACTCACCTGGGAAAATGACTTCACTGATATTTTAAAAAACTATTTGTCTCCAACAAAAGTGGTTACCATAGTAACTGACAGTTGGAAACTGAGGAGCAGAGTATTTTGTACCTAATGGAATGGGTCATGATGGAGGGTATGTGAAGTAGGGAAGGTGTGATGATGACCCTTTCCACATCTCCTCACCATGTTCCCTGTGTTACCAAGTCTTGGATCACAGCATCCAACAGAGGGAGGCATGCGGGAGTGTAGCCTGCTCTCCTCCAGGGGTGCTTGCCTCTAATTCCAGAGCCTATCCCTCCAGCCATATACTGGCTCACTTATAGTAGTATAACCTGTGGCTTTCCAGGTGTTGGGAAACTACAACTCCCAGCATGCTTTGTGAGCTATTGGCTTTGGACATGTAGCCAAAGCATGCTGGGAATCACAACACAAAACCCAGAGAGCTACAGGTTGACCAGGCCTGCAGTAGGGGATGGAGCATTAGCATCCAAAAATGCATTCATTAAATTGTGTCAAAAGATCCATCCAGTCCCTTGTAGATGATGACAGCATTACTCTGCAGAATGATATCATAGAAGCCTTCGATGTCAGATAGCTCATTATCTAAAACATCCTGAGGAGGCAACAAGACGTTAGATTTTCGGGAATATCATGACTATAATTTTGCCAGCGAGACGCTATTAAATATGGATGTGTTCTAATTGATTTTTTTTTTTATCGTTCTTGGATGACTGGTTATTTGTAAACTATAAAATTTATTTTCCGCTGCATTGAAAGTGCTTTCTTGAGTATTGATTTCGGCCTAGCGATTTTTGCTGTGCTGTGCAAGACTGGAATCCTATAGGTTTTTAGGTGGCGTTGTGTTATTGGTTGGCATTGATGTCTTCGCTGGGGTGTGTCACTCTTGGGGTTTTTTTTTGTTTTTGTTGTCTTTTGTTAGATTTTTTTTTTACACAGATTAACACAATTCCCCTTAGGTTTAGCTGACATACGGCAAATCCTGATCCAGTCGTTGTTGTATACGTTGGCCCAGATTCACACTTAATAACCTAAATATACGTTGTGTGCATATCATAGATTTGCGCAAGCACGTTCCAGGTGTAACACACGGAATTCAACTCTGTGCCTACTAACGAGATCCATAAGAAGGGGTTGTGCCACTACGTACGGAGATAAGTGGGAGGGGGAGGCATGGAAATAGGGCAAAATGGGCTGGGTTAGCAAACTCCGCACGGAGAGTTAAGGTAGCCCTATGGAGGCGGACGTCGGAAAGATCCGTAAGAAAGAGGAGACCGCATGGGAGTCTATTTGACTACTATTGTGTGTAACCGCCAGTTCACGCCGACCTCTTGTGTACTGTCCAGCGATGCTACAGAATCCTGTGCCGCATGATTGGAATTTGGGAAACTTTTCATTTTTGCGATCAACAGTGTTGAGGGAAACCTTCAGGGTCCACTCTTTCGATCTTCGGTACAACGATTCCCCTTCCTCTTCCTGCACTTTCAAGGTGTACTTTGTGATGCAAGTTGGGGCTTCATATCATGAGAGCCTTCTAATCAAGATGTCGCTCAGTCAGGAAAATAAAACTGTTACTCAGCTTAAGGCCTTTGCCCTTGCTGTGAATGCAGGGTCGGATTCACAACTAATATACGTGCCGATTCTAAGTATTACGCATGCTTAGTAACTATTTTACTCTATCTACGTAGCGGCTCGTTAAGTAGATTGCATTCACGTGGTCTTAAAGACCTCATGTATGCAATCTACGCAACAAAACGCTACGTAGATAACATAAACTAGTCACTACGCATGCGTAGTACTTAGAATCGGAAAATTGGGTACGTATGCAACAGGGTTGTGAATCTGGCCCGCAATGCTTGCATGGGTTGATTTATTTGAAACCTATATTGTACATCCCTCAAGAGCCAAGTCAAAATGCTGTAAAGTGCTGCTGTAAAGTGCTTTTCCTCCTCCTTATTGAGCCTTTATACATATGCATGTCCACCTAGTACAGCAACTGATGTTACCTCATCATCTGAATGTAAAATACAGCTTTCATAGAATCCAGTCAGCTTCTCCTGCAATAACGCTGCAGCTGTTACAGAGACATGGAAGGATTGCATCCGGTCTGTATGTGGCATCATATTTACTCAATTAACATTCCACTGAAGGTTAAGATGCTTTGTGGCAGGCTGTGATAGCACAGGGCCTGCTCAGACTTCAGATAGATCTCTTTTGAAGCTTTAATATGCCACCCAGCAACTTATAATTAGTATGAATTAAACATGAAGGGCCAAAAAAGACCTATTTTAATAAACATAACTTTCAGCCCAGGTCATTATATCATCTGAAGTTTCTTTGTCTATGGAAATTACACAGCACTGGCTTCTGGATACAAATCTGTGGCATACAGAGAGAAGGGCTGCGTTATCCAGCGACAGCAATAATATTAACCACAGTCTGAGGATGAATGTAGTCCAGAACTGGCCAACCTGTTGCTGTCAGATTTACTAAGCTGCGGGTTTGAAAAAGCCCATAGCATCCAATCAGATTCTAGCTCCTTCAGATAGATCTCTTTTGAAGCTTTAATATGCCACCCAGCAACTTATAATTAGTATGAATTAAACATGAAGGGCCAAAAAAGACCTATTTTAATAAACATAACTATTACATACTAGAGAATGTCAGCTAGAATCTGATTGGTTGCTATGGACAGATCCAGTTTTCCAAACCTGCAGCTTAATAAATTTGGCCCCAAGTGTTGTAAAACTACATATCCCAGCATGCTTTAACTAGCTAATAGATGACAGAGCATGCTGGGAATTGTAGTTTCACAACACCTGGAGAGCCACAGGTTGTTCTTGCCTGCTATAGTCCAATAAATGGCCGTTCAGACACCTTTGGTGCATCACTGCTCCTGAATGTGTTTAGGCTCGTGATGTCCTGTAATCCGGTGTCCAGGAGTTAATGTCTTTCTCTCTGGGGTTTTTCAGGGCAACAACACTCTCCAATGCCGTCTCATCGCTGGCCAGCACAGGCCTGTCTCTCACGAGAGTGGACGAAAGGGAAAAGCAAGCGGCGCTGGAGGAGGAGCAAGCGCGGCTAAAGGCATTAAAGGTAATGTGTGCGCTGCGAGGACACACGTCTAAGGCTGGGAAACTCCAGGCTGCCCCTGTGCTCTCACGCTGATTGGAAGTCAAGGCCTATTCTTTTGCTTTGTGTCTTGGTTTTCATGGACGGCTATGGGTTTGGCTTCATACATTTATTTCATCCAGGAACAGCGTCTTAAGGAACTCTCCAAAAAGCCTCACAACGCTTCCACCACAGCCTCTTCCCCCGTCTCCTCGTCTGCAGGCAGCATCAGCACCACGGCTGCAATCGACCTCTTTTCAACTCCGGCTTCATTAAACAGGTAAGTTGCCTATACATCCATAATTTAGCACTCTACCCCATCCCCTCCTCTCCTTCCCTACTCTCCTCCTCTATCTACACACCCACAGCCACTCTCTCCGTCCTCTTGTCCTTCCCTGACCTCACGCCTGTCTCGGCCTCTGTTCATTGGAATCTTAATTGTACTGGCTTTCTCTTCTGTCATTCTGCGGGCCCTACATACTTACATCACGGCCTACTGTGCATTTGAATATTGCAATGGCAACATGTATGATTTTATTAACAGGTTTTTATATTGCGATTACACAGTGCTTTACAGACAATATTTAACATTCACATCAGTCCCTGAGCCACTGGAGCTACATTCTAAGTTCCGTAACACAGGCACAACACATGCACACACATTAGGGTTAATTTATTTAGCAGCCAATTAACCTACCAGCATGTCCTTGGAGTGTGGGAGGAAAGCGGAGCAGCCGGAGGAAACCCACACAGACACAGGGAGAACATACAACCTCCACACAGATAAGGCCTAGTCCGTGAATTGAACTCATGACCTCAGCACTGTGAGACACAAGTGCTACTCACTGAGCCACCGTTGACAGCTTGGCTCTAAATCACAGGCGTATAACGTTTGGCGTTCAGAGCAGGTAACCTATTGAAAATGGAACTTTTTGTAGTATATCCTACTTATTTAATGGGGTTTTAGGTGGGACTGCAGCTTCTCAGGACTATATAAAAAGAAAGCCAGGGTTATGCTTGTCATTTTTTTACTCACTGCTACTGTTATCGCCCAGACCAAAGTCTACAGCAGCTGCTTGTGATGTAAACTGTTAGATCCGTCCTTGTAAGCTGACGAATTGTCCAATCAAGCCCCCTGTGACATGGCCAATGACTTCTCGGCAGTGCTGCAATCCTGTAGATGTTATTGATACCGGTGTCATTATGTTTTATTGCTCGTTTTATCTCGGTTACATGTGAGTAGCTGTCCCGCTAAAGGTCGGTGATGGAAGTAAAGCATTAGATTAATGTGGTGTTTAGGTGTTATGTCTGTGCACTGGAATGGCTGTGAAGACATGTCGGTACATTAATCCCAGCTGTTCTATTAGAAGACGTGCAGTTATTTAGAATTGTCAGTGCAATATAGAAGTTATTGGCTTCTTAGTGTTACTGGGACCTTTACACCCATGTTTTGCAGAAATAACAATTTTTTGCCTATGATCTTCTGCAGTCTATAGCAATAAATGAAAAAGAAACAAGGAATAAAGACGAGAAGCAATAATACTGTAGTTACCTCCAGGCCCAGAGGTGGACATTACCCCTGTACACACTGTAGTTACCTTTTCTCTCTCTGCTATGAATATAGATCCAGGACGCATCTGCACTAAGGCGTCACTGCATGTGAGCAGAAGCGTATTATTGCGCAGTAGGGAATCAGCGAATATCCAGGTCCCCTTATATAAAGAACACAAGTTGTATGCTTAGTGCACAAATATTTTTTCTGCCGGGTTGCCTGGTTTAAACAAGTTTTATTTTTTTATATTATTTTATTAAATTATATTTCATGAATTATATTATTTTATAGTTTTTCCCTTGGAATTAGTCCACATTCCTTTTTGCTTGTGGTCTTTATTCGAGCGAGCTGAACCAATGTAGTAAATTCACACACACACAACAGCGCAATAGGGAGCTTGAACCCGATCAGAGAGGTACTAAATCTGCCTAGCATCAGCTAAGACTCCACAAACTTATCTTTGTATTGCTATTCAGATTGATTTAATTATAAATATTAAGTAGGACTAATGCTTAATGTAACTTTATTTATATGCACAATTTGAGCTTTCGCTGAGTGTACTTTGTTTGAATAAATATCCTTCGTTGATCTACATTAATTCAGATGTAATAGGGATAAAAAATGATTTTATTTAAAATCTCCTGATTTTGTGCCATCCGTTAGCGATACATTCAGATGCCAATACACTGTGTCTCATTCCCTATTCGCTCTATGAATGAAGCAAGGATAATTAGGGCCTGTTGAGCTGGGATCAGGGCCCTTTTGTTTAAATTCTCTATATTACTTTGCAATAGGCCAGTTAGTCGATCAACAGCATTACAGTCTCATCAGAAGCTGCTCAGCTGTCATTGTGTATTTCAATAACTGTGTGTGTTTAGGTGGCCGTTTCATCCTATTCCTGTTAAGTACAGGTCACCTTTTTTGCAGTCTATTGGAGATGATGTGTCAGTGTTGCTGCTAGGGAGGGGGGGGGAGTATTTGTGTGGGCTGCGTGTAATTGCATAGACATAACAGTGCCTGTATTTTCTCTCCTCAGCAGTTCCAAGCTGCCAAATGACTTGCTTGACATGCAGCCAAGTTTCCAGCCAGCTGTTCATCCGCTGAGCGCCGCGCCACAAGTAGCGAGTACATGGGGAGGTAAGGAGCGTGTCTTCGTTTTTATTGCCTGCAGGATTTTCCCTAAGCCCGGGACATGCTGTATTATTCAGTAACGTTTTAACACGTCCCCGGGCAGAGCTGACTGTAAATCGTGTCTCGTTTTCTTGGTTTGGATTTAAAGGGAAAATGTTCTGCACAGCGCTGTGAGTGAAGCATGAAAAAAAAAACCCAGATACATCCGTAGTTGATTGTGAAACATGATGAGGATTTAATGGTGTTAAGTGGCAGTGAATAAGCAGGAGAGACTTCGGTTGGCCATGGGAATCATGGCTTTAATTGAGTTGGCCAATCAAAACTCAGGTTGTTGAACACTGGGAAATTTAAAACAAAATCTCAATTTCAGATGGTCATGCGATGGGATCCTGAAGCCACTGCTCCACCGCTCTAGGATCCCATTGCATGACCATCTGAAATTGAGATTTTGTCCAAAATTTCCCATCGGTGTTCAACAACCTAAGTTTTGATTGGCCAACTCCATTAAATCTGAATTGAATCGGGAATTTCTAGAACTGGGCTACCCTATCAGAATTGCTTTATAACCGCTCTGTCTTGAATTGAGGTTCTACCTCAAGCCTGGAGTGAGATTCCAGACGAGGTGAAACAGCATGGTTAGGCAGTTATAAGCGGTGCCTATGCAGTTGGAGCATGCTGGGAGTTGTAGTTTCACAACACCTGGAGCGCCACAGGTTGGCCAGGTCCGGCCTAGCAAGACTTCACTCTCAAGCGTATGGAAATGAACGGAAGTGCGGAGGTCAGGCTTGGAAAGTGTAATTGGACTGTATCCAGTCTGTATGCGGTACCGGGGTGGAATATACGATGGCTCAGGGTTTCTTAACCATTGGTCCCACTGGTGGTAAGCCAGCCACTGTTTGGGTGGTACATGGTGAATACGGGCAGGGTTATTAGGAATTGCACCATCCAGAAGGACGTCTGTTTTAATCATGTGTGATATCAGATGGCAGAGGGTGTTTTTAATGAAAAATGTTGGGTACTGAATATATATGGTGAGCGGGTTTGTTGTTTCGAAGCGGGATAGGCTTACTTGAAGAAATGCGTTTTGAGGAATAGCTTGAAAATCCACAGGCTATGCTAATGAGGGAGGTCATTCCAGAGAAGAGGGGCAGCACGGGAGAAGACTTGCACACAGGTGTGGGATGTGGTTATCAGGCGGACGAGATGTCTGTTGACCTACAGTAGTAAGCGAGATGGAGTGTGACTGGAGATGAGTGAGGGGAGATGGGGGGCAGTGGAGGCCGGATTGGAGGACATGGCAATTGTCAAGGCGGGAGATGATTAGGGAGTGAATGATGGTTTTGGTGGCATTCGTGGTTAGAAAGAGTCTGATTTGGGTAATATTACGGTTGCAGGATTGAGAGGCGTCCGATATGGGGGAGTTAAAGATAGTGAGGAGTCAATAATGTCTATAGGCGTGAATGCCCATTGCATGATTCCATTTGACAGGTGCGTCGATGATGTGGCGGGAATGAGCTTCTCTCCATGATTTCAGCTGTCTTGTGCTTCTGTTACTGACTTCTTTTCCCCCTTTCTCTTACTAACAAACTGTGTGAATCCTTTCTTTTCTCTCTGCTTCTGCTGTCCTGTCTCTGAATGGGGTTTTCCCAGATCCCTTCTCCTCTGACGCTGCCGATGAGTCCGGCCCAAATCTAAATCCTTTCCTTGGTAAACCTTGCGATGGTGCCTATCTACCCGTTATCACTACTGACACAGCTAAGACTCCCAACCATGACACCTTTATTGGTAACGTACCATTCAATCTGTATCCCTCTACTCCGTAGCTCCACTTGTGTTTGTAAATACCAGTCCTGTGATGTGTTTAGGATTGAGGCACGCTCAGTAGTTCTAGGTGTGCACTGCTGTGACTAGACTCTGAAGTCTGAATTATTTTTGGTTCTTTAGATCATACCAATCCTTTCTTTGAGCCTGTCGTATCTCATATGTACGGTCGTGGAGTAGACCCGTCTAGCTCAGGTATACCTGTATGGTTTGGGATTGCCTCCCTTCTGGCTGTGTTTTAAGTCCAGATTATGTTGTAGACTACCTGTCATCCTTTTCCTTGGTAACTACATGTCTTCATGAGCCCCTAGCACCTTGACATGATCTGGCAGCCATTTTGTGTGAACCAATGTAGTATGGAAACCAGTGACCTCATTAGATTCTTTCTCTTGATAGGCTGCATTCTTCTGACTGATTTTCTCTGTGAGCCTCTTGAAATGCATGAGTGGGAGCCTCTGGTTGTCAGCCAAAGGATGAATGTTTGTCTATAAAATGTCTGCCTCAAAATATTTGTAGGTGGTGGATGGTTATATTTTCCATTTCTGTATTTAGCAAATTTTATTCATTCTCCCTGCAGCAATGGTTACAAAAAATACTCAGTTCGAGGCACACTCAGGGTCTCAATTGTTTTTTCAAAACTCCTCTAAGCCAAAATAATACAAAAAAACAGGACAGCTTTTTAAGTAGCGGAGTCAAAACTCCAAATCCAGCGACAAGAGAATCTAATAGCGCATTCCCTCTATCCAAGCATTTGTGTGACCGATTGGGAAACCATTCCCATAGCTTTTACAGAACTCCACCTGATTTGCCCTACCTTAAAACTTTCCATCCATTACCACTTAAAATGGTGACCTATTGAAGGTCTTGGGTCACGTAAGCACGCGATTACTGTAATACTAAACCCAACCCACTTGCAAGCGTAACCTGTCCCGCTGTCAGAGAACTAATTAGAACACTGGATTGCGTACCGTATGTCGGATGTACGTGTAATTAATTCAGACTGTCAGAAAATGTAGTCTGTATCCAGGTTTTAAATTTTTTTTATAATTATTATTATTATTATTATTAACACTTATTTATATGCCTCAAATTGTCCGCAGCGCTTTACAAAGAACATTAGACATTCACATCACTCCCTGCCCCAGAGGAGCTACACACTAAGGTGCCACACACACACGCACACGCTTAATTTATTCAGCAGAAATGTTTTTGGAGGAAACCAGAGCACCCAGAATAAACCAACGCAGACACAGGTAGAACATACAAACTTCACACAGATAATACCTAGTCCGGGAATCGAACTCACGACCTCAGTACTGTGAGACAAAGAGAGCTACTCACTGAGCCACTGTACTGTTACTATGTATTTCCTGTTTACTCCCTCAATAGAATATTCCCATTGGAAGGGAATAAAACAGTCTTTGATGGTCGTTGTTGGTGGAGTAACACTAAAGCTGGTCTTATACTTGAGCGATTATTAGTCCAATCATTTAATATTTTAGGTGAGTGAACCAATTTTAAAACACCCAATAATGATTGGCTCTCCAAAATGTTATCGGCAGCAAGCTCCTGATATGGTGTAGTGTTTGTGCAAGTCTGATTGAACCTGTACCTCCATTCCTGGCTGGAGTTTTCCCATCTGCCTGACTCTAGAATTATTGGCAAGTACAGCAGTAATAGAGAAAAGCTTCAATGACTATATTACTGCTATACTTATCATTAATTATGGGGTTAGACAGACGGGGAAACAACGGCCAGGAGTTGGAGATACCACATGCTACGAGATTGACAGGAGACCTGTGCAGCCAATCAGTGCAGAGATTGACAGGAGACCTGTGCAGCCAATCAGTGCAGAGATTGACAGGGGACTTGTTTAACTGATCAGTGCAATTGATATTGAAAGATTTGCCTAACTGACATTAACGGTTAAATAAGCCATTCAAAGCGTTAATTTATCCATCTCCGCTTTCCTCACTGGGGGTTTGTTAGATCCGCCCGGTTCAGCGATCTTATGTTAAGGGTAACACTCCTTTATACATCAGAGCTCCTGATCCATGTGAAATAGAGATTGATGAAAGAAACAGTCGCCTTTCATTTTATACTACTCAAACGTTCAAATTTAGTGTTGGTACTTTGGGAGTTTACAACGCATTTCGCCTTGACTTACATTGCAGGGTGTGGGAACACTAAGCACTAGTAGGGTCAGACCTTGGAACACAGGCGTCAGTTATTCCGTATTGCTTGTTTCAGTCGCAGTTGAAGCTATTCTAAATGATTCCTGAGAATTCCTTCTTCCACCCTCCGCAGCTTTGTGTGTTTGGTGAATGTGATGTGTGTCTGTATTTCATAAGGCACCTTATGTTCCACAGTAATGTCTGCCTGGTCTCGCTGTACGGTATGAGAGGCTTTCTGTAAAAACTCTGCTGGATCTAATGACTCTTCTCCCTTCACAGATTCTTTCTGTGGGCCCCAAGTCTATCATAATGCTTCCCATTTCCACACTGAACCCTCTCCAGTAGCTGGCCTATATGGAGGTAGGTGGCCTTTCCGAATCGCCTTTAGTACTTTCCAGTGTTGTATTTATTTTCTTTTATTTAAATGTGTTTTTAAGTTCCATTGGACAACTGCAGAGTTAGTGCCAGCGGGCCGGATCCAGACCTACGGGCGCCTGAGGTCATTACGGCCGCCATTGTAGCAGGGAGTGCAAGCCCTGTGCGCTCCCCGCTGTGGATAGGAAATCAGGACACTTACGCGTCCATATTCCTACCTTAACTTTTACCATCATGTATGAAGGCAGGCTTATGGCAGCGTAAAATCTGCACAAGAGAGGGGAGTGATGGGGTGTGCACTCCTCCTCTCCCCCCTCTCCCTCCCTCTCTTCCTCTCTCTCCCTCACACGTATGGAAAGCGTGTGGGGGTCTGGATCCAGTCCTTAGTTATTAATGGATCGGATTCTCGATGCCTCTATTCCACGAGTGTGATCCCCTTATACAGACTGCACCTATGTTCCTTGGACTCTACCTTAAGTTTTACACACCAGCTCAATTTTTCATGGTGAATCAAACGTAAGGGCTTAACCAACTGTACATCTAACATACCTCCCCCCACCCATCATGCGTCAACGCTGTACGCGTTGCAGGCTTCCAGCCCGGATGCGCGGTATCGTATTATTTCCGGGCCAGATCCTATGGGGTGTTTGAAGTCTGAAATCTCCTCGTTTCGGCTGAGATCTTTTTGTAACCTCACTGTCTTCTCTGTTTTAGGGTTCACACCATCACTTGCTGTCCAACCACAGACCTCCGGTGGCCTTAATGTTGACTTTGACTCCGTTTTTGGCAATAGGTCCCCCACTAACATAAATGTGGACTCTACGGGTGAGTAGATATAACACCAGCCGTGAACATCGCTCTCTATTATCAAACAATTAAAGACTGATCGTTATTGTGTGATGGTGACATTGACATGGTTTTATACATATGTATAAAACTACAAAACCCAGCATGATATGTTAGCTATCCGCTATCCCTATGCAGTTAAAGCATGGTGGGAGTTTTTCAATACCTGAAGAGGGACAGGTTGACTTTAGGCTGTTAATTTTGGAGATTTTAGAGATGTGTTAAGTGACAGGAGACCCTACCTAACCACATTAACAATACCTTATTGTTCTGGATGTCTTATCCCTATAATTATTCATGTTTATTTAAAAGACGTAATAGGAAGACAATCATTAAATATACAATAATAAATAGACGGTACAAATTAATAAAAATAAGGAATACAATACAAGCACAATAAAGTACAGTACAAAAGTAGCAGAGCAATATGTATGGAAAATAAAATGCAGGATCTGTGTGTAGGAGCAGATGAATAAGGAGAGAGATTGACAGTAGAGAGAAAAGGTGGAAATTAATGAGGACAAGGTAATTAAAAGCTAGAGCTATTTATTTATTTTTGTTAACAGGTTTTTATATAGCTCCATCATATTACATAGCAATTTACAACTATACACAGTCATTAAAACATAACTGTGTGGTAACAGGCTGTGTGGGGAAGAGCACCCTGCCCATAAGCTTACACTCTACAGGACATTGGGGATTGATACATAATGGAAGTGCTCTATATCACACAATGGAGCAGCCAGATTGTATGGTAACAGTGCTCAGTGCAGTGTTACTACCAGGACTGAGGGGATATTACTATGGAGAGAGACAGGGTGTATGGTAACAGTGCTCAGTGCTGTGTATGATCAGTCACACAGCAGTGTTACTACCAGGACTGAGGGATATTTTAGTATGGAAAGAAAAAATGTCCAAGTTTGTGTTAATCATGGAACAGAAAGAAAAACTGGATAGCAAAATGGTTGGGAATAGGGTAGATGTGGGTTAGGAAGTAGGTTGGACCATGAGGATTATCAGAGTGCTAGACAATACCCCCTGTGGTGCAGGTCATCATGGTCCGTAATCTATCTGCACACACAGGCCGTCAGTATTGTGTAGCGTTGAGGAGAGTGTGTTGATCAGCAGCTGTGTTACTGTATACGAGAGACTGGAAAGAAAACCAGTGTTGTGTGTCAGCTGATTGGTGTCAGGCTGGCCATTCACTAGTGTGATTATCTCTCCCAGCAGGAGGTAGCCAATAAACGGGACAATTTTCCCCTATGGAAAGGTCCTGATAGCACCACTCACCTCTGGCACCAATAATCCATGCTGAAGAGGGGGGGCTGTTGAGATTGACAGGAGGCCCTTAAAGCTGATTGAGCTAGATATCTTATGCTTGCCATACAATCAAATATTTGTTCCATACTGTTCTTGTTACAATTATTGGCTGTTTGGAAAATCCACCCTGACCAATCACTTCAACGATTTGTAGTCGGCCTGATAATCGCTCTAGTACGTGGCCAGCTTCACTTGTATGAGTATATAGCTGGTAACCAGAGCCCCTGTATCTTAGGTTTCGATGACATGGGAGGACTCTTAAAGCCAACTGTAGCGTCTCAAAATCAGAGTCTTCCCTCATCTAACAACCCACCAAACAAGCTGGTGTCTGATGACCTGGACTCGTCTCTGGCCAACCTTGTGGGCAGTGAGTATGAGGAAACGTATCTGCTTCCTGCTCCGCGCCATGTACTCCCTCCTCCGCGCCATGTACTCCCTCCTCCGCGCCATGTACTCCCTCCTCCGCGCCATGTACTCCCTCCTCCGCGCCATGTACTCCCTGCCCCGCGCCATGTACTCCCTGCCCCGCGCCATGTACTTCCTGCTGTACTCATTCACTTCTTCTCTGTCTCTCCTAGATCTGGGAATTGGCAATGGAACGACAAAGAAGTGAGTGTTCTCTGGTCCCCTATTTACTCCACCCCCCGGGGTAATCAGTATGGCCATCTTTGGTTTGGTTATTTGGAAATCTGGGGTGTCACGACCCTGACCTCACCTGAGGCCTTCGTGACCTATCTGGGACACAATGGGGCTAATCACAACAGCCAACTGGTCTGTTCTACAATGACGAATGTCCCTTGTCCACCCCGTATATGACTTTTATTACCAATAAGCTGCCACCATCAAGACTATTCACAGGAGGTTTTAGGTTCTCCTTTATTTAAATCTATTACAATTATACTTTATCAGAATTATCATCAACTCAGAATGATCTCTTCTGTTACCATTCAGTAGCGTTTAATAACCAAGCTGGTCTGACACGTGAATCCGTAAGAACACGGAGACATAAATTTATTCATTGATGTTTCATATGATAAGAATCACAATGCTTAGTTACGAAAGAATAACAAAATAGACATACAACATGCAACACAGCTTCTTATAAAATAAAAGGAAAAACACAGAGAGGTGCAAAATCTTCCCTGCCTGGGATTAGCAGAATATTTATATGGATCACTTCCTTCATTAAAAGATCCCATGAAGTGAACAAAGTTATGTATCTGGGCTACACTTTTAAAGGCATAAAATGCTCCACTCCAATAGCCCCCACCTTAGTGAAAAGTGACAGGTGTGCTTCTGGACAAACTCTTCCTCAGAGATCTTTCTTTTACCTTACCCATATCCTGATCCATTTACGACAGGAGCCGTAACCCGTTCTGCCCCACTACCTTCAAGCTAGTGCAATAAAACAAAAAAAGATCCTGGCCAAATAAAGGTCACTCCATGTTCCATATTAATTTATACACAGTATATGTGATCTTATATCCTGACATGAAGGTTTTAAATATTTTGCAAAGAAATGCAGTTTTTTTTTACAATCTGACATTTTTTTTCAGCGATGTTTATTGGAGTCAGCCCGGGGAGAAAAAATTAACAGGAGGGACCAATTGGCAGCCAAAAATGGCTCCCACCACAACCTGGAACCCGGCCACACTGGTAAGGAGCTGATTCTGCTGTGTCCTTTGTGTTATTTATTTTAGGTTGTTCACTTAGGCTGCTCATTAATGGGTCAGTAAGGCCAGTCTAGGCCCACTTCCGTAAGAGGTATTCAATGATGTTGCGGAATGCCTTGATGAAGAATAGCAGAGGTAGCCAGCAGGAGGAAAATGACGAGATCTTCCCGCTGCAGAATTTCGCAGCTACCTCGTCTTAGCTCCGTAATAGAATATCCCCCAGTTTGACATTTCCGGAATTTTATATGTTTAATATCCTCAGCTGTGCCTGTTATCAAAACCACAAAGCTCATTTTTTTAATGTTAGAAATGTATTCTGTAAGCACCAGTTGCCCAAAATACCCATTAGGGCTTGGGTGTCCCCTTGGTGTACTGCCCATTGTGTGTCCATCTTGTTTGCAGCTCTTTAGGTAGCCACGCGGTCACAGTCGATCTCTATGCTGGCCAGCCGCGTAGAACACCGTAAAATAATAGGAGGAGCCCCAGACTGCGTTCTGGTCTTGTTGCAAATCCATAAGTCCCGTTCTTAGTGGTGTGCCTGAGATGTTATTGTGCCTACTGCTGTAGTTTGTGTTCTAACCTTGTGTTATTGCATTGTATAACTGTTCGTCCTGATGACCAATAAAAGAATGGCATGCATTTCCCACCATACGTAAGTTGAACCGAACATCGTAAAAGCTTTTATTTTTTTGCTGTGAGCTCGCATGCAGTGTTTTAACCTCTGGTGCCGCATCATCACTGCAAGCTTGCACCTCACACTAATCACTGTGTGATTGTGTGTACTGGAGACCCTGATATTTCCTGCATCTTACCTCCACTATTGGCATGAAGGGCTGGCTCCTGGTTTCCCGCTTGCGGCCTTATCTCTGCGCTTTGGGTGGATAGCGTGCTACTAATATCCGGTGTGCGCTGGGAGGGAGATTTTTCCTGTATCAGAGCAGAGGTTATCTAGGCTGCTATCTAAATTAGTTTTTGCATGACACGGAGTTATGTGATTTTAGCTACTCTGAGTATGTTTAGATGCTTGCTATTATTTTATAAGTAGTATTTACAAGGAATGTTTAGTATGCTTCTTATTTCTTTCTGTGGTCGTTATTTTATAGTGCTATATAGTGGAAGGAGCAGAGTCCCAGCAGTACAGAGTAGTGATGTGAGGAAGGGAATGGAGGCAGCAGGAAGACACAGACTGAGAGTTATATAGTGGAAGGTGCAGGATCCCAGCAGTACAGAGTAGTGATGTGAGGAAGGGAATGGAGGCAGCAGGAAGACACAAGAACATATGTTTAATGATCTTGAAATGTGCGCTCCAGACCTTTTCCAAGTTACATCTGGGTTACATAACTTGTGTTTAGCTGTAGTGGAACTATGAATTACTGTGATGGTTGGTTGATTTTTCCATCCGGTCAGATTATCTGCAGCACCATTGCAACCTCTCCTGTTTTCTGTATACTGAAGCTTTTGTGATGATTATTTTGACTGTGGTTTTGTAATATTGAATATATGGTCAACTGGATGGGTCCAGACTGTGCCGGTTTGCTTTGGTTATTCCTGGGTGCTGGAGAACACAATCCGTCTTTATACTGATCTTGTTACACAGTACACTGGGATTTACACGTCTTTTTCATAAAAACATAACGCGACTTCGAAATCCGTTTATGTGCCCCGACTCCGATGTCATTTCCCTACGACCCTTATTCACCGTAAAGTAAATCCTCTGTATTTGGTTTCTTTGGATCACTTGCTTGGCCAGCGGATTGACACATAGTGAACCCATAGGGGGAGTTACATAAGGCATCCCTGCAGTCTTGTGTCGTAGCGCTCCACACGAGTCCTCTGAAGAGTCAGCATCTCTGCGGCTTCCTGGCAACGTCAGCTTATCACTTTCCTGCAGCTCTCTGCCTCTGATGGGTGATTTTGCTTTGTGCTTTAATGACTGATTGATTAGAACATAAGCTATGCTTTATTAATGCTGCACCGGAAGATGTCCCATTTATTGCGTACCTGCTGCCGTTTCACAACCAATCACTGAATAGCAGACTCATGGAAATCCACTTAACCCATGGCTGTGTTGCTTTGAATCACAACCGCACTTTGCAAACTGCATGGTGCAGTGGGGAGCGTGTTTATACCTGGTGCAGTGGGGAGCGTGTTTATACCTGGTGCAGTGGGGAGCGTGTTTATACCTGGTGCAGAGGGGAAGCGTGTTTATACCTGGTGCAGTGGGGAAGCGTGTTTATACCTGGTGCAGAGGGGAGTGTGTTTATACCTGGTGCAGTGGGGAGCGTGTTTATACCTGGTGCAGTGGGGAGCGTGTTTATACCTGGTGTAGTGGGGGGGTATGTTTATACCTGGTGCTGCGAGGGGGTTTTAACACTCTGCTGTTTTATTTTATTCCGGCAGACGCCCCCAATCATGGCATATCCAGCTACAACGCCCACAGGGATCTCTGCGTTTGGAATGGTGAGATGTGTTTATATTTGTTATTTCCAGTGGAAGGAGCAGGGTCTCCAGCAGTACAGAGGAGTGATGTGAGGAGGGGAATGGAGGCAGCAAGCGTGTTTATACCTGGTGTAGTGGGGGGGTATGTTTATACCTGGTGCTGCGAGGGGGTTTTAACACTCTGCTGTTTTATTTTATTCTGGCAGACGCCCCCAATCATGGCATATCCAGCTACGACGCCCACAGGGATCTCTGCTTTTGGAATGGTGAGATGTGTTTATAGTTGTTATTTCCAGTGTTTGCTAAACCAGAACAATCGAGTCTTCGCTGCGAGGTCTCTCATTGAGAAATAGGGACAGCTGAAAGTTGCTTTTCGTCTGTATCTATTTCGAGTGAGAGCCATCGCAGAATTGTTTTTTTTATGAATGGGTGAGTATGCAATTCACATATTCACTCATTCATTTTCGGAAGTGTAGCCACCGGACCACCAGAGAGGTGAGTAACCCCCTCCGGAGGCTTAGGCTGTGTGTGTGTGCGGAGTGGGAGACTTAGGGAGTGGGGTTGCTTCCCTTTCGGAGCACCGTGTTCAGTGCTCCGGCAATCAATTGCTATGCCTCATCGAAGCATAAGGTTTGATATCCCAGCTAGTGAGCGAAAGCCCTATTGAAAGCGGGCCAATCACAACGGGGACCTGCACTCAGAACAGTGGCTCCCAGCTGCATTGAAACTACAGTGGCAATGGCAATGCATGATGGGGCTTGTAGTTTCACTAAAGCTGGTGTGCCACAGGTTACCTGTGTTCGAAGCCTTGTCACACCACAGCACACCACACCACACCACATGGTCATATGTCCTGTCACTGCACAAGAGCACTGAACCACGTAGATGTTTTCTCTCCTCCTCTTCATTTGGTGGCTTGTGTAAGCACATATCACATGTACAACTATTTTGGAGCATGTGATGGATCAAAGAGTTTTTGGATGTTGTATTAACTCTTTGTGTTCTTTTTCGGTAGCCTCCACACATGGGACCAGTACCAGTAATACCACAGCAAGCATTAATCTACAACCAGCCTGTTATGAGACCACCTAATCCTTTTGGCCCGGTATCAGGAGCACAGGTAACTGTATGACGGCGACTGATGATCCCGGGAGGAGGGTTGAGGGGCCAGCAGGTGTTGGTGTTATCCTGCCGCTGATACCTGCTGCTAGAGACTTGGACTGGAATTTCTGCTGCTGGGGTTTTGCAATCCCTCCAACATGAGCCATTCCATTAGGTACACAATACTCTGCTCCTCAGTTTCCAACTGTTAGTTACTATGGAAACCTCCTTTGTTGAAGAGACAGTTTTTTCACCTATCAGTTAAGTCATTTAAACCAGGTGAGTGGCAGTTGGAAGCTCAGGTGCGGAGTATATTGTACCAAATGGAAGGGGTCATGTTGGAGGGTCTGCTGATGCAGGTGATGTAGATGCTTGTATATGCTGGTCAGTAGCAGGGACATGGTGGGATGGACATTGTCATGTCTGAAGGGATGTCTTATTCTCAGTAGAAAGCAGTGATGCTCTTCAGTGTACACAATGTTAATATGTGCGTATTTACAACCAACCTTGCAGTCAATGCCGCAGATAGCACAATAATTGTTCAGGTTGGATAATAAAAGTTCATTGCTGGTGAATGAATTAAACACCAGGTCTGAAAATTGTAGACCTCCGCTCCCTTTCAAACACAATCGAGGGGTCGCTCCATGGTGTACACCACTTTTTCTTATTGATCTTGTTGGTGTCAAGCAATATGGCGTACCAGGATAAAATCATTAAAGTAGCATATGAGTAACACAACAGGCGACAGTTGACTTAGGGTTAGGGAGTGGGGTTGCTTGCCTTTCGGAGCACTGTGTTCGGTGCTCCAGGGATTGATTGCTATGCCTCATCAAGGCATAAGCAATCAATATCCCAGCCAGTTCAGAACGGGCTGGGAGCGAACGGCCCTATCGAAATAGGGCCATTTGCAGCGGCGGGCCACACTCAAATACAGGAAGAAGGGCCTATTTGCAAGCTTAAACTAGGTACACACTTAACGATTACCAACTGGTCCGCCTGGTAATTGTTTATTGTGGATGATGGACAGATTTGTTGGAACGCCGACTCAATGGTCCAGTAGCGTTGCCAGCTTATAAAGCATTCTTTGGTTTTCACAGCCACTTCAACTGCCCCTGTCCTGACCCTTATTTGGATGGCGCAGCGGTGGTCAAATGATTTTCCCAAGGTTTGGGAGGTGCGTGCCGCCAGCTATTAGCCCAATTTGTCAGGAGCTGGGGAAATAGTTCAGGTGTGTGCCCAGCTGTAAGCCTTGTAGTAAGGGGATGTACATACATTAGTCCAGCCAGATAGTAGGGATGACCCTGATTGGACGTGTAGGATATGGTAATAGACCATGTAGAAGTATGGGGATTTCTTATGACACAGGGCTTTAAACTGGATGCAGTTATGAGGGTGACTGAGGAATCGGCAAGCCCCTTATTACAGACGGAAATGCATTACGCAGCGAGGTTCTGGAGCTCCTGTCAAATATACTGAGGCAGAACGCCAATCTGTGCACCAGATCAATATTTCTCAACGGGAAGCATCGTCCTACCATGTGATCTTTTAGAGGTCACATGACTTGGCCCATTGGTGTCACCGGCTTCTAATGATTCATGGTCTGCGTTCTAATGAATATTAATCCAGAACAAAGAAGGGGGCTGCCACTATCTGTGTATGAGATTCTGCTGATCTAGCTAACTAACCTCTACATTACCAAATATCCTTTGGATTACCAAATAGCCTTAAGATTGCTGGTGGCCTGTGGAGGAGACTTGCTGTGACTTGTACTTCCACAACATCCGAGTGCGATAAAATACCCAGCAGCATTTTCATGGTTAGATCTTCAGGTGCGTTGAAACTGCAATTCCCAGCATGCTTTGTTGGGTATCTGCTAAGCTTCTGCAGCTAAAGCATGCTGGTTCTCGTAGTTTCACAACAAAGCCACAGATTGGTTAGGCCTGATCTAGTGTAACGTACATACAGCAGTGATTTGGCATCAGTCACATAGTCTTGGATTAACCTGTATTTTCACTGTGCTCGCGGTCAGTCCTTATTCCAGGTCTGGGTAAGCTGTGGCTCTCTAGGTGTTGAGAAACTACCAATCCCCAGCATACTTTACCTGCATAGTCATAGCTAATTTCTGACAATGCATTCTGGGACTCGTAGTTTCACAACACCTGGAGAGCTGCAGGTTGACCAGGCCTGAAATATAGCTTTATAACAGCATTTTAAATATAATGTTGGCAATGTGGAAGTTAATAACCTTAAAAAACAAAACCGTTTTCTAGCCCTAAAGTCGGGGGGAGGGTTTCAGTGTCTGTCAGCTGTGGTGGGAAAGGCGCATTGTCTGTGACGAGAGCTTGAATACACTGAGTCAGAGCGGGGAGGCCCAGACACTGTATCCACTGTGCATTTTATGGGCCCGTCCAGACGACCATTGTGTAGCTCACAGTTGCCGTTGGCCTCAGGCCCGTCGATCCCTGCGGCTTCACATTTGGATGCGGAAAAGACTAGACAGGGAGCAGTCTCATCGCGTGCCAGCAACTTTCATCTGCTCTCCCTTTTATTCTCCCCTGTTAATGAACAAGTGTCCGATTATCTAGATGTACAGTGATAATAGTAATGGTGAACAAGCGAGGTTTAGTTTCTTCCTTAATGGACGTATAAATCGTACAGTGACACCACAGTAATGCTGTGCATCAGGATACATTCATACATAGGAGAAAGCCCCGGTACAGATACGATCCTGGGTCTCCGATGCTCTGTGCTGTAACGATTGTCTTAACTGATGTGTTAGTGTGTGTAGTTTCCATTGTTCTTTTAAAGCTTGTTTATTATATCATCAATAATGTGTCTCCTGTTAATTCTAAGAATGTTAAGGCTTTGAGGTTCTTATAAAAAGTAACCTACCTCCCTGGAGGATATAGTTACCTCTGTGCCCATCCCGCTTTAGACATGAATTCAGTCAGCCGCGTCGAATTGCATATCCGTGCCAACACCTTTTAATAAAGAATATTTCAATCCCGTAACGGGTACAACGTCTTATTTCGACTAGATATCTGTTCTGGTTAGAGTTAGGCTGTGGGGGATCCAGTTGCCGGTCCGAGTGGCCATATATTAAACACGATACAGCCGCCAGCTGAATGGCAGCCCTATTTCCACGTTCCCAAGAACGAGAGGCTGCGACGGGTAGATTAGAGTTAGGCTGCTGTGGGTAATAGGTTAGGATTAGGTCTTAAGGGGGAAGGTTCGTATTATGTTGCGAGGCATGGAGGGTTAAGGTTAGGCTGCGGGGCATGGGGCATTAGGGTTAGGGCTGCATAAGTGTAAGGTTGGTGTTAGGGAAGGGTTAACGGTAGGGTTAAGATAAACACTTTCAGTGTATGACTCTTTGTGACTCCAAGAGTCGCCTCACTACCGCTTTCTAAAATGCTGACTGCTGGCGAGTTGATTAGGAGAGGGTTAGGGTTAGGCTGCAGGACAGGTAGGGTTAGGATGAAAAAAAAACATAACTGGACTATTCAAAAACAGCACAACTCCTGTTTGATGAATATTGTTATGCCAACATGTTTGTTTGGCATTACAATAACTTTAACCACTAACCTGGGACGCAGACTGCAGTGCACAGAG
This sequence comes from Limnodynastes dumerilii, assembly GCA_011038615.1. Classification (NCBI taxonomy): domain Eukaryota; kingdom Metazoa; phylum Chordata; class Amphibia; order Anura; family Limnodynastidae; genus Limnodynastes; species Limnodynastes dumerilii. The sequence goes on along the minus strand of WWET01000742.1, from coordinate 442,809 downwards.
GAGGAATAGAGCAGATCCCAGTGCACCAGGGAGGAATAGAGCAGACTGCAGAAATCAGAGAGCACACCCCAGCGCACAGAGGAGGAATAGAGCAGAGAGCAGACCCCAGCACACAGAGGAGGAATAGAGAAGACAGCAGGAAGCAGAGAGCAGACCCCAGAACACAGAGGAGGAATAGAGCAGAGAGCAGACCCCAGAACACAGAGGAGGAATAGAGCAGACTGCAGAAATCAGAGAGCACACCCCAGCGCACAGAGGGGGAATAGAGCAGACTGCAGGAAGCAGAGAGCAGACCCCAGCGCACAGAGGAGGAATAGAGAAGACTGCAGGAACCAGAGAGCAGACCCCAGCGCACAGAGGAGGAATAAAGAAGACTGCAGGAAGCAGAGAGCAGACCCCAGTGCACAGAGGAGGAATAGAGCAGACTGTAGGAAACAGAGAGCAGGCCCCAGCACACAGAGGAGGAATAGAGCAGAGAGCAGGCCCCATTGTACAGAGGAGGAAGAGAGCAGGCCCCAGTGTACAGAGGAGGAATAGAGCAGACTGTAGGAAACAGAGAGCAGACCCCAGCACACAGAGGAGGAATAGAGCAGAGAGCAGGCCCCAGTGTACAAAGGAGGAATAGAGCAGACTGCAGCGCACCGGAGAAGCAGCATGGCTACGGCAGTTGAAATGAAAACCTGTGCTGAAATATATTTGTTTCTCAATCTTGTCTAAAATAATACAATGGACGTTCTGCTGTCGGCCAAATCACTTTCTGAGCACAGATTGCCGGATCGGCAGCAACTTCTCTTTTTTTTAGTGGTATTACGTTTAGAATAATGAAGAGATTCTCATACAGATACACCTTTCTCAGCCCTCCGGCAGTGTACAGTCCGGTCGTGTCTACTCGTTTCATTCCCAGTCAGAAAAATACCTGATTGCATCTGCTTTTAGCCTCTCCATTGTAACTAATGTGTCTGCGCACCCTGCGCGGCTTGGTGTGTTACTAAGAATAACACCGCTATCGCATACGTGTCGCCATGTCTGCCGCTACCGTGTCAGAATGTACATAAAAAATACAAATAAAGACCACCATAGACTGTATCGTAGGTCTATCAGAGCCATTTGTGTCATGGGTTCTAGTTGCCTTTATGGTGGGCTGGGAAGGAATACAGTCAATGAAATCTGGCTTTGATGTTCCACCTCCTGCTTTCTTTGCTGTCATGCTCAGTCTCTCTCCACCGTTTCTGGATTCCATTTCCACATCCTGTCATTCTCAGACTTGTTTCTCTCTACCTCTCCTCTCACCCAGTTGTCTGCAGCATCCAGTCCATCCAGTCAGAGTCCTCACAGAGCGTCCGGGAAGGACCCCTATCCTCAGCTCTCATTACAAGATTTCTTGTAGGACCACTTAGGTATAGCCAGCAACATCTCCAAGTGACATAGAACACGCTGACACACCCACGGCACAAGGGCTTTTATTTTCTTTGTTACTTCTGTGACTTCTGTTATTTTTGGCTTTTTACTTATTAGCGGATTTTAGATTTAGTTTTCAAATTCAAACAAGAAAAAAATCCCCGAAAACTGCAATTCTCTGTAGTTGGCCCAAGAGTCAGCCATGTTGTTGGCCCAAGAGTCAGCCATGTTGTTGGCCCAAGAGTCAGCCATGTTGTTGGCCTAACCTCTGTACCCAAGAAAGCAGTTCATTGATTAACCAGTGACATTTCTAAGGCTTTATTTGCTCAACGATGTCTCTGGATTTTACTAAAGTAATTGCCAACAAAATGGCTACCGCCTCGGTATGTAGACAGATGAGTTGGTCCACACAAGAAAATGGATGGCAGTTTTACGTTATAACTGTTGCCCTATGAGGACATTTTACGTCTTGAATGTAAGCTTTGTGTTCCTTGGCTTTCTTTTAGTTTCCTTTTCTGTTTCACTCATTATGTTGGGGTTATTTTTCTTTATTTTTGCTTTTGAAGTGCACCATTTTTTTTTGTTTCCTGCATGCGGCGAAATTGGTGCATGCAAATACAAGCTATAGAAACCCTAAATCCAAAAATATCTTTGGTTTGTCACAATCCTGTAAAGAACACCTTGGTAATAGCTGTGTGATTAGCATGTGTCGCGGAGATATCTCATTGGGTTCTCTCCTTTCTGGAATCTTCAGGTCATGGTGACGGGAAAGTTTTAGCTGGTATAATAGATCTACCCATTAACTACCGCTCAGACCTTTGTCTTGTGAATCCACCAACTCCTTGCGGTGGCCCACTGACTACGGGCCAGATCCAGACTTAAGGTCGTTTTACATACGCCAGCGTGCCCGAGTTATGCGCTACTAAGTATAATGCCCTCCCCCTGACAGTCCCCTCGCACACGCACGTACTTTTGCTGACTTGCGTGTCGAGGACTCTTACCGTAACTTTTTCTTGCGTATCTCCACTCGTATGTATTTGCCTTGACGTACGTCGGTGCCTAACCCAACCCATACTGTACAATTTAGATGCCTCCCTCCCTCTCACAATGCGTAACTTCGGGTTGCGTAGCTATATCTCGCTCTATCATACATACAAGTTACGTGCGATCAGAGTTACTGCATGCACGGTGTGTTCCCACAGCGTAATCTGGATCAGGCCTTATCCACGCTGCATGACCTGGAGAATCTAGAAGCCTTAGGGCTAGATTTACCCAACTTTTCAAGAGGAAAAATCAGATTCCAACTGACATTCTCCAGTATGTAACAGAAAAGTGAGAGCTAGAATTTCATTGGTTGCTATGGGCAACATCTCCATTATTCCTTTTGAAAAGTTTAGTAAATCCATCCCTTAGTGTCACATCTTGAAGAGGTTGGATCTCCGCTGTGGTCGGTCTGTCCATGAAGGTGTTTTCTTAATTGTGTTCCCTCTGTTTTTTTTTTATCTTTATTTTTAGATGCAGTTCATGTAACCCAGCCGGACAGTAGCACCCTTAGAGAAGACTACGTAACCAATCTTTTACTTCCAGTGCAATTGAAGCTGCTGTCAAGTTCTGCACTTCCACACGAATGGTACTAGATGGAGCGCTTGAGACTGCCGGCAGTATGGAAGGATCTCCCCTGTATGAAAAAGAGTGACCAGACCAGGCGGTGTCCAGTTCTTTAGCGGGGTGGGGGGAGGGGGGGGGGCGAGCGTAGGTTTCCGAGTGCACTACCATTGGCTACACCGTGTGCAGCAAAGCGGTACGCACATTCAGCGACTGTACGGTCTCCCTGGGCGCTACGCCGTGAAATATGGAAGCTGCCTTCCCATCTCATTAGCCACGTAGTCACGTTTCCCCTCTGCAAAATTTTTATACCCGTAAGCCACAATTGAGGTTAACCCTTTTTATCGCCCCCTCCACATATTGAAATATATAAATATATATATATATATTCAGTTTGCAGTAGACATTCCTTATGTATTATTTGTATTTATTTATAATTATCATTACAATTAATGTATCACACCTT